>JAJMFQ010000003.1:0-600000 GCA_030574775.1 Yamadazyma atmosphaerica | reverse complement strand
TAACGCGATGGTTATTGTTTACTTCCAACCCCACTGTTCAAAACTTGTTTATAAATAGATTGCCCTTATAATATACTTCTTCCTTCGATAATTAGGTTTAGGACGTAATGGTAAAAGTGCTGTGTCCAGTCACCGTGGGCTTGGAACCTTCAGAGTCAACCTTGGTGTGGGGATGTCCTGGTGTACCTAGATCTGTACCGAGAATTAAAACCACTTTATTAATAAGATCCATAACTGGTGAACCTTTTGTTCTAAGATCAGTAGGAATAGAACTACGGACAGTTCAGAAAATTAGTATTCCTTCCACCATTGGAACCAATGATTCTGTTCATGAATATAAAATGTATGAGGATCCTTTTACGTTTAATCCTAGTTTTGGTCACTTTTCTTCCACCAGTCTTTTGGGACTTGATTTGCCTATACTTATTCATTTGCCCAAAGACATAGTCTCGAGTGGATACAATTCCAACTGGAATGCTTCTACCGTCCACAATTTGATTGTACGGGTATCGGTAGGTGATTCTGCTGAGAATGAGACTAACTTTATGGAAGAGTTTCCAATCCCGATCAAGTTGTACGATTCGTTACCGATCTATAGACAATTCGCCGAGTCGATTAATGAATCTGTGGTTTCAAATGACCAACAATTGATAGTGGATTATAATTTGAAGGAATCTTGTATTGGACCAGACGATAAATTGAACTTGAAAATCAAGATCATGAAAAATTCTTTAAACTATAACGTGAGCAACAAACTCCGGTTGAGGTCGTTTAGTTTACAGGTGAAAGAAGTGGTGGAATGTCATGAAGGTGGACTCCCGCCTTATAAGGAATTGAAACTTATAGAAGACTTCAAAGAGTGTAAAGATCATAATTTGAATAATGATATTAGTTTTGATTATAATTTTAAACTACCTTTGAATCCTGATTTTCTATCAATATTCGAATCCGTCAAGCTGAATCTTGATAAGTATAACTATTTCGATGATCCACAGGGTTCTAATGAACAAAATGGTGTTCCTATAAGCATGAATAATAATATAAACCATCGACAAAGTCAGATCAAATTGATAGAAGGGGTCCCTATTACTCATTACCAGAATTTCACTATATTGGGGAAACTATTTTCTATTCGATACGAGATTGTATTGAAGCTCAAATTGATCCATGGAAAAGACTTCACTATTCGAATCCCCATCATTCTCAGTCCATATAACAAGACCTCGAGTCAATATTTATTGAAATGGATTATGAATCAGTGCAAATTGTCGAGTGAAATCTTCGGCAAGGATTTAATCAATCAGATTGTTCAAACTTATAATCTAAAGGATTCAAACCGAATGTTAGCATCTTTTAAAGATCCAATCAAGATATATAGAAACATCCAGACCGATTGGATCAAACTAGGGTTTGCGGTGGATTCCTATGGAACTCCTCAGCCGTCCACTGGATATATAGACTAGATAATAGACCACCATGAATAATGACATTATGCATTTAATAACTAACTTTATCAAACAAATTTGTACTACCGAGCTTATGAGCTATACACGCCCATGATAACGCTCTCCATAGAAAAATCAAAGATCTAACTACAACATCACCCATTAACTCCATGTCTGGTCCACCTCCAAGCTACGCTCCAACGGCTACTGGTAGCTTCACCATCCCCGCTACCAACTATCATGAGGAAATCACCCGTTCTTCCCTAATAAAAACCAGTACTGACAAAGATGTATTGAACTCGTTCGCTGAGGTATACTCCATAGTAACAGTATTGGAAATGATAGAGAATGCATTTATTAAAGATTACATCACCGACAAAGAGAAGCACACATCAACGTCCTTACGGCTAATAAATCAATATCAAATCATTTTGAAGGGATTTAAGGAGGATTCTACCAAGATAAACTGCTGTCACAACTTTTTGCCTGGACTAAATGAGACATTTGATAATTTCTTGAGCTGTTTCAAGGACAAATTCAATTTAAATTGCCCTCTAGCGTTGAAACGTCTAACCACGGGAATCCCCGTGACCATTGAACTGATGAGTGGAGGTGACTTTGAGCTTTCTAGTGGAGTCAATTCTGTTCGAGAGTCAGGAACTTCGACTCCAGTAGTGAAACAAGGCACTGGAGTTTCGGCCAGCCAAAATGCCCGGTTGATAGCTGAGTCTACTAGTAACTTCATTACGTGTATGGACGCATTGAAATTGAACTATAATACCAAAGATCAATTGCACCCGCTACTTTCTGATTTGGTGATCAATCTCAATGAACTATCAGAAGATAATAGTAGGTTTGATTTCCAGGGAAAATCAAAATTGATTAATTGGCTAATCAAATTGAACAATCTACAAGAAGGAGAGTTGAGTACTACAGAAACAGAAGAGTTTCTAAATGACTTAAATATTGCTTATAAAAACTTCTATTTGACATTGGACTAAGTTGATTAGATAATCGACTCGATTTGCTCGGCATAGTTCAAGACATTATTTATAAGTTTGCCGGAATCATTATATTTCGTTTGATCCTTTTGGTCAGAAACGTCGTTAAAATATACGTAGCCATCTTTTACTAGCCAATCGACTTGTAAGTCTTCACTGATGGTTTGTTCAAACACGGAATCAGACTCTTCTTGAGGATAATAAAGTAGATTCTTACAGTTACTTATAGGCACTGATTCATAAGTTTTTTCCAAAGATTGGGCGATTTCTAATCTTAACGCATTCACTAACGTATCGATAAAGATCCCGTACTCTTTACAGGGCAAATTCTTGTCATTATTCAATAAATTCCAAATCTTGATATAATTTCCTTCCATCAAATGTTTTTCCAAATTAATCGGAAATTGTAAATATTTGTCCAGTTCAATGCTGTATTGTTGATAATATGATAAACTTTCCAATTCTATGTGGAATTTGGATACAAGTCCTTGAGATAATAAGTAGATGAGATATAAGGAGATGATCTTGGTGGAGTTTGTATTATGTTCCTTCTTCAAATGAATCTTGGAATTTCCATAGAATGGTTTTAATTGAGAATAGTAATTTTCAAACCCTTCATACTTGTGAAGCACCAAGCTAGTCAACCCGCCAATTTCCAAAATCTTTTGCGTAAGTTTTAAATCATTAATTTGGTCTTGGGTGGTGGTATTGTTGGTCAAGGGAACGAGCAAATTGTGTTTGATTAATTCGATTTTTATGGGCACCAATAACTTTTCACAGCTTTCATAGTCTTGTTTTTCGTATGAGTTGTACAACTCTTGTGTCAATGACTGTAAAGACATGATTAGATACTGTTGAATGGGTTTCTGGAGTTTATATTTCCCGTCGCCACTGAGCGCGCTCGGTGGGTCCACGATCCGCTAGTAAAGTCAAGAAGAATAAGAGAGCAAGGTACAGACGGCAAGCAAAAGGTATATAAGTCTCTTGTTTTGTTCTTAAGGAGTGGACCTGGAGCAATCAGAGCAATTGTAGAACATATATAAAATATCATAAAATAAATCAAAAAACAAATCAAATATCACATCAAATCAATACAATCTCACAGCATGAATAAAATATTCACCAGAAACGCTAGCAAATTAACAAGCCAGATCTATCTCCATAGTTCCAACAAAATCAGCTTTAGTCCCAATGAAAATTCGCTTATAATCGGCCAGTTCGATGGGGACATCACTAAAGCCAACTTTGTGGAAAACCCGGAGTTCAAGCCCAAGTTTCAAGAGGTTGTGAAACACAAGATCTATGATGACTTTGCTTTTATTATGGAGGCCGGCATTAGTCAAAGCTCCTTTATGCCTATCTACGATTTCCGTAATATTCCTCGATATCAGCGTGTTCCTGAAATAGGAGACATATTTGGATACTTGCTAGTGGATGAAAATGGAAAAATGGTTCGGGATTCTTATGAGCCCAACGCTATGTATGTTACTTATGGTGATCGGTTGATTAAATTAAGTGATTATTTGTTGGAGGAGGTGAGAAAGTTGTAATTGTATATAGAGAAAGAGACATTTCTTCCACATGCACTGTATTCGGTGTTATACTATCTACACCATCTCCCACGCTCTACACCATCTCCCACTACGCTCAGCTCCTATCTCGCATACGAGCTTATCTCGCTCGCAGCTTCTGTTTTGCAACAATGCGATTTGAGTCACCGCTGAAAAATTTTCCAGTTGACTCACCATTTCTCAGCCCCATATTTAAAGGTTTCATCCTGTTGATTCAACAAAGTTACTTGCAAGGACCCCTAGGTGTATTAAAACAGCTTGCTTGAGGTTTAAGAACTTTTTTTTTTTCATTTCCAGACTCCTTTCCTTTGAGATCATAGTCACCGAATATGTGTGGGATTTACGCTGCTTATAGACAACAAGACGTTGAAAACTTTAAAGATAAAGCGTTGCAGAACGCCAAAAGAATCAGACACCGTGGTCCAGATTGGTCTGGGAACATCATTCAAAACGATACCATCTTGTGCCATGAGAGATTGGCCATCGTTGGGTTGGATAGTGGTGCTCAACCAATTGTGTCTGAAGACGGGAACTACAGTTTGGCCGTCAATGGAGAAATATATAACCATATCAAATTAAGAGACGAATTTCCTGACTACAAATTCAAGTCGTTGAGTGACTGTGAACCGATCATTCCATTATTTGAAAAATACGATGTTGACGCTCCCAAATATTTGGATGGGATGTTCGCTTGGGTGTTATACGATAAGAAGAATGATAGAATTGTTGCTGCTAGAGATCCTATTGGTATCACCACATTATACATGGGGAAAGATTCCAAATCTCCTAAAACTAGATATTTCTCCTCTGAGTTGAAATGTTTGACTGACGAATGTGATGAAATCGTGGCCTTCCCTCCAGGTCATATATACGATTCTAACACCGACAAAATTGAAAGATACTTCAACCCATCCTGGTGGGACGAATCCAAGATCCCAACCAAACCTGCTGACTTAAAAGCCATAAGACATTCTTTGGAGATGGGTGTTAGAAAGAGATTAATGGCTGAAGTTCCTTATGGGGTTTTATTGTCTGGAGGATTAGACTCTTCTTTGATTGCTTCTATTGCTGCTAGAGAAACCCAAAAGGCTAATGAAAGACAGTACGTCAATGGTATTGATGCTAACAAGGAATTATCTGGGGTTGATGAATCTGGTTCTTTGCACACAGCTGGATTTTCTAGATTACATTCTTTTGCTATTGGTTTACCAGGAGCTCCAGATTTAGTGGCTGCTGAAAAGGTGGCTCATTTCATTGGTACTATCCACCACTCTCATACTTTTACTTTACAAGAAGGTCTTGATGCTGTCAACGATGTGATTTCTCATTTGGAAACTTATGATGTGACTACCATCAGAGCTTCCACTCCAATGTATTTATTATCCAGAAAGATTAAGGCTCAGGGAGTCAAGATGGTGTTATCTGGTGAAGGTTCTGATGAAATCTTTGGTGGTTACTTATACTTTGCTGCTGCTCCATCTGCCAAAGATTTCCATGAAGAATGTGTCAAAAGAGTCAAGAACTTACATTATGCTGATTGTTTAAGAGCCAACAAGTCTACCATGGCTTGGGGATTAGAAGCTAGAGTGCCTTTCTTGGACAAGGAGTTCTTAGAAGTGTGTATGAACATCGACCCTGAAGATAAGTTGATCAAGCCAGAAGAAGGAAAAATTGAAAAATACATTTTGAGAAAGGCTTTTGATACTTCTGACGAGCCAGATGTCAAACCTTACTTACCAGAAGAAATCTTATGGAGACAAAAAGAACAATTCTCCGATGGGGTTGGATACTCATGGATCGATGGGTTGAAGGATGCTGCTGAAGCTGCCGTCAGTGACGAAGAATTCGCTAATCCAAAACCTGAATGGGGTGACGATGTTCCAACTACTAAAGAAGCTTACTGGTACAGATGTAAGTTTGATGAAATATTCGGATCCACTTCTGCTGCTGCTTCTACTGTCATGAGATGGGTCCCTAAGGCTGAATGGGGATGTCATGAGGATCCTTCTGGAAGATATGCCAACATTCACGAACAAAAAGTCGACCATGAATAATCTATATGGTTTACATGTTTTATAATTTGGTGGTTGTAATTTATACTTACATAGTTAGGTTAATAGAATCTTGTTACATAAAGTGCTTTTCTTTCAACCACGCTCTGACGATACTGTGGTCTCTGTTGTACCATCTATCATTCATTTTAATGTTGTCAATGACTTGGGCATAACTTCTTTCGAAACCAACGATTCCTCTGGTCTTATAAAATTTTTCGAAATCCTTCACCATTTCGTCTGATTGGTAATTGACAAACGCAAATCTGACAAATCTTTCAAGTACAGCCGTATTGGAAGACAATTCTTTATAGAAAGTGTCATAGTTGTCTTTGAAGTATTTCCAGAATGCATCTCTTGTGGCTCTGTTCTTGGTGAGCCCTTCGGCCATATAATGAGATTCCATCAATGGCACCATGGAAGTATCAGAAATATATCCAAGAAGCTTGTCAAGATGCTCCATGTTGGAAATGGTTGCCATTGCCTTGATAGCAGATTCTCTTGAATCCAAGGTACTTGGGGTTTTCAATTCTTTGGAAATGGCTCCAAGATCTTCATCATTAAGATCTTTCTGACTACAAATGGTCGAAAACATAAAGAAAAGTAAACTTGGATGAATCGAATCACCTGATTTCCATTTGGTGAAAAGCTCCTTTGCATAGTCAACGAATTCCGGAACTCCTAAGGATCCTGATACGTTGAAGATTGTTGAAGTTAATTGGACTCTGGCGAAATTAGACTCGTCTACTTTTCCATCGTTCTGTTTGACTTCGTTCAACAATTTGATGCCGATTCTGGAATAAATCGACTTCAAAAAGTTATCGATTCCTTGAGAGATTTCAGCATCTCCAGAGAAGACCACCTGAAGATTACTCAAGGTGGAACTCAAATCTAACCATACACTGTAATCCTCGCCTAACTGATTGGCGTCCACTGTTGAATTAAGCAATTTCAACAATGTAACCGTGTTGGTAGATGGGGAAGTTCCTGACACGGCAACCGCAGCTACATCAGCAAATAAGCCAATCTTGTCTTTAGCAGTCAATTTGTCTAAGTATGGCAAAATGTTCTTTTCAAGGATTTCTGGTGAATAATTAACTCTGTAGAAACCAGACGAATTCTTGTTCAATTTGAAAAACAGGTCGAATTGAGGGAAGTTTTCAATAATGACTCTCTTAGAAGAGAAAGAGTCAATGGCCAAATCCTTGACTATATCTTCGTCTTCGAGTCCAGTAGAGATGTTCAAAGGAATCCACCAGAGAGTGGTGTCTTCTTCTTCAGTCACATCGCCAGTACTTAAGAATCTAGATTGAGTAATCACCAAGTTGTTCTCATTGAATTCAACATTTACTATTGGGAACCCGATTTTGCTAGTCCAGTTCTCCATCATCTTATTAACAGGCTTGCCAGAGACTTGGCCAATAGCATTCCATAAATCAATTGTAGTAGCATTATCAAACTTATTCTTATTCAAGTAAACAGAAACCCCATCAAGAAATGTATTGACACCAAGATAATTGGAAAGCATCAAAATAATCGAAGACCCTTTGTGGTACGAAATAGCATCGAAAAGCTGGTCAATGTCGACGGCATCAATAACCGGAACATGAATAGGATGAGAACTTCTTAGAGCATCAAGATGAAGAGATTTCTGCAACGATTCAGATACCACCACATTAAAGATATTCCATTCTGGTTGAAGGTAGTTCACGGCAGTATACCCCACCCAAGTAGCAAACCCTTCATTCAACCATAATTCGTCCCACCATTTCATGGTGACAAGATCTCCAAACCACATGTGAGCCATCTCATGACCAATGACATAACAAACTTGTTTTTTAAATGACGAATTGGACGTCTTCTCATCGAATAAGAGAGCATTACTCCTATATGTGACCAATCCCCAATTTTCCATCCCATTATGGGAAAAGCTATGAACAGCTATCAAATCAAGTTTAGGCAATGGATACTTGAGTTTAAACACAGTGGAGAAATAATCAATGATCTTAGGAGCAATAACAGAAGCTAAACTGGCACTCTTAGAGTACCCAGGAGTCGTATAAATACGGACCGGTAAAGGCTTCCCATTATAATACTTGTCTTCGGTGAAACTTTCCACATATTCGAATTCCCCACAAGCCCACGCTACTAAATAAGTTGACACTTTAGGCGATTTTTCAAAAGTGACTTTCTTCAAATCACCATCCAAGTCTTCAGAACTTTCCTCCGGCATGTTAGCTAATCCGGTCCAGTATTTAGGAATAGTCAAATCTATGGTGAATGTGGCCTTCAAATCTGGCTCATCAAGACATGGAAACGCTCTTCTAGCATCTGGAGCTTCAAATTGGGTGGACAACATGACCTTATTTTCGCCATTTTCAGTATAATCAGACCGGTAGAACCCACTCATATTGGTCTGGATCTTCCCTTGGTATTTTATCGTCACTAAAAGCTTAGATACTTCGTCAGGAGATACTTGTTTATTGAACTTCAAGGCCACAAATTCCTTCTTGGCAAAGTCGACCACTTCCTCCACCACAATCTCGGGTTTGTTACCGTTTTCAGGCGTAGATAAAGCTGTTACAGTCACCTGCTCTTTCTCCACCTTCAAATCTCGGTAGTTCAAGCACAACTCATCGGCAGCCAGTTGGACGTCAAACTGAATCTTCACTTCTCCAGTATAACTATTATCGGTGATATTGATGTCGCTGATAGACACGTCATAATGCAAAGGGTATAGGTTTGTAGGCAACGCATCGTAGTACGGTTTGACAGACCCCATGGTTCGGGAGATAACAGGTTTCGTACAATAACTGCTAAGCGGTTAACTTCAACTTCAAAGCGTTTTGTCTTCGCGCTATTTATAACCGATCAAAGATGTGTGAATTTTGCCATTTTACATTTCTGCTTGTTGATAGTGACAATTCATTGTTAATACTTGCAATTGAGCTAATTGAATATAATGAAGTTTTGGTGGATCAATGTGGTATTTATACTCTTGGGGCAGGTGATTGCTGGTGATATGGGGTTGTTTGGCACTCCATCATTGAAGAAAGGGGAAGCGGCTATGTGTGTACCTATAAGCGCTAAGAAAGGCAAGGAGAATGCCTATGTGGAAACATATATAAGAAGCATGCAATCCAAGTCGGAAGCTAAGATTCCCGTGTTATTGATTCATATCACCGACATATTGAACCTTGAAAATATTCCATTTATGCTTGAATATAACGCCGAGCCAAAGGATAAGTATGTAGACGGCGATAAATTCAAAATACAATTCAAATCCCAAATTGATGACTCCAAATATGTCAATTCTTACTTGACAACTGATAAAAATGATAAAGATCACTTGCGGATGAGATTACCGGTGCAAGACTCTGGGTTTTATTGTGTCTATGTGGCGCCATCGGACGATATCACTGCCTTTGACATTCCTATTATTGGTCATAATTGGTACGGTTACTTGAACTTTTTGGAGTATATTAGCTACTCACAGTCTGGAATTGGACTTTTGGTGATCTTGGTAGTCACTGGAGTGTTATTTAGAGACTTAATTAGAAGTGTGGGGTCTGATTTCCTGAACTTGAATAATCTTTCTGTGGTTTCGAAGAGTGCAGTATTCTACGTACTTTTACCCAATATTGTCTTGACACTCCTTACTATAATTACAGACTTTATGCTTAATCATATAGCCGAAAAAGGCCCATTTTCTCTTGCGGCTAGAAATCTTGTATTATGGTTGAGAGGTTGTTACGACATTCTTCTCCAGTTCATGGTGTTGTTATTTTGCCTGGGATATGGTGTTCTTTATTACCATAAACAAACTAGATCTTATAGGGAGCTTCCTGCTTCGAAAACAAATCTTGCCAAGGGGTTATTGGCTGCAAACTTGATTATATTCTTATTTTACTTGTTAAGTGACAACTTTTCTAATTCCAAAGCTTCTGTTCTTGCAGGAGTTGATTTCAGAGACAATTCCCTGACAACAATATTTGAAAGTTCTAAAGACGTATTCTTCTTGTTTCTGCTTATACTTTCATTTGCATGGTTCGTGACCTCGATTGTTCAAGGGACAAAGACGTTGAAAACTATTAAAGAGTTTCCACCTTACTCTTCTAATGTGGAGAACTACGGAGAAAAAAACGATTCTTTAAGAAAGGCATTAAGAAACTCCCTCATGGTGATCTTTCTCGTGCCTATTTACGCTACTATGTTCATTGCTCTTATATCAGTATTGTCTACAGAATCACACTTTTTCGATGAATACGGGTACCAGATGGACGTCAAGAACCTTCCTTATATTGTCAATGACGTGATGATTAACCATAGTACCGGTATCTATTGGCAGATATGGAATCAATTCATTATTGGCATTGTGGTGGTTGTGGCCATTTTCTTTATCTGGGTCCGGAAAAATCAAGGGTTGATTATCGATCAAAATGAAGACGCCGATTATTCCCATATTGTTACAGCAGCAAACAACGAATCAGACCCTGAGTTTGTTTAAGTGACGGTTTTATGAACACATAGATGTATATAGTTTACTATACAAAAAGAATATTCTTACAGAACGTATTTTATTTTTAGTACAAAGTAATACAACAGAAATCGCCATGACGAATTCAGTGTTTCTTACGGAAACCGTTGGGTTTGAAGTGGGATTTTTTATGGAAATTACGCTTGAAATTCTTCTTTTTAAACAGCTTTTCCCTGAGTCCATTATTGAAGCTCTTGTCGACCAATCCGATTTCTTTGGCCAAAGCAGTCCCTGGTTCAACCCCGAACTTCTCCACTCTAGCCAAGTCTTTTCTAGCAGCTTCAGCAGAAGCTTCGTCCCCAAACTTTTCAGCTCTTTGTATCTTTTTGTTCAACAAGTCCACTGCCAATTGCTTTCTTTCTTCCGGACTCAAAACCTTGGGCTTCTCTTCTTCAACAGCAGCTTCAGGCTCTGGTTCTGCTTTTTCAGCCGAAACCTCGGGCTCAGCTTCAGTAGATTCAGGCTTAGGTTCTGGTTCTGGTGGTTGAGTTTCTTCCCCAGCTGGAGTTTCAGCTGGCCCGGCGGCATCGTTCTCGGTCAATCTAGCAACCAAATCGGCCTTCTTACCGTCGGTGGATAAACCTCTTTCTTTCAATATTTCCTTCAATTGAGGGACTGTGTTGGAGTTGTAATCAGCCATGGTGGTGTTGATTATAGAGTTTTTCAATTACGCCGCGTTTTGTTGACTCGCGCCTTTAAGGGAAGTGTGTGGAACTAAGTGTGTGGGACCAGATGGGCCGGTATGGTACTAGATAGTAGCAGTTGCTGGTACTATGTGGAACTATGTGGTATTAGCTGGCACTATGTGGTAGCAGATCATACCAGTCTATATCAACACTATCACTAGAGTGGTAAAGAACAACTCATACATTCATCATTTATATAATCTCACATCTAAAATAATTAATAGGATTACCATTGCCAAATTGATGGCCATGATAAGCACCACTTTGAATCTTGAAACAGGGAAATAATCTCGTGTTAACATCGTCTGAACGTGTAGGTACCTTATACCAGCAAATAATACCGCCAAAACTCCTAGTATAAGCGCCATTATCTCTATAACCTTAGCATATTTAGCGAATACACTTTCGACAGCGGAGTTGAATTCCCCTAAGTCATATTGGTGTCCATTAATAGTTACTGAAGTGCTTTTCTCCGCAAGATGTACAAACTGTATAAATGTGATTCCAAGAGTAACAAATACACTTCCGGTTCGAACCCACGCTAGGAAAGTCCGTTCATTGGCCAACTAAATCTCTTGTTAGTATAAGTAATATAATCAACTATAGACAGCTAATACGTACGTGGTCTCGGGCGACAGAGCCTTTATTTTCTAGTAACACCGACGTATGTTTGTAAATGAATGGAAGGTTCTCGATGTCAAGTTCATGCTGTTGGTCTTGTGGAGGTTGTGGTTGTTGAGTTGGTCTATTTTGCAGAGGGGTTGATACAATAGTCTCCATATCTTCATGCCTAGTTGGCTGACTCATGTCATGCAACTCAATTGATTCGTAATTGTCCCGTTCAGAGCCTTCATCAGCTTGACGACGGTCATTTTTCCCTCGATTCCTCAACAGTTCTGGGCCGTTTGTCATGGTCATTGTTTCTACTGGTAATAAAACCGTTGACAGTGTGGCTCGCGATATCAGCGGCTATTTGCTCTACCGGCAGTACAAAATTACATCATTTATTATTATACAAAATTTACATCCGAAACAAACTAGAAATTCATGTCGTCATCCATTTCATTTCCATCATCGATAAACATAAGGTTATGCTCATCATCAATCAATTGCCACACATTAATACTCTGGTACTCATATATACAATCCATGAACTGCTCATAAGTGTATCCTTTAGCAATGACTCTTTGACGGACTTCGTCCATTTCCAAGGTTTTGGTGAAGGAAGACCCATCGCCCATCGCTATGGATCTGATGATTTGATAGATCTTGGTGGTGGCACTGTCGTCTTCTCTTAATTTTTCATCTTCAGAGAATAATGAAGCTTTCAGAACTTCAATCAATCTCAATGCTTCATCCACATCATCATTGGAAACAGTGTTATCGAATCTGATTCTGGCTAAGGCTTGGGACAATCTTAAGATTCCTAGTAAGGTTCTAGGAGTGATATGTTGGAATTTCTTAATGGATCCTTCATTTCTATGAGACTCTTTTCTCAAGTTGATGTATGATTGTACCACATAGTCCCCTACTTCTTGAGGAACCGTGGGTCTATAACTTCTGGCCATGGAAATATACTGCCTGATAGTAGCAGAGTCTAATGGATCAAAATCAACTTCTGGTTGTCTATTATGCATATGGACGTATGCCACATGATTGGCCAATAGTTCATCAGTTTCTCTTGATGGTTGGTCTAAAATAAGAAACATGATATCGAATCTGGATAATAAAGCAGCTGGCAAGTTGATGTTTTCATGGGGTGATAATCTGGGGTTGTATCTTCCATATAAAGGATTAGCAGCTGCTAAAATGGAAGTTCTGGCATTCAAAGTTGTATTAATACCAGCTTTCGAAATGGAGATGGTTTGTTGTTCCATGACCTCATGAATCGCAGTTCTATCACCTTCATCCATTTTATCGAATTCATCAATACAACAAATCCCATTGTCTGCCAATACTAACGCTCCTCCTTCCAAAACCATTTCATCGGTGATAGGATCTCTCATCACAGCTGCTGTCAACCCCACACCAGAAGATCCTCTACCGGTAGTATAAATGGATCTAGGAGCTATTTTGGTGATGGCCTTCAACAATTGCGATTTGGCCACCCCAGGATCCCCCATAAGACAAACATTGATATCACCTCTGATCTTCAACCCATCACCGATTTCTTTGGTGACCCCTCCACATAATAACAACAATAAGATCTTTTTGATATCCAAATGACCATAAATTTCCGGAGCAATGGATTTGGCCAATTTATTGTATACTCCTCCTTGACTATACAAGTCTTTAATCTTTTGTTCAACTTCAGGAGTGATTTCTAAGCTTTCATATTGCTTTTTGTGCTGGTAAATGTATTGAGCTTCCAAGTAAGTCTCAGTCAATAATCCTGCTTTCAAGGCTCTGAAACCAGTGTAAGGAGATGGCAAGTAAATACCGGAGATATCAGCGATGTCACCAGGGTTTAAAGATCTTACCAAATCCCCATTAACATGAATAGTCAAGGTTCTTGGAATGTGACCAACAGGGACCTGGCTAGCCATTTCTTGAATTTTCACTTCTTGGAACGATGAAAACTTAGAAGCTCTAGTAGACATGAACAACTGGCCCTTCAAGTTGTTATTCTTACAGATACTAGAAGTACATTCGGTCAATGGAGTGAACACTTTGGAGTTCACTTCTTGAAAGATTTCATACCCACACTTATCACAAGTATAAGCATTGACCAAAACAGAAGGTTTGACATCAGAAACTCTAGTGACAATACCTCTAATGGTAATGAATTGTCCTACATGAGCTCCTTTGACTTCTCTGACTGACATGGCTTTATCCTGGTCAACCAATGGTTTAAAGTATAAGAAGTATCTTCTAGTTAACTTGGAAGGAAATAAGTTCTCTAAATCTTCATTTGATTGTTGATCTGGGTTTTGTTGTTGGTCACCATCGAAACCATTTCTCAAATTGTTGAGCTCGTCAGAATTCTCTTGCAATACTCTTTGGTTCTTTAAATTTCTTTGGTGTAAGATCACATCCAACACGTCATCTTTATAGGAGATGTCTTTAGTGGGATTTGGCATGATCTCATCTATTATACTCGAAATAAGCTCGATATATCTATGAGTATTCTTCATAATCTGGTCTACCAATCTGACTCTAAAGTTAACTTGACTCGATTGAGATTGGATCTGATTGGTTTCATAAGCCCTCAAGTCATTTAAATCAATATAAATGGTCGACAATTCTCTGTTGGCAATCTTTTGCAAATAAACCATATACTTAGGACCTTGAAGTTCTGGTTCCATTAAATCGTCTTCCATGTTAATATCTTCAGTACTAGACTTGTAGTGGGTCAAGAAATCCTTCAACGAGTTTTTAATGTCGCCATAATTCACATCCAATTGGATGGAAGGTAACACTGTAGACGTAGCAGTAGCCATGGTTCAGTAAGCTTATAATATCAGCTAGCAGTCTTTGGTTTCAGAAGGAATGTAATAGTGAAAGAAGAGTTCCACGCAGTGAAAAATCCTTATACTACGAGGCGCCACACGTCTTAAAAATACGCGTCGCTCATTATTTAACTCAATTGGGAAACCACATTGGTAAAGGAGTAACCACCAAACGTTTTACTGGTTGCAAGGGGTGAACGAGCAAATACATTAGTTCTATAGAATTAAACAAATAAGTAGAGAAACCTTGATAAACGACCCGAGTAAACCTGTAAAATGGATGAAATGATGAAGTGAAATGGATGAAAAGTATTATGAATAGTGATTAGCAAATAGAGCCAACTTGTGTTCGGAGCACAGCTTCTACGACAAGTGACTTCCAAGTTATACAGACATTAAATCCACCAAGGCAAAGGCAGCAGCCTTGGTTTCATCTTCAGTAGTCTCTTGCTTGTTTTTGTTCCTCAAGCCCTCAGGACCCATTGTAGCCCAATCCTCTTCGTCAGTGTCAGAAAGATTATTAGAGTTAGTGGAATCCATATTAGGAGAATTGGAGGTGGAATTGGAATTGGAGTTGTTGGAGTTTGAATTAGGATTCAAATTAGGATTGGATTGGTTGGCTTTTGGTAATGATGCTGACAATGTGGACCGTATATGTGATTCATTAAAGGAAGATTTTCTTCTATTGGAGCTCATGGTGGCCATAATCGTATCTGGAGATTTGGATAGATTATTATGAATATAATTATTACTATTATTGTTCCATGATGATAAAGGAGACCCGGACAAAGCAGCTACGGCAGCGTTAGGTGGAGGAGGAGGTGGAGAACTGAAAGACCCATTGGAATTTTTAGCCGAAGACATAATATAATTATCCAAATTGTCCAAGGAATTCAATCTAGATCTACTAAATATTTGGTTTCTTGGATTATAGTTTGTGTTTTTACTGACCGTATTCGAATTGGAGGATCTTCTTCTAGAATTAGGATGGTTTGGCGGAGGACTTAGCTTCAATGGCACTCTATTGGCAAACTGAATAGGTGGGGATCTCCTTCGAGACCTTCCATCTTCATTATCGGCGTCAAATTTAAACAATTCATCTCCTTCACTATCTTCTTCTATAGCATCTTCATCATCGCTATCTTCGTCATCATCAACCTCGTCACTTTCTTCCGAGCTGTCATCACCAATAAGATCGTCTATGTCATTATTATTTTCATCGTCGATATCAGAATCAGATACAACTGCACTGTTCAGACTTTCACTAGGCAATTGCACATTATGTAAATTAGGCTTTTTATTGGTGATACTTTCTCTTCTAATGGTTTTAGATTGTTTCTTAGACCAACCCAATTTCAAGTTCGGCTGGTTTCTCAACTCTTTAACATTAATCAGTGCTTTGCCCTTATCTTCAGGAGGAGAAACAATTTCAGACCTGGTATTCATACTGCCATTATTAGCGTCAGTCCGTTTGAATTTCGAAGGGTCAATCCCCACCTTATTAACTAAATTACCTTCTGAACCCTCGGTGACAATAAAATCCGAGTCGACTTTCCTTACAGCCCACTGGCCCCAACCTATCTTTTCAAACACCACGTTATTATCAGGGTCAGTCTGCTCCATAGCAGCCATAATCAACCGCCTTTGTTTCGATAAAGATAATTGGTCAAAGCCTTGAACCTCAAGCGCCAACTGGCCCGTGATGTGTCGAATAGGCAAAGGACCCTTTCGTATTAATAAATTGGCTAATCTAGTAGGAGTTATCTGAGAGGCAATCTGGATTCCCTCTGGGGACGAAGTGGATAATAGCATTTTCTTAGTGGCCGACAAGCCGTCGTCTTTCTGGTCAGTATCGGACATGGATATATAACTAAACGCCAGCAATATCGGAGTAGAAACGGTTCAATTGGGAACAAATTAGTTTATATAATTTGTGGGTTTGTTGTTCTGGGCCGTAACAATTAACTACGCGCTTTTTGGTGAACAAACAATAGAATTGTCAGATACGCCAATGGGAGTTCCGCTGGAGCACGAGTTATGGAGAAGGGAAGATTGATAGCTGTGGATATATTGAGCTGTTAATAGTAATATATGCGATAAGCTGTGGATATATGGGAATTTGTACCCTTGATAAACGTTGTAGGATATATTATTGCAAGATAATGTATTACGGCTAATGATAAAGTTTATATGCGGTATTGTTATCGGTGCGGCAAGATTATGGAGAACAGAGGAAACAGAAGCCGAGACGAATAGGAGGTTTATATAGGAGTATGAGACGATAGTAGCAGATTGGACTAGAACAGTTAATAGTGGATGAGTAGAATGAGTATATAGAGGATATATAGCACGAGAATATTGGATATAGGGCGGTCTGGTGGAGATTCCCTGTGATATCGAAGCATTTAGTATGACCAATGAGTCATTCACTGGCACGACATATGACCAACGGTTGGGCCCGCACCACAGTCCCTGCACTGAACAATACATGTTACAGTTTAGTAGTATACATTTAGTATCCTAGCGCCATCTAGTACCATTCAGTAGCATCCTAGCACCATCTAGTACCATCCAGTCCCCCCACTAGTACAACTCCACCATGGAAGTCCCTCAATTGCCCCCATCGACTATCCGACTATGTCAGGATCTTTCCAAACTCCATCAACTTTCGTTGAAATCTTACTTAGTGCTATCTATCGCTCATACAGATATAAAACTTGTAGGAGCCGTGAATGTGCCCAACTCATACATCCAAGATCTCGTGCCATTTATATCGCCTATAATTTCCACTGCCGTCAACTACACTAGCATCAAATTCAAAACCGATACATTGTTCATTATAGTCAAACCGACGTTCATATTTGTATTTATCGTCAACTAATACACGCATCTACAACTACAGTCGAATAATAAATCAGATGATTCAGATTAAATGAGTATCAAAAGTATTTACTTGTCAATATGATTGAAACAATAATTGTATCCTTACAAGGATGGGAAGTTTTTGTCGTTAACAATTGGTTTAGAGGATCCTCTTGGAGCCGATGTTCCTCTTGGGGCACCTCTTCCTCTTGGAGCACCTCTACCTCTTGGAGCAGCACCTCTTCCTCTTGGACCACCTCTGGCTCTAGAAGAACCTCTACCTCTAGAAGCTCTTTCACTTGGAATTGGTTGGTCGTCAGCAAAAGTGGCTTCGAAATCTAAAAACTTCTTTTCCTTTTGGTTCTTGGCCTTGGCTTTCTTTTGAGCAGAAGCTTGGAAGTATTCTTCCTGTTGCTTTTCAAGCTTTTCAGCACTGGTCCATTTGGATTCATCTCCTTCATTGGCTTGTCTGATTTGCTTGTTTCCTTCTAATTCAGATTGTTTCAATTTCAATTCTTCGAAATAATCTTGTAAAGATTTCTTTGGTACTTCATCAATGATGGCTTCATCATCATCTTCTAATTCGGCAACGGCGTCTTCTTCAGCTTCTACTTCATCTTCAAGAATATCTTTACCGTCTTTGGATCCCCATCCTTGTTTGACTTTCTTGTCAGAGTCTCCTTTGGATGTTCTGGAGTGACGGTCAAATGGTCTTTTGTAGTGACTAGAAGTAGTGCTGCTTGGGCCTGGAACTTCCTTGTTGTTCAATTTGGTTTTGATGGCTCCTTCGTTCCCACCAACTTTCTTCTTGTTCTTAGCTCTAGCTGGGTCGGCTTTAGGTGGAGCTTCATCTTTCTTCTTGCTGGAAGAAGTGTTCTTGACAACTTCTCTAGGGGTGATGTTGGAAGATTCGTCTTCTTCCACATCATTTCCTAACAAATGATACAAGTTCTATTGGTGTTAGTATTGGTCTCCGCAATTGCAGCTTAAAGGAATTGTTTTTGTTTGGTGGCCCCAACCTCAAACTCATAGAAGGGAACATCAAACTCATATAATGGCTTGTTGTTTCTGAATTCTTCCAATCCCATTACCCGATTTCAAAGGGAAAAGAAAAAATTACCCCACCGTTAAAGGTCAGGCCATGATTTCTATCAGGCATTTCCAAACCATTTCCTGGCCCAATTCCCCTTTAATTAGAAGAAACGCCACTGCCGCCAAAATTGGCTTCGAATCATGTACATACCTTGTTTTCAAATGACATTTTCACTTGTTTCACCTACAATGTTCTAATACTCTTGAGTGCTAAAGTCGTCGAGACTGAAAAGTTTTAGAGTCGCAATATGACTTGAAAATTTTTTCTCAACGAAACTACCAGCGTAAATGTCAGCACTAGGAAAAACAGTGGGACTCGGTGCAGCAACAGTAATTCTCAGACCGGAGACTGGGGTCCTGGATTAATACAGACCGTTGCTATAGAAGGGATAGTTCGGACTTGTTATAACAAGAAGCAACTTGTGCATTGAGCCTTTGTTGTTGCTGAGTACGCAATTTACTCCGATGGACCTGACAAGAACCAATTATATTAATACTACAGAACTATTTAGCGGTGCCAATGCGATTATGTCTGATGGCTTATGGGTCTATTGTAGGTCCGTTCTAGGTCCACAGGTCCGTTCTAGGTCCATAGGTCCAGGTCCAGGTCCAGGTCCTTACCCATTCTCCGTCTCTTGTACACTCGAGTCTTATTTCTTCAAGAAAGTGTCTCCTATACGAACAAGGAATAACTTCATGGCATGTCTTAACTCCGGCGATAAGCTCCGCGAAAACAACTTCAATGTCGAATTGTACATCACTGGACTGTGTTTGATAAAGTCTTTATCATCCAATTCATAGAATCCTTGGAAGATTTCAATGATAACTGGTTTCCAGGTGGAAAGGTTTCTTTGCTGGTTGGTCTCGTCAAACTCGGAGTATCGTTCAAGGATATCATTACATAAAGGAATCACTTGATCAATGATATGATCTTTGGATTTGTCGTCAGCCTTATCATCGTCACAGTACATCCTAAACATGATGTTGATATAAACTGCCGAAGCAGAAGATTCTTGTTTCAACAAGTTCGGCAATCTTTCAATGACGGCGGCGTTCCATAATCTGACTCTCAAGTCGTAATCATCATTGAATCCTCTGGCGAATTTGAAACTTTGGTTGGATAATTCAGCTAATTGCACTAAATAATTATAAGGAATGGCTTCGTAGAAAACATCGTTTTCAAATAATTCACTTAATGTCTCGATCATCAATAATTGTAATACGCATTTGATGACAATGGACGACTTCTCCTGGGTTCTTTTCACTCGGTCATTATTGACAGGGTTGGTATTATTTCCGAAGTCACCAGTGGCCTTTTCTTGTTCTTGTAATGGTTGCTCTGGGGACCCTTCCACCGGGTCTACCACGTCAGTGTCTTCTGCTTGTTGTTTCAAAGGGTCCAATTCAAATAATTCTTTGGCTTGAGTTAAGTCAAATAATTGTTCAAACGAACCAGTAATCAACTTCCAGTCGTCATCATCAAACTTTTCAGCATTGTCAATCATTAGCGTATACAAACACGATCTTCCAATTCTGGCAATGGTGTCATTCTCTTGACAAATACAACTTATCAATAAGTTGAGGTAATCCACAAATCTGATTTTCAAAGATGAAAAGTAATGGGTGAATAATCCAATCATATTTCTCAATGCTTGGATTAGTGTGGTAGAAAGCCATACCGAGAAGTTGTCACTGGAGTCTTCAAAGTTCCTCAACTCCCACTTGGTATTCAAAATGGCAAATATCGGGAATAACAATTCCTTGCACACCAAGTCCCAGAACTCGATATCGAAATTCTCTCCGTATTCCAAAAGAATGTCAAACAAGTGGCTCAAGGCCCTGGATCTTACTTCCAACTCCTCACCATTCATAATCACGTCATGGAATGCAAATAATATAGGGAACCACAATTTCAACAACAGTTCATTCTTATCGGCGTCTGGTTTATCGAGGAATTCGACTGCCATTTGGTTGGTCAATTTCTGTAAAATCTCTAATGATAACAAATTGATCTTTTGGAATCTTCCATTTTTACATAAGCCAGCAAAACAATTGATCAAGTCACTAAAACAATCCTGGCGTTTCACCTCGGGCAAATACTTTCTGTAAATCCACTCGGCCATTTTGAATGATCTGTTGACGAGTTTTTCATTATTCTCCTTCCCACAAACAGTCAACACCGCAAATACGGCCTTCCATCCACTCTTAATCTTGTCCAGCTTGGCCAAAATCATATTATTAATACACTCCAACACCATATCCTTGATTTCCAACGACTCGTTGTTGGTAATGATGTATTCAAATGGTCTCAAGAATTGCTGCTGGAACTTGAAATGGGACAATTCATCAATATCAAAGAACCTCATGGAAAGTTGTCTTAACGAGTCGATAGCAAAGATCACCACATTCAAGTTGCTGTGACATCCTACATAGTTGAAGATTTCTCCCATGGCCGCCCACAATTGTGACCATTCAACTCTAATACGGGTCATATTATAGTAACAAATATCAACGATTTTTTGCAACGAGAAGATTCTTGGATTGACGCTTTGTCCCGAAGAATCGATTTCTTCTAATGCCACTTCAGAGAGAGACTTGATGAAAGCTACGATACTTTCACCGTTTAAATTGGCCGAATTGGCAAACACCTTGTCTATAGCAGCCCCCAAGTCCGAGCTCGACAACATATCAGCTACTTCAGGAGTCAATTTTTGATTATGGAATTTGTTGGCTGCCGACTGTGAAGCAGATGGATTGGAAGTGAACAGACTGAAAAACCCTGACGACTGTCTATGGCTCTGGGCACTCTCCAAGGAATTTCTATTCACAAGTTTGGCGTTGGAGACATCAGGAATCGATTCTTGGTCTACACCTCTGGCTATTAATTGCAATCTCTCCAATTGAGAAATAGAAGTCAATACTTGGATCCAAGTACTTTTCAAGTAATTGCCTTCACTGATAGCAAGTTCCAAAATGATGTAAATTGCATCGACATTCTTACTGGACATCTCTTCATAGTTGTTCAAATTCTCGAATTGAATCAAAGCTCCAAAGAAGGATTTCTTCGCATAGTCCAATTCAAACATACAGGCAATCTTGATGGACAATTTGATTCCTTCTAAACAAGTTCTGGTGATATCCTGATCATCATACTCCTTGAAAGGAGGAGTCAATCCTGCCAATATCGACATCCAAAGAGTGTCAAAAATAGACTTTACATGGAACACATTAGAAGCCTGATAAAACACAGTTCCGTTGGCATCATCTCTCATTTTCTTACCCAAATCTCTAACCAACTTTTCCGTCTTGGTAGACATCTCCTTGGAAGCGTGGAAATAAGCTTCACGGTTCAAATCACGTCCCCCGAATAGCAGGGTCGACTGACTGTTTTGCGGTAACGAAATGTCTCCAGCCAATAAAGCTGCATGCTGTTCACTTTGTAACTTGATTTCGTTATTGGAAATCTCATGGTAGATTTTTTCCAAATAGTCTCTTGGGATATCTTTACCATCATCGATTCCTGAGTTATTCATAATGAAATTATCCAAGGTCATTCTGTTTTTAATTTGAGGAGAATGCAAATCGGTGTTCAACAAGATCACCGAGTACGACAAAACGTAAGCTGCTTCGGCGTTGGATAATACGTTAGGGTTTCCAAGAATATATCTTTCAGCAAACTTCAACATAAATCTATCAATCTTTTGCGCTTCTCCAGGTAATCTGAACGCCTGTAAAAAGGTTCTCATGGCATCAACAAACGACATATTGGCGAAATCCATCAAGTCAACGAATGCATGCATGATGGCAATACAGTCTTCAGTCCCTTCTCCCAAGTATTCTCCAATGACTGCTTTATCTAGACCTTCAGTCTCAAGTAAAAATTGGGCGATATTTTGAGGTTCTTTTGATTCAATAAATCCATGCTTGATAAAATAATTAATTCCTTTACTGGCCTTTTGATTGAATTGCTTGATTCCTTCTAATAAAGCTTTTTTCCGTTGTTTAAGACTTTCAAACTGGGTGGGATCATCTGTTTCAGTAGTAAGACTGCTATCAGTAGCAACACCATTGACAAAAGATGCATTTCGAGAATCTCCATTACTGAACGTATCGGAATTGGCAGTGCTGGATCTGTTTCTGTTTAAAGCCAAGTACCCATTGCCATTGGTCTTGGTTCCATTAGAACTGTTACTATTGGAACTAATACCTTTCTGGGCCCAAGTGTATAAGGATCTTAAAAATGCAACGTTACAATTGATGGAGGTCATTTTCAAGGCATATTCCAAAGGAAAATGGTTGTAAATGTCAGGTTCTGGAGGTCTTGATTGCATAGTGCTGGTGGTCAAGTTGGAAATCTTGGAAATGTCATACACCGACACTCCTTTTCTTCTGTTGTCTCTATAAGCATTTTTCTGTTGAGCCGTGACGTCAACTCGTATTAAAGATAATCTCGTCAAATAATCGATCACTCGTTCACAAATATTAGGCATGTTACTATCACAATCATAATTCAAGTAAAATTCAATAATACATCTTGAATCATTACATAATCTTTCAATGATGGACAACAAGTATCTTTTTTGATGAGGAGTAGAGGTTTTCATCTCGGCCACAGGGAAGTAAATTTCGTCAAAGAAAACGGGGATTTCTCGTTTGAACTCGGATCTGAGATTGGATATTATTAACCAAAAGATTTCTAACGATAATTCAAAAACAGGAGCAATAGACGAAGCAGCATTTCTTGATAATGACAAACAAAGGTACTGTCTGACAGCATTAATTAATCTCGTCTCTTCATCATTATTATTGGATAATAACACCACGTCATGGCTCAAAAAGATATCGATATATTGCTTCAAAATGGTATGGATTATGTTCAAAGATAATAACTTTGACCGTACCGAGTGACTTCTCATATCCAAAGTCTCTGCCTCCACATCTTTGACAGATAACTTACACATGGCTCTAAAAATCAAGAATGCATCCTTGACAACAATATCTTCTTCGGTACCCACGGCTTGACTGGCCTCATTGACTCGATTAGAATCGTTATTGGTCGTGTTCAACCTCTCCAAGTTCTCCAATGTCAATCTCTCTTCAACAGGAGTGTCGGCAGTATCACCCATATCTTCAGTACTCAAGTTGCCCGAAGTTTTTATTTGAAGCACGCTGTCACTCCGGTTCTGCTTGATCACACCAGAATCAACAACCCGTTGGAAAATAGATCCTATTACTTGAGTAAGGTTTCCTTGGGCTACAGACTGATTTCTGGCACTCAATGAGAAAATGAACACGTTATAAATCAGTCGGACGGCCTTCAATAAAGAAGCTCCATGACAGGGCATCAACAAGATACTGTGCATTAAAGCCCGGACAACTTGCAATTCCACTTCCGGGTCAGTTCCCTCTCCATCAAAACAACTGGCAATTACATCCACTGAATTATCAGTCAATTGCACCTTATCTTTTTCATCTTCAAATTGGCCATAGTAGAACAATTTGGCAAACAAATCAATGGCCTTTGATTTCAAATCATTACTGGACGATTCACAAGTTGTTTTCAAAGCAGCAAACACCAAATAGGGATCTCGAGAGTTTTGGTCATTGACAGAATCAAGGGCTTTCTGCACCGCTTGCTTCAAAGATTCGTTTTTCTTTGCTTCTTTAGAACTTAATATGGCTTCAAATGCCTTTTTGAAGATGTTGGTGTTGTCCACGGTGGCAGACGAAGAACCAATGGAAACAGAAGAAGACTGTCTATTATGAGACACGTTACCTCTTACAGAAGGAGGATTCAGAGCGTTCAAAGCTTCTGGTTGGCTCGGTTCTTCAATGATCGGAGTTATGGGCGTAGAAGCACCATTGACGGTGGTATCGGCGGTAAAAGTGGTTCCTTCTTCGGGAGTTGGATTATCACCATTAGGTTCGGCGGCAGTTTCAGACTGAGAAATTTCATTGGATTCGGAGGGTTGGGAAGGTTCTTCTTCCGGAGCCTGTTCAGCGCCATTTTGGTTCAGGGCATTTTCAGCGGACTCAGTCGGTTCCGGTTCCGTTTCAGTATCTTCTTTCAAGTCTTCAGGAGCACTTGTTAAGTGGGGGCTGGCAGAGCCAGTAGATCGATCTTCAGGATCTTGTTGCGACATTCTGTGATTCAATTAGCCGACGGGAAAAAACAAACAGCGACTCACAAATACAAATGAAGTGTCGAATGGATCGAGGTTTTAAACAATTGGACAATCACAAACAATTGCTATCACTATCAACTACAATGATTTATACTGAAGCTGATTCTTCAGGTACTTGTTTTTTTCGACTTCTTCCGCACCAAATCGAGAAGTGAACTGCGCCACGACCTTGACGAATCGGCGAGATAAGATCAAGCCACCGGTAGAGATGGCTACAGTATGTTATGGATCATATATATTATAAGATAACAAACAATTGTAAAAATTATCAAGTATATAAAGTATATCAAGTATATCGCATCGACCTAATACTCGCTTAAGGCAACCGCAGTGGCCTGGAAGTCGTCGTGGGAAATCGACACCTTAACATTAGAAACTCCTGCGGATTTTGCAGCCGTTTGCGCATCGCCTACCAACTTGACTTGTGGGGCTCCAGTAGATTGACGAACGATTTCAATGTCAATCAAAGAAGCTCCACCACCCTGGGACTTGACGCCTAAGGCTTTGAACACAGCTTCTTTGGCAGACCAGGTTCCGGTGAAGGAAGCTTGAGGGTTTGGTGATTGGAAACAATACTGTTGTTCTTGGGAAGTGAAATTTCTTTGGATAAAGGTTTCATTATCCAAATTGATGGCTGTTAATAATTCCACATCCACACCTACTCCTTTATTGGTTTTGTTTAAGTCTCCTAAGGCTTTAGCAATTTGATTGGTGGATTCACTGACGTAAGTGTCTTTGTTCTGGATTCCTTTGGCTGAGAATTTGTATTCTTTACCGTCTTCCACACGGGCTAATGGGTCTAAGTATACGACTTTTTCTAACTCTTCGGTGTAAGGAGCATGGTTCTTTTGCACAAACATGGTGTTTCTGGTGATGGCATTGTGCATGTAACGGTAAGTCTTCTTGTTACGAGCAGCCACTTTCAAGGCATAGTTTTCATATGTGGTTTGATCTAAAGCGGCGTACAAGTAATCTGGGTGAATAATGATGGATTGAGCACCTTTCTGACCGAATCCAAATGAAGTGACAGAGACAGCTTTAATTCCGTCGGTTTGAATCGATCTAGATGGGAACAAAACATAGTCATATTCTTCTAAGGCCTTATCGATATTATCAGCATTTCTATTTCCTGGAACAATACCGGTTTGTAAGATTTGTAAGGCCCCATTAAGCATCCATGCTCCAGCAGCCCCTTTAGGATGTCCAGTTAAGAATTTCTGGAACACACCAAACACAGGGTTACCTTCGGTTCTTCCTAAATGTTTCATCATTGAGTGGATGGTCAAAGTTTCATTCTTATCATTGGCTTTAGTGGAAGTACCATGGAATGAAGCAACTCCCAAATCATCAATGGTGAGTCCAAAGGTGGCCAAAGCTCCTCTTAATGGAGCGATTCTTGGGTCTGCCTTATAGAAGTCGTTACCCCATTGTCTCTTAGCATCACTGATTTGACTTCTGGCTTCTCTATTGATTTCTTCAGTACGTTCAGCTAAGAATTCCTTACTAGAAAATTCGGCTCCGTAAGTGTCTTGGGCAACTTCGACTTCTTCGTTCAAGTATTCGTATTCGGATTCTCTCCATAATTCAATTTGAGATAATCTGTGTTTCAATTGTCTAGCTCTGTACTTGATATCCAATTTGGAGGCAGGGTATTTCAATTGACCATGATGTTCTCTGGCAGTAGTCAAAATACCTTTACCTGGAGCTGGAACAGATTTTCCAATCTTATCAGAAGCAGTAGAAGTCATAGCCAAAATACCGTAGATTGGTACACCCATCTTGATGGCCAAGTCAGCACTCATAATAACTTGAGTACCAGACCCTTGAGATTCCATAAATCCACTTCTAGTGGTGGTGGTTGGTCTGGACATTTCACTTGGAGTTCTTCCGTGATCAAATTCATCATAGGAGTTGGAAGTAGCGTTCATATTACCGAATTCCTGAGAACTTTCTTCCTGGAAATCATCTAATCCCCCAACTACACAAATCTTTGCTTTCTTAGCCAAGATGGTTTCAATACCCAATTCCACAGATTCAATAGCAGTGGCACAAGCCCCAACTGGAGTTCTGATTGGACCAGAAGAAGATAATAATAACATATTGATCCAAGCTGGCATGGTATTGATGAAAGATTCTTGTAAAACATCTAATTGAACTGGTCTATCTTCATATCTGTCCTTAAACATTCCTTTCAAAGCACTGATACCACCCATACCAGAACCGATACAATTACCCAATTCTGAAATATGGACATATTTATAGAATTCATAAGGATCAGTGACCCCTGAAGCCAATAAAGCTTCAACAGTGGCAACCAAGGCATATAAAGTGACTGGATCCACTTGAGAAATGATATCTTCATCAATACCATAAGTCTTAGCGTCCCAACCATTTGGAATTTGTCCGGCAACAAGACGGTCAAATCTTAATGCCTTTGGAATGAACAAAGTAGCTCCTTTCAAGATTCTAATAGAGAATTCACCACTTTCTTCGTCTTCAAAGATTTCACATTTGTCTCCGTGTTGATGTTTGTATTGTTCAGCCACGTCTTTAGAAGCTTCAAAAGGTTCCAAGTCATGTTGAATAACAACTTCTTGAATGAACTGTTTCTTATTTGGATCATATCCACCAAACAACTCTGGCTCAATCAATCTAATACCAGCATGCTCCAAGATATATTCTTCATATTTGCTCTTGATCTCGCTGTCTTCAACAGGAGTCTTGGTTTTGGCATCAACCCATCCAGAGTATGGCTTACCCTTGATGTTACCATTATGGTATTTGATCAATCCCATAATCCAGGCCATTTCAATAGCTCCTTCCAAAGAGAATTCTCCATGAGCTTCCATTTCCCATCTGGTTCTGGAGTTACCCCATGGACCGACTTCAGAGAATCCAGTCACGACAATAACACTTTCCAAATCCAACATACCTTCCAAGTCTGGCGAAACAGATTTAACTTCCTTATAAGGTTTGATATCAGGGAAATCGAATTTCATATTGGATCTTGGTTTGACCATGACATTAGTATAGTTGTTATCTACGTTGTCACCATTAACCACTTTCTGTTCGATACTTGATTCAATAGAAACAGCTCTTTTAACATCAGCAGTGTCCAATAAATCGTTTCTCAACTTAGTGGTAACAGCCTTCAAGTTTTCAACAAATTGGAACCCACCATTCAAATCAGCCAAAATTGGTTCTTCTTGACAGATTTGAATGATTTGTGGGGTTAATAACCCTAAAATGTTGAAAGCCATTTCTTTCTGACTGAAAGTTCTGACTCCTAATTTTTCAAACCCTTCAGCAATGATATTGTTGGCACTCATTAAACCAGTACCTCTGGTCCATCCAATCACAGTACCACAAATAGTCAATTTGGTACTCCAATCTTCTGAGCTCCATCTGTTGAATAACGTTTCTAAAGATATCTTGGATTCAGAGTATAACCCATCGAATCCAAAAGTACCATGATTAGGAGACAATGGTAAAATAACTTGAGCTGGTCTGGTATCAGTCAATTTTCTTGATTTAACAGCACCAAGTAATCTCAACAAGTTAGTCAACATGATTCTGTGGGCCAATTCGGATTTAGAATCAATATTGTCTAAACCATTACCATTTTCTGGAATAGCAGCAAATGGAATAATCGCATCCAAGTCCCATCCAAGACCACCTTGTTTAGGATCATTGTAGATGTATTCCACCAAAGCATTCACATCTTGAACAGACCCTTGGTTGAAAGGAACCACGATTAAACTCGACCCAGTGGCCCCATATCTACTGTACATGGTTTGATAGTATTCGGTGGTTTTCTTGGAAAATCTAGAAGTGGTAACCACGACTTTGGCCCCACCACTGATTAAACCTTGTAAAACTTCGGCACCAATAGATCCAGCACCGGCACCAGTAACCAATACTTGCTTATCCTTGAACGTCAATCCATTGACAGCGCTGGATTCCAATCCATCTAAGAAAATAGAAGAATATTTGTGGTCGTATTCCCACCCACTGTGACTCTTTCTTTGGATATGTAAGAAAGGAATTGTTTCCGGTGGAATAGTAGAAGACACTGGTTGCAAAATAGAAGTTTTATCTGGCAAAGAAGCAATCTCATCATCACTGTTAGGAGAAGATAACTCTTCAACTTCTTCTTCAACTGGAGTGGCAGTACCGGTAGAAGCAACGATCTTATTGTCGATTTCATTTGAAGTATCAATATAATCAATTAACTGAGTGTATAACTGTTGGAAATCCATCTTGGTGTTTTTCGACAAAGATTGTTGTTTGATGATAGTCTTATAAACTCTAGCCAAATCTTCTTTAATGGTTGGTTTGGACTTTTGTTTAGTGATATCACCTCCTTGAGCCATCTCATAAACATATTGTTCGAATTTCCTGACAGATGAATTTTCAGCTTCTTCATAAATAATATTCCCTTTTTGGTCAATCTTGGTAGAAGGTCTGGTAATCTTACTGACATCCTTATAAGCAGGATCAACATCTAAAACTTGCTTACAGTTGTCAATCAATTGTTGACCCAATTTTTTGGCTAATTGATAGGTTTCTCCTTTATATTCCGGAGTATGGTCGATGTGATATTGCATGAATTTAATCAAAGTTGGGTTAGATCTATTCATAATTTGAATACATTGATTAATGGTTTCTCTATCAACAGAAGTCAATTTCCCAAAAATAATATCGTAGTACATCGACAACCCATCTTGTCTAGCCCAATTCCAATAAGAATCATAAGTTCTGGATTTCATGGCAGAGAAAATTGGCTTGATCCCTTTAGCATAGAATTCTCCGTGTTCAGCTTCCCATAAATCTAATTCTTTCTGTAACACCGAAGAAGCTTCTTTTTCTTTGACAAAAGATTTGGCTCCCTTGTTCAAATCAAGCTTCAAGTATCTAGCTAAGGTTTCTAATTGTTGTTGAGCCAAATTCTTATTCTCAGCAGTCATGGCATCTAAAGCAGCACTATCAACCACGGCACCTCCAGCACCAGCACCAGCACCTCCAGCAGAGTCGCTACCAGAGCTTAAGGAGATTCCAGTCATGGAAGCGTGTTTTTGAGCCATAGAATCCAAGAACTGTTTGGCTTCATTCTCATTACCTAATCTATTAGCTGGTTCATTAACCAAAGCCAATAATAAAATGGAATCTTGTCTACCAGACCCTAACCCGAATCTGGTATCCAAGTATTTTCTGGCAGCGGTCACAGAGAATCCTCCTGGCATCTTAGACGACATTAATCTTCCTACCAATCCACTAGAGGTTTTACCCAATTGACCATTGAAACTGTCTTGAAATTGCTCGGCCAATTCTTGTAATGGAGTATCTTCAGGTTTTTCAGGAGTAGACCCGAATTCCTTTCCTAAATCCCCTAAGATTTCGTTTTGAACCGTGGATTTCCCATTAACCAAATCCTTGATGGCTTTAGTCATAGGAATAGCATCTAAAGGTTTCTTTAACTTTTGGGCCACTAAAACTTGTAAAATCAAAGCAGCGGCAACCGGTTCATCAGCAATCGCAGCTACTGGGCCGGAACTAACTGGTGGTGGAGCAGCGACAGGGGCAGCTACTGGGGCAGCCGGTTCGGCAACTGGGGCAGCAGCAGTCTCGGCAGTAGCAGCTTTGGTGATGCTTGGTTTAGCAGCAGCTTCTAAATCAGCAGGATCAGGAGTGTAATAGATCTGATCTGAATCCTTAGAGTAACACAAGACTTGTCTCTGTAAAGACAAAGCAGCATCGAAAGATTCATATTTGGCCTTGATGGTCCGGGAAGCCATTCCAGCCAAAGTAGGCGAAGGTCCGATTTCCACTACTCTTTCAGTCTTGTTGTCTTTCAAAAAAACATCTTGGGTTTCTATCCATCTGACGGGGGATGCAAACTGATACGCCAACAATTCTGTTAACAACGTATGGGAGAGTTCCTGTTCGACTTCTGGGCGCATGATGAAATATGTTGATACCGTACTTCAGGGCACTAGAAGTATAAAAACAGTGATAAGTATTAACAATTGGGGGAATTGGTTGTTATATAAATAGGATTATCTATACCAACATTTTTTTGGCGCTCAACAGTTGCAAAATTGAATGATTATATAAGCGAGGTGATAAATGGGTCCGTGCGCGTCTGGGCGCGGTACCACCGGCAATGGTGGTAGGACTACACGAATCCTGTATGAGAGCCGTTGAATTTATCCGCCTCGCGGTAAACACAACAGTTTGTGTTGGGTTGAAAGGGTCGTGTGTTGTCGGGTAGGATGCGATGAGGTGGACTGAAAAATATCACCATCTTCCTAGTCTTATGCGATATTGGTGACTAAGTCATCGGTAGATTATCATGGTTAAAGAGTTACATAGGTCCAGAATAGTGATTCTTAGCTCAGGTACCTCTTTAACCGTAGTTACAATGTTAAAACACGTACAACATTAGCAAATAAGTATGTTAGAATACGTACTAGTTGTTGACTCCCAACTCGTCAAGCCTTCTCGTTTACCCTGATTATATTCGGTTATTTTCAGTCTAAAGTGGTTTAAGAGAACACTTTCGAGTTGGAATAATGATAGTGATCATATCCACCCTATTTGAATTCACCATGTTTCTTTATAGGACTAATCAACTGATCGACATATATCTGGCTTATGCGTGGAGTCAGGATGTTTTCTCTATATTCTTGTTTCTACATATTTCTCTACACTATTGTTTCTACATATTGCCTCTACTATAAGGAACAAGCTTCTTTCAGTACAAGACATAGTGTCAAGATCGTTTTGTCAAGATCGTTTTGTCAAGATCGTTTTGTCAAGATCGTTTTGTCAAGATCATATTATCATATTATTATTATCATATCTCCATATCTCCATATCCCATTCGTCTCATGGTCTTACTATATACAAATCACGCTTCCACTCGTTTACCATTACAATAACTATGGGCAATCAAATTGGCTCCAATTGCATAGCCGAATTGATCCTCTTCTTCTTTGACTCCCCAGATAAATGTCTTAACCTTGAAGGGCTTGATGTTTAGTACTGTCGGCTTGATTTGGTCATTATGGCAGATATCGATTTCCTGAAGTTGGGGATATTGAATGGAAGTTGTTGAAGGATCACAATTGATCATTTCAGGAGTAAAGTCACTTAGTTGATTATGACTAAGACTCAATGATACCAACAGGGACGTATGCTCACCGTTAGAGCTATGGTACTTTATTGAGAACAGCCTTATACGATTATGAGACAAATCTAGCTGCTTCAATTGTCCAGGCAAGTCCAAGTTGACAACTTCGAGATTGTTATAATTCAACCGTAAGTATTCCAATTGGGAATGATCGTAAAACACCATATGGTCAAAAGCTTGTATTTTGTTAAAGGACATATTGAGCGACTGGATTGATCTTGGTAGATTTCCTGGGACCTGTTTCAAGTTATTATATGCCAACAGAAGCGATTTCAAGGTTTCAGGGAATATGGCGGTGGTCTTTATTTGGCTGATACGACAAGCAGATAGACTTAGGTCTCTTAAGCCATCATTGAACGTCACATGCTGTATAATCTTAAATGGATTATCATCCATATTTAACACCCGTAGACTGTTGGGAAATTTGAATTGAGATAAGTCGGTCACAACGTTCTGGTTTAAATATATGGCAAAGAGATTTAGGGCTTCTCCTGATTTATTGGTGCAAAAATCAATAGGGCCAGCTATGAGATTCTCTGTAAGATGTATGATTACAAGCTTAGGAGGGAGATAGTGATTTCTGATGGATTTAATGTTATTAGACCCAAGCCCTAACGCTTTTAAGCCAGAAGGAAACATGTAATTGTCAATAGTTTCAATGTCATTGACTTCCAATCCTAACGTCTCTAGTCCATCGGGTAACTTCAAAACATTCAAGTTCGTTATATGGGTGTGTTTGATTTCAAATCTTCTTAAGGTCTCAGGAAGTGTCATGTCAAACTCTGCCCAGTTTATTGGGTTGAATGATAGGTAAAGCTCCTTTAAACAAGGTGCTAAATAAATTTGGTTAACATTGGTAAGGTCATTATCACAAAGATCCAATTTTGTAAGATTTCTGAAGAGCCTATCACCTTCTCTATCAATTAAACATGCCGTAACACCAGGAAAGCTCAACCTGAGTTGGTGCAATTTGTTTGTTTCTGTCTGCAGAAATTTGCAAAGTGTATTAGATTGTGTGAGTTCAGTAAACCGGCCCAAATCAAGCAGTCGAAGTTTCAGGATATTTTCTGTTATTATATCAAAAATCTCCACGTATCTCTCGGGGCTGATTCCAAACACAATCTCCAACCCTAACGTATGCAATGTAGAGTTTTTTCTTAGGTTGGTGTCCAATAAGCGGACGATAAACTCCCCTCTAGTCAAATCTTTAATATGAGACAAGTTAATCGTATGAAGCTTGGGCAAGTCCACATACTTTAAAATCCCTTTATGGATAAGCGTGTGGTTCAAATTCAACACGCTAAGACCAAAAGGAATACTCTTGACCACTACGGATTTAGCCAAGTTAAACCCCCAGAAATCAGGAGCTATACTTAAGTTTTGCAATGAACCAGCATTTCCAAACTGAGAAGACGATTTGAATCTTATGTCCGAGCCCACCAGCCAAAAATGGGTTAAGGAAGGGAAATCAGACGTGTCGAACTTGAATGTTCCTTGGTAATTGGTTATTAGAAGCATGCGTATTTTGCTGTTGAATTGATTCTTCTTAAGATGATTAAGAATGTATAGCATGTCGATGATATTCAAAAGGCCCGGGTCAAATTCGATTTCCACATTGAATAAGCAGCTTGTGGTATGAGGGATAGTATCTATTAACGTTAGGAACTCTTCAAGGTCCACTATATTCCACACATGATAACTTATAGTCAAAGGAAGGATAGGAATATGGAATTTATCAACAAGACCCATTAGCTGCAAAAGGTTGGCTTTTTCGATTATTTTCACCTTCTTCTTTGGTATATACGCTTCTGTCAATGCATACATCCCCAAATAAGTATAAGAACGGGTTCTATTTGTCACGAGAACAGGAATTTGATATAAATAAGTGCCTAAGTTCCCCACCAAGGTTTCCTCATTAGACTCGGAGAAAAGCTCAATTAAGGAATCAGCGTCCACATAACTGAAGATTTCGTCGACAACCTCATACGGAAGCGACGCCAATTGTGTGAATAGGCTCTGTCGTAGAGTCATTGCCGATGACTTTAGTTATACGAAACAGATCGGATAGATAAGCGCGCTCGGCAAACAACTGTGACTCAGAGTAGATTATTGAGATGATCCATTAGTATACACTGTTGGGGAATTTTGAGAAGGAAAGTTGTTGGACGTGTTAAGAATATGTGGTTATGGTGGTAGTTTTTGATCGTTTTATGAATTGGCTAATTTTGATCAAATTGTACTGGGGTCTATTTGTAGTATAAGCAATTGTAGTAGAAATTGTGTTTTTCGCAGTAATCAGGCAAACGCGGAAGAGATGCCTATTGTTGCTAATTCTACTGTACTTTCTATCATTAGTAAAGATTCTATATCATCTATATCACTTATATCAGTTTTATATCAGTCCACATAACTCTATATCCCTCTATCAGTCCACATAGCTCTCTATCTCTCTATCTTCCCATATCTCCACTACACCCCACTTGACTTCATTCTTTGTTGATTGCCTAAATCTGCTCCACCGTGTCGCTCCTGCACACAACTTATCTTATCAGCCAACATTTCCGCACCCTCAAAATAAATAACCCTTAGTCATTATCTATCACTCCTAAGATACATAATCAATTGGTTTCTAGTATTGGTTGTATAGACTACCTGGTTGTTAGTGTATTAAATTCTACTACGCGTGTTCTCCTGTGTGATCTTTATTCTTCTGTGATTTTGTCGTCTGTTGCTCGCTATGTATAATGACCAACTCAAGATTAATCGACTCCAAACAAATGTTAATAAAGGCTATCAGCTAGGAACTACCAACGCCACGTGGAAAAAAATCAAACAGGCAACCACTGTTTCCAATGGAACTTCTTCCAAACCGTTTGAAGCAAACTTTATTGAACAAGGTCCGTTTGGTGAACTTTTATTGGTGTATCCTGATTCTAAGTTTCTTGAGATATGGTACTGGGTTCCTCCTCAATTTGAACACTTAAAGACCCAGGATTTCAGTGGTGACACTCTTTATTTCTATGGAAGTGTTGATGTATTTGAAAAGAAGTCCGGTTCAGGAACCACCGCTGACAATGGGAGAATCCATTCTGTCAAAATCATCAGTGGAGATCTCAAGGAGGGGTATAAGATCTTGATTGTGTATAAAACTGACGAGTCTGACTTTTCCTTACAGATCCACGATTTCAATGTGAATTCAAAAAAGTCGAATCTTGTCCAGAATTTGACTGTTCCTGATTTCTATTGTGGCAGTGAAGATTTATCCATCAAGTTGAATCATAAATTTATTGTGGTAGGAAATGATGAAGGCTATTTATACATTTACAAATATGATCCTCGGAAACAATGTTTTGTTAGCGGTAATTATGATGACCAATTGAAAAGCTTGAAGAAGTCTTCATGTCTTCCTATTCTAAGAGCGTTCAATTTGACTTCCAAAGTCCTGGATGATGAAGTGGTATTTAAAACCAGTGGGTCCAATTCGGGCCCAATATTCGATTTGAATAATAACTGGTTGGTTTATTGTCCCACAAAACCTGAGTATAATCAGATCAAGTTGAATAATTATGCTAGCAATAATTCCAAGACGTTCACGCCCGTTAAGTTACCTAACTCCAAGCCTTTATTGAATAAACTCTTGGAAAGCGTGTCTAATCAAGCATTAGACCTGTTGTTTAAGTTATCGAAGTTTTCCAGTGGGAAATTGAACCAATATTGGTCTCAAGGTAAGGCAGAGGAGAAGGATGGAGATGAGGAGAAGGAAAAACAGTATGACGTCACGATAGATTCGATTAGAACTTCATTGAATAGTTTATTCAATCTGACGGTACATTCCTTCAACGAGACTACCCACAATCTTCAGATGAATGATAACCAAATCTTGAAGATTGTGGATTTGTCGAATGACAAGATTCTTTCGATTTTTAAGGCTCCTGATGGGATTTCAAACTTGTCGTTCAATCCGTACGATTTGCAATTGGTTAATTGCAACTATAGAGGTGACAGTTTCTTTGTATGGGATTTGATGAAATTGCCTGATGAAGTATCTTTATTGGGAAAGTTCTCAAGAGGTAAAACCTCGGGAATTATTGACGAGATCTTTTGGTTCACCAATAATAATCAAGGAACGGATCTTGGTATTAGCACCGGGTCTGGCAAAAGTGGCTCCAAGGCTAATGTGTCTGATTTGTTGACAGGAACCAATTCGGGGTTTGGATGTATAAGTAAGAAGACTGGCTCCATCCATTGGTTTAACATAAACTATTTGTTGGGGAATCTAAATAACAATTTGCCCAATTACCTTGGGAAAGAGTTTCCTGTAAACTGCGATGTTGAATCAAATCCTGCTTTAGATAAATCGTTTTTAAACTCCTGGATTTTATCGTCATCTTCTCGCAAGTACAAGAAGTTTGTTAAGCTACCAAACTTATTGAATTTGGGTCCTAACAATCTATTCCATTTGAACCAGTTGGCAGCTTTGGATGACCATAACAATTTGAGATTAATAAGCCCTTTGAATGGTCATAATTGTTATAAGTTTGAATTGCCCTACAACCTAACAGATCCAAATCTTAAGAAATCAGATGAGGTTATCTTAGATTTCAGTAGCATGGATTCCAATAATTCGTTCCCCCTTTCCCAAATGGAAATTGAAACATGTAAGCCATTCGTCAACTTCCTTAACTTGAAAAATATCGAATACTCTTTGTATGACTTTGAAAAAAATGAATCTGAAGACAAGTCCGATATTTCCAACTTCATTGATTATTACTCCAAATTGAACAACAATAAGATTCCTTATGAAAAGATAAAGGTCGACGACAAACTGACATCAACGGGGAAGACTAATGGCAATGGCGTCGACTTTAATGATAACGTAGATAATGATACCCAGTTTATTACTAAGTTAGTTGATGACTTGACTATCGACCAAAACATAAGTTAGAAATTATGATGAATTATGACGCTTGGCTGGTCCTTTATTTGATTTTTTTTTGCAAATTTCACTGCTTGCTTTTGGTTTATTATGGTCCTTCTAGTATTAAAGCTTATAGAAAACTGATCACGGGACACCTGTGGTCGAATAAAAATACATATAACAAGAAGATTCGTAAGAAGTCATTGAGTTAAGTTGTAAGTAGAGATGTAAGTAGAGATATGAAAGAATCATGTGGTTAATCACGTGATTGCGCTTGAAGCTAGTGCGATATGACTAAAAGAGGACATTTTCTTGCATAACAGCCTGCGTGGCGTAATGGTTAGCGCATTTGACTTCTAATCAAAAGATTCCGGGTTCGACTCCCGGCGTGGGTTTGTTTGCGGTTTTAGCTCAGTTGGGAGAGCGTCAGACTGAAGTAACACTTTAGTCCAGTTAATCTGAAGGTCCTGTGTTCGATCCACAGAAATCGCATAATTTTTTGGATTCTGGTGGTCTTGGTTGTTTAGTTGTTGTCTGGTAGTGGGCTGGTAGTGATCTGATAGTTGTATGACAATTTTTTGATAGTCAGATGTTGCGAATAAAGGTGTCTATGGATATATTTCTATATAGAATATTCATAAATCATTACTGTTAGTCGTATCGTCAATGTTGTCTCTTACAAATGTCCGAAGACTGGCAAAGTCCTCCAAGTAGTTATTCAAACAGTTTTGGTTAACCACCAATTTGAAATTACAGAGAAACAAAAATCCCACTTCCATCTTTAAAAGATCGTTGGGAGACACTCCCCCCACGGTAGCAAATGTTTTCTGGCGCTGGAAGATGTCTTCTAATTTCTTTGTCAGGCATCTTAACAGAGCCAATATTAACCGGTACACATTGCACAAATCCAATTTGACTGCTTGATCAAATACACAAAGCTTGAAAATCATAAATGCAGCATGGACGTAGCACAGAGCCGAGATGGAAGAAGAATATGTCTTTATCCGGTCAAGAAATTGTTCTATTGATAGTTCTGGCGGTTGCAAAAGATTGAATCCTTTCAACACATGCTCATTCTGACTCTTTACCTTTGGATCTTGGTAGTAGGATATTTCGGATGTCACATCTTCAAAATTCATTTCATAGGACTTTTGCAAATCAGTGGTGTCTATCAACTGTTTCAAGTCTAAGAAATCTGACGGCGGGGTTGCGGCATCGTTACTTGAAGATATAGGCTCTTTTGAAGATTCTTTTGAAGATTCTTTTCCATCGCCTAACGAATCAGGAGTCGTTTCTTTTAATGTAGTTGTGTCAGGCAACTTCATGAGTTTGGTGGGAGGGGAATTAGGAGGAGTCGGCGTAGAACTTCGAACTGTTGAAGAGCTATTAGCTGAGGAGCTTTTAGTCGAGGACTCGTGGCGTAGTAAACTAGAATGCTTTATCAATGTTTGGTCTCTGAACTTTGTGAACAACTCGGGACTTTCTTGCAACTTGATAACATCCTTCAAAGTGTATAAAAACACCGCTATAGCCTGGAAAATATGGAGTTTATTGATATCTTTTGTGTGAGCTTGAATGTCTATTACTAGGTCATGAATATTCACATCAGCAACGTCGTTCGGCTCATCGGTAAAAGTTTCGGGCGCTGGTTTCAACGGTAACTCCAGGATATCACTCATAAGTAAATGGCTTCGTTAAGTAGTGAAGGAATAAGGAAGATATCTTGTTTGAGTAGATGGCTATTGTCTCGTGCCAGTCGCGAGAGCTGACGGAGCCAGTTGCGACGGGGCGAGGCGCGACGGAACGAGGAACCAGTTGCGATGGTGACATAATGCGGCAGAGCCGTTTATAGAGTTAATGCTTACTGAGTCACCTTATATAATCTCAATCAAATTTAGTGCTATGTAATTTTATCTATGCTGTCTCTTTCCAAAAGCATTCTGCCCTTCACTGGCTGCCAATTGTCTTTTGTTAGAGTTCTTTGCAAAGTATTCTTTCTTCTTCTCTCTTTGTCTATCTTTCTTTAATTCTTCCTTCTTAGCCAACTCCTTCAATCTATCTTTGAACTTCTCATCCTTCTTGGTCTTTCTCTTGGACTCTTTCTCTTTTCTTACGGTAGCAATCTTTTGCATCAAATCTCTCGACTTCTTTTCTTCTCCTCCAAGCACAACGGCTCTCTTGGCCATATAAGTCTTTTTCTTTTGTGGTTTCATCTCATGGATTTGAGATTTAAATGGCAAGGATCCCTTGATGGATTTTGGAACTCTTAATGGATTGAATTTTCTTTCGGCTCTTTCGATTTTCTTGTAACTAGAATCAGCATTCATAGGGGTTTCTATATTTCTTTCTGCTCTCACTTGACCGGTTAATTTCATTCCTTTCCAATTTTCATGATTTCCAAGTAATAATGACGTAACAGGATTGTAGAATTGTTTGACCTTCACTGGGTACCAAGTCTTTAAGAAAATGGTGTCAGACATCAAGATCTTGTCTTCGAAAGTGGCTCTGAAATGTCCTTCTGGTTTGGACAAGGCTCTTTTGATTTCTCCTCTGATTCCGGAAACTGTTCTGATGGCCGCTCCTTCGAACTTGGCCACTTCAAGAGAATTGGAAAACATGTCCTTGATAAATGCGGTGTTCCGGAATATCTTGTAAGGATACCCTACCAATTTCAACTTCTTGACGATTTCGACATTGGAATTCAATTCTTCAACAACTCCTGTAGCAGAGATTCTGAACGAGCCAGTGGTAGAGGCATTATCCACAATATTAAACCCTACAAACGTGGTGTTTGGTGCCACCAAAGGACCGTAGAAGGAAGCAAAACAATACGCATGCTCTGGAGTGTATTTCAACATTCTATTACGGGTTCTGGAATCGGATGTTGTATAGGTAGGAATGGTTTGGAATCTTCTCCAACCAAGTGATAAGATCAATGGATCCTGAGACTTTAAAATCTTCTTGTGCCAACGATGCTTTCTGATTCTGACGTTCATTATCCCGAATCTTGATTCAGTAGAGAGTAAACCTCCCAAAACTATAGGGTAAGTGGGGTCAAGGTTTTGAATGAACTCACATGGAACTTTGTCAAACACAATCTTGACATAAGAACCAGCTTTATACCCTTCGACTCTGAGTCTAGTGGCCTCATCCATTTCGGCGAATTCGGCCTTGTTGATTTCCAATTGTTTGGCCATTTTATTCTTTTGCATCTCATACCAAGTATCAGCTTCATTAGGACCTTCTGGATCGTCAGCACCGAACTCCCGGTCTTCTTCTTCTTCAAATTGCATTTTGAGTTTACTTTTCTTCTCGGCATTAAGCTGTCTTTGTTGCTCGATAGTAAGCTCTTCGTCATCGCCATTGGTTTCTTCGTTATCATCCTTGTTCTCTTCGGCATCAAAATCAGCAAAATCATCGCCGCCGTTTTCACTTCCTTCTTGTTCCTCATTATGCTCTTGTGGTGCTTCTAAATCCTCAAAGTCACCTTCAGCGTCTTCTTCACCTTCTTCATTTTCTTCATCTTTGACATTTGGAGCAGTCAAGAATCTCGATTGTAAAATCTTGTACCCATTTTCATACTCTTCGTCGCTATCGTCAATTCTCAGGGAATCGAATTTAGCTTTCAATTCATCAAGAGAAATTCCGTTGAAACCTTCTTGAGGCTTTTCGGACGCTTCATCCTTCTTTTTGAAGAAATCATCATCATCTTCTTCTATGTCCTCCTCACTTTCATCTTCTTCATCTTGTTGTTTCCATCTCTTGATAACCTCGGCAGGCTCAATGTTAGGAAGGTAGAGCATTTTATTGATATCCCAACGTCTTTGAATGCTTCCTTGTAACTTCTTAGCAGACTTTCTATAGTCATTTTCTTCGTCAGACGATAATTGGGAATCTTCGGCCAACTCTAACTCGTCTTCATTATATTTGTCATTGAAGTCAATTTCCATCAACTTAGGCTCTTCATTTTCAAGGTTGTCTTCTTCATTCTCATCAACATCAGAGTCCAAGAGCTGATCATCGTCATCGGCTTCTTGAACCGACTTTCCGTATATACGAGGTCTTCTTAAAGATGATCTTCCTGAATCTTCAACTATTTCATCATCATCTTCAAATTCTTCCTCATCATCTTCATTGACTTCATTCAACTCATTTGAAGCAGAGAATAACTTTAACCCCGGTCCTTCTTCGAATCTTTCCTTCATGGTTTGTTGAACATCTTGTAAGTCAGTAACCAAACGCTCTCCTTCTCCCATATCTTCAGATTTGGCAAAACTTTCTTTGTCTCCAACATCGATGTATACAGCGTCCCTGTCCACAAGAACCCCACCAACATCAGACATAGGAGCATATATGATCTTTTGTTTGTCTTCTAATCTCTTACGTCTTCTGGTAGTTTTGGCAATAGGCTCTCCGTTTTCAGCCAGTTGTTTAGCCTTTTCTCTCTCGATTTCTTCGAGTTTCTGTTCATAATATGGAGTAGGACAAGGATCAGGAAGTTTCTCGACCGAATGCACATAATGATCTCCCACTCCAGCAATATGTACATGGGCATTAGTGGAAGGCAATGCAGTTCCGTGTAGATATCCGTAAATGGCCACTTTCCTATCACATTTAGGATGTTCAGCAATGGTTTGAGGATGGGTCAAGTCCGTTATTCTATCGGCCAATAAATAAGGATGTTCATTTCTCCATTTCAAAGGTCTGAATTTCATCACCGAAATGAATCTGGTCAAGTTCAAGATTTCTCTATCAGGATACCGTCCATTCAACACTCCTGAAAGATAAAACAATTTTGCTCCTTGATACACCTCGGTCCAAAACCTATGCTTAAGTCTCTTCTTAGACTGTCTTAAAGTGGATTGGGACTTAAATAAATCCAAATGGGTGGCCACACCCAACACTCTGGGCATCCCATGATGCTGAGCTATATTCAAAAATTCCATGGTTTCCATTTCCAACCCGAAATTCCCATCAACAAGTAACAACACCAAATCAGCGATTTTGGCACTGTCTATCATTGAGTTTAGATCGTTATTCACTTCAATAAATGTCAATCTTCTTCTTTTTCCACTGACCACAGTGATAGGTCCTTTCACCTCTGTCAAGCTTGTTTTGGCCAATCTTCTTACCAACGATTTAATCAAAGTAGTTTTTCCTGTTCCTGGCGGTCCTACAACTGCTACTATAACTGGAGGAGGATCATCATCGGGGGTTCTGTCTACCATAGGTACATGCAATTTTCTTTCATTAACATCATGAGATCTCATGGCCATTCTCTGAAGCTTTCCTGGAGCACTTACAGCAAAAGCTTTGGCATTATGGCCGTTCATATGGAGTTTCTTCTTTGCGGTTGTCCTCTGAGAGGCCCCTCTATGGGCCTTGTTGCTTTGATCTGTGTCCATAGTGCTTGAATTGATATAAACAGCGGCTAGCTAAGTCATCTCATCGCTCGATCGCGCTGCAATTTTTTTCGTGCGGTGGATGGCCGCAAAGTGGAAGTGGTGCAAGTGGTTTAAGTGATATAAGTTATATAGGTGATATAAGTGGTAAGTGTAAGTGGTGCAAGTGATATAAGTGGTATAGGTGATATATGTAGACTTGAACGAGAAAGAAAGGTATAGTAGGTAAAATAAAAATAATTGAAAAATGAGGATCAAAAACACTTTTTTATTCACAATATCTCTTTTGATTGCAAAAGTTGCAGCAACTGATAAAAGGTGTGGGTCTGATTCTATAGTTCCATTCACTGGGTTCAAGATCCACAGACAGTACAAACTAAGTGGAATTCCTCCCACTACACAACAATTTCTAACTTTGTATCATTGTAACCGTGGAAAAGTTGACTATGAAAAACTGTATAAGCAACAATCCATCAACCAGATTCTGTGGGAGAAACCGTTTTGTCTTCTCAAGCCCAGATTAGGCAATTACTTTCCAGAGTCTCCAGATGATACGGTACAAAGCTTAGTTAGCAACAAAACTTTACCAAACGATCGTAAACCTTCTGTAGAAACAAAAACCGTAAAGCTGTTATATAGAAAGATCAAAGATTATGTGCGAGACAAGTATGATAAAGCACTAGAGAAGCTTAGCAGCGTTAACAATCCAATTCTGTACACGGGAAAGCAAACAGATCAACACATACAAGACATAGAGCAGTCCACATTACAAGCATCTCTTGAATGGGAGTCCCGGAACTTGGTGTGCTTTAAAATGGCCCGGCGTAGAAGATACTGCAAAAGAGACATTAGTTTCTATATTCCTCAAACATTTATAGGGGGACTATTTGAGTGTCCTATTTCCCCTACTAAGAAGAAAGAGATATTCCAGCACTTTACCGTAGCAGACTCTTTAAAGGAACTCGATTTCCAATGTGAATCCAACTTGGCCCGTCCAGTGGCTCCTCTTATGGCAGATTACGCTATTAATCAATGGTGGGATTACAGTGTTAATATATTCAGTCCTAAATTGGTCCATAATATTCCCTATTTAGCTACTTCCAACCGGTTCAATCTTCGATTCTCCCTAACAGAAACGCCTGACATGCACCATGACAGTTGGGCCACTAAAATAAGAGTCAATGAAGACTATGACTTCTCCCAGTTGGACATTCACCTAATGTCGCAAGCCATGGCCAAATGCTCCGACATTATTTATAAATTATTTGAACCGATTGATTTCGCGAACCTCTTCAAGAAGAATGATATGTTGAGCCAATATCAAATTGGTGGCCGACCAATTAGTGAAAACGATTTCATTATCGATACGGTGAAGAAATTCTCTACTGATCAGAAACTCGGATTGCTTCTTAGTTTGAAGCCTAGTACCTCTGATACCATCAAATATTTACAGGAAACATGGGAGAAGTTCCTACAGGGCCCTGAGTAGAATCAATTCTTTTTGTTGCTAACTAATATACAAAGTTCATCTCATTACCAGATCATATCACATTGTTAGGTTTCTGGATGAAACCCGAATAATTGGACTCGTTTCTGTGGTGTTCAGAAAGGTTTGGTTCAGGGTGATTGAAGCTGTCTTCGTGGGCCATATTATCACTTAATCTGGTTAAATTTCCTTCTTCGGCTTTACGGTTATTTCTCTTTACCGATAAGGTTTTCTTCAAGCTCTTTAATCTTGACCCCAAGGTGTTTTTGGTGTTATCTTCTTCCAGAGAATCATGGCTAGGATTCTGTTCTTCTGACGCTATGTAGTTGTCAGTGGACTTGTCATCGTTCAATTCGGGAGTGAAGATATCTTTTTGGTTGAACGAGTTGTCTCTGGAACTATCTCCACCTAATCTGTACATTTCTTGTTCCCAATTATTATTATGATCTTGCGCAGCAGCTCCTAAGGCCAACAATTCATTATTCTTAACATCACCACCACTCTTTTCTTCGAATTGACTCTTACGTTTGACCGACGACATTCTTTGGAATGAAGTTCTATCGTCCTTGGCAGGAGCAAATCTGGCATCAGGATTCTTGGAGATAACACTCAAGATACTGAAGACAATAATGAACACCAATAAGATCAATGCGAAAGCAGCATTTAAAATAAAGAAAACCCATGCCATGATAGACGAAACGGGAGCTGGTTGTCCGAATAAATCAGAAAAGAATAAGAACAAAAACGAGTTAAGGGTGTTGACAATGGACATACAATAGTTGATCACATTGGTAGGTTTGTTCAAGTAAGGAGCTTGGATGATCAAGTAAATCGTATAAGCCAAATCAAGAACAAATACAACCACCACTGAAGCTTTGGCTGCTGGTTGACATAAACCAATGAAAATGGCCTTGACCAAACTGTAGGCAACAATAACAATTCCGAACCAATACTTGGAAGCGTTGAACATGGTGTAACAGAATCCATATTTGTTCAATACCAGAGCTTCCCCATACAATAAGGCAGCAGGGTTATGGAATTCTTTGACAGATCTTCTACCAATCATCAAAGTTCTGTAGAGAGACCAACCAATCACACTCAAGGCCAAAATCAAGAATAACACTGCCAAAACAATCACGGCTGGAGAATCATTCTGAGTGAATTCCCATAACGACAAGATCACCAATTGGGTGAATCCAATATAAACATATCTCAAAATAGTTCCTTTCATAATAGAACCAAAAGATCTTCTGAAATAGTTGAAGCTGTTAGGATTCAATTTCTTGAGGTGGATCAATAAGTCAATGATTTGTTTAAACACAAACAACACCACCACCAATAAGTAGCCAATAATGATGAAAAAAGTGAAACCAGTCACTACAATAGACGTAGGTTCAATATGAGAATTGTAACCGATTCTTTTGATACCTCTTAACACAATCAAATTGAAATTTGACGACAAACTGAAATCAAGATCCCGTTTGAGGTTGTGCAAATTATGTAACAAATCGGTGGCTCTTTGAACCAAGATCTGTTTGGTGGTACCTTGGAAAAAGGTGGTAGGACTACCGCCAGTACTTTGAACGTACCATCTGAAAATGTCTTGCATGAAATCGACCCGGATCAACCCCATGGACCAAGCCAAATTCTCGGCCCAAGCCGAGGCAATTGGTGGAAGTCTATCGACAGCTTGCATAGACACAACAACAACCGATTGAAAGTACAAAAATAACGAAACTGCATTGGCAGAAACATTCGAGGCAGCGTTGGAGTTTCCAAATGTCGATAAAACAGCGGCAATCAACAACCCTAAACCAGCAATCACAGCAGTAGCCCACTTAGCCCCGGTTTGGGCCACGGTTTTCCCATTAGAAAAACTCGATTGCAAGCAAGAAATCTCTTCCCCACTATCTCTATCTTTCACCAACACCTTAACAACAGCATCAATATCCGGAACCTGATAAGCAATCCCCGGAATAGCATCGGCCGTACTCTTATCAATGTACTGAATACTATCAATCTGTAAAGATCCCGGGTATAAAGGACAGAATTGTTTCCATCCTAAACTACAAAGATCAATATTCTCTTCAATAATCTTGAACCCATAAGCATAAACCAAAATGTGGGCATTTACATAACCACTGATTTCAGTAGTCAAATCGATATTATATCTTAACGAAAGATCATCAGGGTCAAATGTCACATTGAAATAAGATGGGGAAATCAAAGAATCTCCCAGACATGTAACTAATGAGCTGGCAGAAAGAGACCTCTTCCCCAATAATGGGGTGATGAATAGCATAAACGCCAATACCCCGAGCTTCATGGTGTATGATGTGGGATGTTTTTGCAGAAACGTTTATGAAGCTGAAGTTGAAAAAAAAAAAATGAATCCGATGACTGACTTGTTTATTTATAGAACAGATCAAAACGATAGGCAGCCGATAACAACAAATAGGTCCACGGACACAGACACGAGGAAAACGGCGGGAAAAAACGTTAATCAGTTACCGAGAGGCGATATAACCACAGATATGCCGAAGATACTTCCCACAACAAGCAAAAGCGACGGTATTAACAATAGATGTGAATAGTTCACTATAGTTATTAGAGGGAGAGGGATCACTGCGCACTTGAAAATTTTTCTGAGGTGGCAGTACGCGACATTTCGCACCGTGGGCCGATTTACGAGCAGCGCGCCGCGACATTCTATTCATACTATCGCGTATATTGCTGAGAGCAGTTATATTAGTGTTATTGTTATCTATGTAGATTCACGGGGTCTTGTGGGCCTACATGTGGTACTCAAGTAACTTAGTAGGGGCTTTCACGTCTTGGTTCCACACGACCTTGATTACATCCCAGAACTCGTTAGCAAAGAAGATCTCGATACCGTATTTGTGGTGGAAGTACTGTTCAGGGTCTGTTAATTTAAAGCGACATTTCTCATTGTTGTCAACGAGGAGCTCGTTTAATCTATCGTCGTTATTGATCGCTTTGATGTATTCTTCAATCAAATCTTTCCGGTTTTCTCTGGGGACTATGATACGCTTGATGCCGCTTAAGTGAGCTCCTAAGATCTTCTCCTTCAAGCCCCCTATAGGTAATACCATACCCCTTAGGGTGATTTCCCCTGTCATGGCAATGTCTTTGGGTATAGGTTTATCCAAAATCAATGATAAGAACAGAAGGGCCATAGTTATACCAGCAGAAGGCCCATCTTTTTGAATTGATCCCATGGGCACGTGAAGATGGATTTCGAGGTTTTTGAATCTTTCGATGACTTGATCTTTTTCTTCATTGGTGAATCCCAAATAGTTCTTGTATAATATCAGTTTGATAAAAGTCAAGCCGATTTTTGCACTTTCCATCAAAACTTCTCCCAATCTTCCGGTCATGTTTAAGGATCCTCCTTTGTCATTGGTGAAGCCAATGCTTTCAAAAGTCAACACTGATCCACTTCCTTCTCCATTATAAGATAATCCATTGACGATTCCTACTTGGTCTGGAGTTTCATAGATTTCCATTGACATGCTTGGGTAAGGAATTCCTAAGTACTTGGGCAAATCAAATTCTTCAATCAATGGCTTATATTCTCCTTCCTTATTCAAAGTCCGGGAATATTCCACTGCCTTGTATCTACAGATAGTCCCCAATCTTCTTTCTAAGTTTCTGACTCCGGCCTCTCTGGTATAGTTGTTGATGATCTTGGCCATAATGTCGTCAGTAATATCAATCAAGGAATCCTCTGGCAAACCGTTTCTTTTGATTTGTCTGGGTAATAAGTACTTCTTACCAATAACCAATTTTTCGTGATAATCATAAGCGTTCAATTCGATCATCTCCAACCGGTCCAACAATGGCCTGGATAAGTTATAAGGTTCATTAGCAGTACAAATAAAGATCACTTGCGACAAATCAATAGGGAACCCTAAGTAATGATCAGTGAATGAATTGTTCTGTTCTGGGTCAAGCACTTCCAATAAGGCAGCGGAAGGGTCTCCGTTGAATTTGTTAACGGAATTATTACCTCCAACAACCTTATCAATTTCGTCCAATAAGATCACTGGGTTCATGGATCTGGCTTTTCTTAAACTTTGAACAATTACTCCGGGCATAGCACCAACATATGTTCTTCTATGGCCCCTGATTTCAGATTCGTCTTTGATCCCACCTAAAGATACTCTTTGAAAGTTTCTGCCTAAACTAGTGGCAATAGATTTGGCCAATGAGGTTTTTCCAATTCCTGGAGGTCCCGCCAACATGATAATTGGTGATTTATTTTTACTACTAATCATCATATTCTTACTTTGGTTGTTCTGGTCAATAAGTTTTTTCGTGTGTTCATTCTTGATCGTGGCATTTCTTCTGGATCTGGACGTTTCGTCATTGTTTTCAATCATGATTTCACTGTTGTCTTCACTGGTGGTAGAAGTGTCGGCATTGGACTTCTTAACGCCTTTATTGAATTCATTTTCGGCATTAACTCCTAACAACTTCAACACAACCAAATATTGAATTAATCTCTTTTTCACGTGATCCAATCCATAATGATCCAAGTCCAATTGTCTCTTAGCTTCATCTACGTCAATGTCTTTATTGTTTTGAAACTTCGAAATGTACTTGTCCCAGGGTAAATCACTTACCACATCAAGATAGTTTCTAATCACGTGATAATCGGCATTTCCAGGACTGGAAGATTTGATTCTCTTGTAGTCTTTCATAATCAACCGTTTAGAGTCGTTGGATAAACTAATATGGGGTAACTGTTTTGTAATGAAGTTGGTGATAGCACTCAATTCATCATCCTCTTCTTCATCATTTCCATTTGGTAAACCTCCACCATTCATTGGATTCCCTGGTGGAGGATTAGTATTGTTTTTACGAACCAACTGTTTTTTGTCCTTAGAGCTGGACATTCCTTCCAATACCAATCTAATGGATTTTAATTGATTGGCAACAACCGTAGCCCTTTGAATATTGCTGGCTTCATTATAAAACCAGTGGTTGATAAAGGAATTATTGGCAAACAAATTATCCAAAACTTCAACCATTTCCTGGATCATCAAGTTAATATGACTTGTACGGTCTTCAACGCCAAACTTGTTCAACAAATCCAATTTCTGGTAGTTGGGGAATGGAACAATAGCACTAGTCAAGTCAATTAACCGCAAGAAAGTAAGTTCGTCTTCAACTCTGCTGTTCCCTTTATTGGACTTTTCCAGAATATTCGTATTGAACGTTTTATAGACCTTTTGCAAGCTCTGATAGGCCTTATTGAAGTCTTTAGACCCTGACAATTGGATGAAAAGCGAGTTGGCAAGCGGGTTCAACGTAAGAAGGCTCTTCTCATCACTATTTTTAGACTTAATTAGCGCTTGCCTATATTCAATAATGAACTTGTCTATAGCCCTAAACAAGTCGTGCATGTTATTATTGAACGTTTTCAACACTTCAGAAGATCCGCCAATAACAGATTTGGTCTTGACATCTTGTGGGCTCAAGGTAGCGGTAGAATCCATTCTAATAACCGCCTCATTTTTCTTGGTAGTGAAGTTCTTCAACTGGCCCCTACTCAAAGCCTGGAATGTCAATTTGATATTGCTAGTATCATCAATAACACTGATAACTCTTACCACGGTCACCACCTGGTCTTTATGGCCAGAAGTGGCGCCAGATTCAGATTCGTTGGGATACTTGATCTTGTCCAAGTTAGGAATAATCGCCAATAACAACCAATCAAATTCGTTGGATTCCTGATGGGAAAGCAAACTGTTGAGAGATTCGATACTCTTGAAGCTTTCGGCAGACAAATTATCGTCTTTATCGAACTCGTATTCATTCAACAAGTTCTGAATCAACGGAATTTGAATCTTGGACTTATAGCGAGATAAGAGGGCTGCTGCCTTGAACCGGGAGAAAGTCACATTATAGATGATTCCAGGCAATAACACCAAGTTGGAATCCAATTTGTATGTAGGTAAAGTCAAGTGCATGGTGGCAATAGAATAATGGATGAGGAAAAATGTGAGTGATATATATTTAATAATATCAGATGACTTAGTTGCAACTGAATGTGGAGACATCCGCGGGAGGGCGATAAGCCGGGGCACGACATTTGTGATAATTGATTATGATTTGATTTATGATGTATATGATTTGATATTTGATTTAATGGTGTATATGCTATGTATTGTGTGTTGTGGTGTGTGTTGTGTTGAGGCCATTGTGCTGTGTGTGTTTCTGTTTGTGTTTGTGCTGTGTGTTTGTGTTTGTACCGTCTTGTATGGTCTTTAGATGATGTCGCGCGACATTACTTATCCTTCAACACATCCTTCAAATTCAACTCTCCTGTTCCCCTTTGTAATGGCTGTGGCTGGTCAGCACTCTTCTTCCATCCTATCATGAAGATTACACTGAATGTCACTGGCAATGTCGTGACCATTTGTGACTCGTCTTTAGGATCTGGCGTAGGCTCTCCATGTAAAGTCTTATAAATCTCATTGGCAGCCAATAATACATCTCTATCCAAGTAGTTAGCTCTGCTTAGCACGACATTCTGTTCTCCCATAAGCTGAAGATCATTACACACAGAAACAATATCGGGAAACCCACCTACTACGATATCTTCGGTATCAATTGTCAAAAGATTGAACCCAGCTCTATTAAGTAAGGAACCAATGTCGTTTAATTGCACCAAAGGACTCACTCGTGGAGATAATCCTCCTTTCCGTTCCAATTCTGCTAATTGTAATGATGTTCTTAATTCATATAACGTATCCCCACCAAACAAAGTTCCTAAAAACAACCCGTCAGGCTTCAATACCTTGTTGATATTGGCCAAGGTTCCTGGTAAATCATTGATCCAGTGTAAAGATAAATTCGATATCACCGCATCATAAGTATCCGGAGTTAATATAGGATGGTCAAACTTTTCTTCATCGCCCACAACTCTTTTTATTTCTCCTTTGAATTGGTTCCAGTACGGTTCATTCTGGTCTCGTTTCAATATGGCATCACTAGAATCAAACATGGTATAATGATTGATTTTGTCTTTGATTATCAGCTTATCTTTGTTCAACTGAGTCAAGTGGTCCTTGATTTCAGGGGGAATCCCATCTTGGGGAATGTCTGTAGGAACACAAAGCTGTTTCAAGAGGTTTCCGGCGTTGGACCCGAAATCCAATACATTGTTGAAGTCTCTAGTAATGAAGGCTAATCTTTCGATGGTTTTGAGAGCAATCTCATCTCGAAGATATTCGACTTTTCTGGTTTCCTGGGGGGATTTCAATGGATATCGGTTTCTTTGCAACAACTTGGCGGCCCTGTCGAACACGTTGAACTGTTGATTGGGGGCGTTAGTGGCGAGAGATCTTCTGAACATATTAACTCCTGGATTTTTTTCATTTTTCGTTGCTCACTGATTAGATGAGATGAGTGAGAGGATATGATATAATGAGAGAGGATATGATATAGTGAAGACGACAGAGTGAAGATGGAAAGGGTGAAGACGGCTGGCAGTGGATAGAGGCTGGGTACTGTAGAAATTGGTTGAATATTTGAAATTGGAAATTTGATGGAAATTGAAATGGTTGAAATTAATATGGAATAAAAATGATTATCTCATACATGATCTTTGTCAAATACGATGCTTTGTCAAATATGATACTTTGCTGTGATTGAGAGTGGTGCAAGTCATACAAGCATTAACCCTACAGCAACATCTTCTACATCTCGTAATTGCCATAATGTAACCCTCCAACAATAGCTCCGTTTCATTGTCATTGATCCAACCGGAAAATACGAAAGTGGAGCAGTGCAGCTCAAAATAGTCTTCAACGGAAGTATCATACGAAATTGATCAAAACTGACCATACGGAACACACCAAAACAGACCCATGGATCATGGGATCACCAACCACGGAAAATATCGTGACGTATTGACGTTACAGTTCCAAATAGAGCCCGCCGAAACTTTCATGGCAGAGGGGATTCATAACTACCACCATACATTCGGTAATAAAGGAACAATGTGGGGGTCTTAACTTTAACCTTAGCGTGGGGGATATACAAAGATCGGATTAAGATCTTCACGGGCGCTGATCTTTTTGATGAATTAGGCATTATTGCCTTTGATTGTCAGAGGCCAGCTTAAAGCCGGAAATCGATACAACGGTGGGGTCAAAAGATAGATAGTGGGGTCGAGTGATGTATTGGTAGTAGTGGTGCTGAACGCAGCTGCTATACCCATGTACGCTGGAGCTGCATCGTACGCAGCTGCGGTGGATGTGGAGCAAAGATGAAGATATACCTATGGATCAGCTATATCCATAAGACTACTATATCCCTAAACTATCCATATTCAGTTCCTCCACGGAGACATACCTACATTTGGACAATTCCTGCACTACATTTGAGACCCAGTACCTGGATACTCCAGAGGGGGAGACACCAGAGGGGTAAAAAGTAAGTCGAAACAGAAAAACCTAACAATAGAAAAATGCATTAAGAATGTGGGGTACTTCAAAGGTTATCATTTGGTGCCATTCGCAAATGCCATGTCAGTTACACGGTACCAAGAAATCTGGCTTAAGTCAAGATAGATTTCTTGTCAACGTCAATGGATCGATAATCCGAAAAGTTGAATGTTGTATGCTATGATATCAAAGCTTAGACCGCTACTACGGAACAGGAAGATTATGGTACCATCGACCCAATGGCCTTATTTCCCCAGACGAAACACCCACCATAATCCCCAGGTTTCTCGAGCCCCTCCACCCCCGCATTATTCGGTGTTTGTATGGCGCGGTTTGCGGCCCTGGCGTTTATACATATCTGACATGGTGCAAACCATTCGGAAAAGTTGGCAGGAATTTTGCAGGGTGTGGGGCTTTAAGGAAGTGGGAGGTATGGCTAACGCATGGATCGGCAGCGCCAGCACGTCCTATGGTTGAATACTGCAAGCGTGTAGGGCGGGCAGGTCGTAGTTGGAATAATATAAATATGGCCCCAATGCCTATGGAATCAACCGTACTTCAAACAATATGAGTGATAGTAATAGTACTAGTAGTGTGAGTAAAACGCCTTACCAAGCGGAAGAGCTTGCGGTGATGTCCAACTCAGAGGACGTCAAGGATTATATAAGAGCTGATAACAGTTGGTGGAGGACTCCACATTTGCTTAAGTTGAACTTGGCTTGTTTTTTGGTTACTTTGGCTTCTACCAACAATGGGTATGATGGTTCTATGTTGAACGGGTTACAATCGTTACCAGAATGGCACACGGAAATGGGGAACCCAGAAGGGTATAAATTAGGGGCTTTATCCAACGGGACGATTTTTGGGTCTTTGATTGGTATTCCTATTGTCCCATTCTTTGTGGATAAATGGGGAAGAAGAGCTGGGATCTTCTTTGGTCAAGCTTTATGTCTTTTAGGGGCCATTTTGCAAGGGGTTTCTAATAGTTATGGATTCTTTTTAGGATCCAGAATGATTTTGGGGTTGGGTAATTCGTTTATGGTTGTTGCTGCTCCATCTTTAATTTCTGAAATCGCCCATCCTTCCTACAGAGATGTGGCTACTGCTTTCTATAATACCTGTTGGTACTTGGGAGCTGTCATTGCTGCTTGGGTCACCTATGGAACTAGAAATGTCTCCAATAACTATTCCTGGAGAATTCCTTCTTATTTACAAGGGTTGATGCCTTTAGTGCAATGTGCTTTTATCTGGTTCCTTCCAGAATCTCCTAGATTCTATGTTAGTAAGGATAAGATCGATAAGGCAGAAAAAGTGTTGATGAAGCATCATATTGGCTATTCTAATGATCCTATGGACTTGAAGTTGGTTGAATTCGAAATGAAGGAAATCCAAGTGGCTATTGAATTAGAAAGAATGAATACTGCTTCTTCTTACATGGACTTTTTTAAGTTGAAGAACTTCAGAAGAAGAACCTTCTTGATTATCTACATTCCATGTATCATGCAATTGTCTGGTAATGGATTGGTGTCTTATTATCTTAACAAGGTGTTGAATTCGATTGGTATTACTGACAGTACCAAGCAATTGGAAATCAATGGATGCCTTATGATCTATAATATGGTCATTTCCATGTTTGTTGCCTTTATTGTCAAGTACTTCAGAAGAAGAACGTTGTTCTTGACTTCGGTGGCCAGTATGTTGTTGTCATATATCTTATGGACAATCCTTTCGGCTTTAGCAGCTCAAAGAAACTATCCTACTTCTTTATCCAATGGGGTGTTGGCATTTATTTTCCTATTCTATTTGTCTTATGATATTGGGGTCAATGGGTTGCCAATTCTTTATTGTACTGAAATCTTGCCTTATACTCATAGAGCCAAAGGGTTGAATATTGTCAGTCTTGCTCAAACTTGTACTTTAATTTATAACGGGTATGTCAATCCTATTGCTATGGATGCCATTGACTGGAAATACTACATTGTTTGGTGTTGTGCCTTGGCAGTTCACTTGGTTGTGGTCTACTTCTTCTTCCCTGAAACATCTGGTTTGACCTTGGAAGAAGTTGGTATCAGAATTTTTGGTGATAACCCTGAAGAAATGCCTTACTTGCAAGCTGGAAAGTTGAAGGCCACTGTTGAACAAGTGGAAAAAGTCGAAAGTGCTTGATCTATTGATTCTGTTTCTTTTTGTTGGTTGATCGTCATGGTGCTCCACTAGACGTGGTAATAGGATCATGACTTCTTCAATTCTATGTAATCTTTGTAATTTGCTAGCTTAATTTACTTGTTCTTTAAACTGAATGTAGTTTATCAGAAGTTCATGTCATTAATATTCTCTGCAGCCGATGGCTGCAAAAAGTGCGCGATGCAATGCGGAAAAACTGTAAGGGGTACGTTACCCCAGATTTTCGGAATTATCAATGCATGAGCAAATTATGATCCAAACAGGGAGTGGTTACACATTATAGTTCTATATTACATCACATTTAGCACTATACACATTACTTAAACAGATTCTTGCACAGAGCCTTTGGAATCAGAATGTAAAAGCGACTTGGCTTTGGCGTTGGCATCAGCAATAGCTTGTTTCTCATCAGAAGCCTCAATGTCATTAAACACAACGTCCATTTCTTCAAGAGCAACCCCTTTGGTTTCAGGAATGACAAACCAGGTGAAAAAGAACGCAATGATTGCAAAAGCAGCAAAGAAAATATAAGTTCCAAACTTCATAGTTTCTAACATTCTTGGGGTCACCAATCCAATGATGAAATTAGACATCCATGTGGCAGAAGTAGTGAAGGAAATGGCTTTAGATCTAATACCAATGGAGAAGATTTCTGAAGGCAACACCCATCCAATAGGAGCCCAGGAATAGGAGAAATTGACATCATAAATGAACACAAATGCAATGGCAGTTCTACCGGCAGTAACAAACTCATCAAGTCTTCCTTCGTATTTACCAACAATTCCGGCGACGATAATCAAAGAAATAAAAGTCCCAGCAGCCCCACACATTAATAATGGCTTTCTACCTACTCTATCAATCAATAAGATAGCAGGAATGGTAGATAACGTATTGACAATTCCGTATAACCCCGTACCTAATAAAGAAGTCGTATTGTCACTTAACCCTAATTGTCCGAAGATTGTAGGAGCGTAGTAGATGATGGCATTACACCCAATGAATTGTTGGAAAAACATGACAGCACAACCAATAAAAACTCTCTTGAAATGAGCTTTGGTGGTAATCAAATCGGCGTATCTGGCCATTTCTAGCGCGAACCCGGAAGTGTTTCCAAACTTCCTTTCAGTATAACCAGCTTCAAATAAAACTTCAGCTTTGATTTCCAAGATTTCTCTTTCAACTTCTTCCTCTGGTAACTTTCTTCTTAAGTACTTCAACACCAGGTAAGCTTTTTCATCGTCACCAGTTTGAACCAACCATCTAGGAGATTCAGGGAAGAAGAACATTCCAACCCCCAAAACCAAAGCAGGGAAGATTTGAATTCCAAGGGGAATTCTCCAACAAGCAGTGGATTGACCAGTACATCCGGATTCAGGAACATCCTTATAAGGATCGAAAGATACCCCATTGGCATAAGGAGTATCAGGAGCACATCTAGTACCACCAATAAAGTTAGTACCGTAATTGAGCCAATAAGAAACCATAATACCAATAGTAATCATCAATTGTTGAATCACCACTAACCCACCTCTGTACTCAGGAACCGTTAATTCGGCCATGGTCATTGGCACAGTTGTAGTTAAAGAACCAACACCAAGCCCAGCAACCCCTCTACCAGCAAACAACATGGCGTCGGAAGTACCAGCAGTTTGAAAGGCAGAGCCAATGACAAAAACCACACAAGCAACAATAATGGTTCTTCTTCTTCCAAATTTTTGATTTATTGGAGAATTAATTAAAGACCCAAACCAAGCGCATAATAAAAATGTCGACACACACCAACCTTTATAGTCGGGATCGGAATAGATCCGAGGGAAGTGGGCTCCGAAGTTCTCCATTCTTAAGATACTTCCCATAACCCCTTGGTCATACCCGAAAAGAAAACCACCTAAAGAGGCAAAAGCGATGATGGAGAAGATCAAAGGATCCTCAACCACGGACTTTAAAAAGTTTGAAGATTTTTTGGCAGTAGCACCTGCTTTAAGATTAGCCGTAACCATTTTTGCTGAATAGAATCTATATGGTTGGGAAATCGTGTGGCTATTTATAAGCCCAAACAGGAGTTAAGAACTGCATGGACCTTCCCCATGTCTGACGTAAAACAAAGAAAAAAAAAATAAAAAAAATAAAAACAGCCGCACGAGATGGAAAAACCCCGGAAATGGAATTGCGTGTGCTGACTCGTTGCTGGGACAAGATACTATGGAGTTGATAGGAGCATGACTGTAAATCGTCCCCGTAAACTGGACCTATGAGCTCCAGACGAAGTTCGATCCAGTATTACCCCGTTAGCGCCGGAACTGAGGATCCCGGCCTGGGCTTTTGTTCGACATGACCGGAAGATCTTCTGCGGGAACCCCAGGTTTCGAGGTACGGCTTGCAGACGGCTACTGGTGGCCCCATGGGCCCAGAAGAGAGGCAGAAAAGAGGGGGCCGGAACATTCAATACCGCAGGACACCTATTCGAACCAAAATCGGGAGATCGAACACAATAGCCCCACCAGAGCCTGGCCAAGTAAACAATAGCCGCAGGTAATCAGGAAAAACTCGCTGCACTTCCCCAGATTTTTTCTGCGGTCGGAAATGCTTGTCCCCGCTGAAACGGTGGTGGCACACGGTTTGGTAGGGGATATTTAATACGAGATGCTGCTGCTGAGGGGGAGCCGGAACTGAATGTTCCTGGACCTACTGGATTAGGATTTAATTCCATTTCTGGAACCAAAAGACGTCTCAGCCACGGCGGGAACCAGGCCCGAAGTGACTAAAAAGGTAACCCGTGGAGGAAGGAAGTCCTTGCAGCCAAAGTTGCAACTGGGTTAAAAAAGTGGTGGGAAATCTCCTCTTTTTCGGTCTGTGATATATCGATAGGAGCTGGATGAACTGACGATATGATCAGTACTACAACTACTACTTTGGCCGAAGCTAGATTGACTGCTAGAACCGAGTACACTATTGATGATATAGAAGTATTAGCCAAGAGAATCATTGACAAGTACACTGTCAGCGATAAGTCAACTCGGTTTATCGTGACAGTTTCAGGGATTCCTGGAGCCGGCAAATCTACCATCACTAGTAAGCTTGTACAAGTTTTGGCTAGACGTCAGCATAAGAATGTCATATTGTTACCACAAGATGGGTTCCATTACTATAGACATGAGTTGGAACAAATGGATAATTCTGCCGAGGCTATTGCTAGGAGAGGAGCTCCATTCACATATAACCAAGCCAAGCTTCTTGAGTTGGTTAAAAAAATCAAGTACAGTCCTACTGAAACCATTATGGCGCCAGGATTCAGTCATGAGAACAAGGACCCTATAGAAAATAGCATCTGTATCAATGAGAATCATCAAATTATAATTCTTGAAGGAAATTATACCAATTTGAAGGATTCTGGGTGGGCTGAAATAGGGCAGTTAGCTAATGATAAATGGATGGTGACATCTAGTGTTGATAAAGTGAGACAGAGGCTTATTGAACGGCATGTAGAAGCGGGAATTGTAGATAATGTCCAAGATTCTGCTTATAGAGTAGATAATAATGACTTGAAAAATGCCCGGTATATTTTGGAGCATTCATACCCCCCTGACATTGTTATATATAATTAATATACCCCTGACATTGTTATATATAATTAGTATAGAGTATGAGGAGGCATTGAGAGATAGAATATAGTCGATTACAGTAGAATATAGAATACAGAATATAGTAGAAGGATATAGTAGAATATCTGTAACCAAAGAGTATCTACCAATTGTCACATACTAAACTTTATGTTTTCGTGATTTACGATGTTCTAGGTAGATTCAATAATCTATCATATTCTCTGGATATGTGATTTCTCTGGATATCATCTCGGGGTATGTATCCTCGTGATATGTATCCTCTAGGATATAAACTCGTGATATGTATCTCAAGACATGTATCTCAATATTCTCCAACATTTCTCTAAGTCAGTTCTCTATGCACCACTTTCAAATACATTCGTCCTCAACACATTTATCAACTATTTCTTCCTCAACACATTTATCAACTATTTCTTCATCAACACATTTATGAACTATTTCTTCATCAACACATTTATGAACTATTTCTTCCTCAACACATTTATCAACTATTCATCGACATTCAACATTCTTCTTCAATACTTCTCTCAACAATTGTCATCCACCCTAATCCTACAATATCTATTCTTATACTATCATCTCCTACGTCCTCTCAATCCTCTCAATCCTCTCAATCCTCTCTCAACAATCTTCTACCCCATGATTCCCCAATAAAACTTTTTATCATCGCGAAGAGAAACTGATGACTTGCATCAACCCCCATGGATTTGAAGAGAACTAACAGCGGTGGCCTCCACCTGCAAGCGTGTGACTCTTGTCGACTCAAGAAGATGAAATGTTCTAAAGACTTCCCCACCTGTGTCAAGTGTAAGGAACATAACTGGAAATGTGTCTACTCGCCTAAAGTTGTGAGGTCTCCGCTTACAAGAGCGTATTTGACTCAAGTGGAAAATAAAGCCGCCAACCTCGAAAAAGTGTTGAAACGGATCCTTCCTGAAGATGTGGAGATAAGAGAGTTGGTAAGGATCGTGGAGAACGAAAATAAAGACGACCGGGAGATCGAAGGCATGAATCAACAGTTTTTTAAACAAGTGAATTTAACTAGTAATGAGCTCAGTCAGGTGCCGGTGACATTGAAGAACATCAACCAGATCAGTCAGAAGAAGGCTAGTGAGAACCCTGTGACGTCGAAACGGAAGAATTTGGAGTTCCAGCCGGAGGATTATTTGATAAATATCAAGGAAAGCGACTTGAATTATTTTGATGAGAGGGATGATTTTAATCTGACCAATGAGAATATTTACGACTCCAGTATAGACGGTATGGCCGCTTTATCCAACGACACTGGGCTCCGATTCGATGTCAATAACTCCAACGGATATTTCGGAATTAATTCCAGTAACGGGCTATTGAAGTTTCTTCAGTTGAAGCTGGAGAGAAATGGAAATAGTATAATCGAGTTGAACCTTAATGTGAATAATAATAACAAGAATGGCGGCGATGCCAATATCAATAGCAATCTTAATTCCGGTCTAGATGACGATACTGACTATGAAACCGGATATGTGCTAGATGACCAAATAAACTCGATCTGGAAGAGTCTAAACAGTGGCCGGTTAGAGGATTTGCTAGACAATTCCCAGTTCCAATCCTTGATGGTAGATGCGTTTTTTGAGTACTATTACCAGGTGTACCCTATAATCAACAAGAAACGATTTTTCAAGAACTACAATAAACTAAAGGAATTTCCGAATAATATCAATTATAATGATAACAAAATGATAAGTTTCATGATATTGTTAAACGCAATTTTGGCCATAGGAGTGTGGTGCAAGTTTGGAGAGAATTCCAAGATCCATACGTATTACTACCAAAAGGTTAAACACTATTCACTGCAGGTCAATGTGTTTGAATATAGTGATACTCATTTGCTAGACAGTTTTGTACTTTTGAGTAACTACGTCCAGAAGACAAACAAGCCTAATACCGGTTGGAGTTATTTAGGGCTTGCTACTAGGGTTGCTACTAGTTTGGGATTACATAAGGAAGTCAAGATCGATAAGACCCTCTCTAGTAACCTTGACTTGTTTGAGGATATTGAAATCCGAAAAAGACAATGGTGGGGAATGTATTTTTTCGATGTGGGGACCACATTGACTTTTGGTAGACCCTTAACGATTCCACCTTTAAGTACCATCGATCTAGAACCTGTTTCCAATATTGATGATAATCTATTGCAACAAGGGTACCCTATTGAACAAATCAAAGTTGAATATCCTACTATCTACACCACGTTAATTTATGAGTCTGAATTGACCAAGGTGTCCACCAGGATATATAATTACAATTCCACGGTGTTGAAGTTGAAAAATGATAAGTCCAAGATGATTGGTTTACTTGATATGAATGATCTTTTGGATTCTTTTGTTAAGACACTTCCTCCATTTTATAATGAAGATGAGACGTTGGCAAGAAACTCATTTATCTCTAGAACCTTAGAAGGTGGATACAAAGACGTCACGGTTCCTAAATGGTTTTCGTTGTCCAGATTAAGATTGTTGTGTCGGTATAAGAATATTCAGATTTTGATTTTCAGATATATCTTATGGGAAACTGTTGATGGAGCTAAAGACGTAACCCACCTTGGATTGGTCAAGAAATGTAAACGGATATGTTTTGAAGCATCGTTGAAGACCGTGTTAGTGGTGGACGCTTTTGTCAAGAATAATGAAGTGGACTATTTATCTTCATGGTATGCGACATATTTCTTGTTCCAAGCGATTTTGATTCCGATATTGAAGATAGTCATTGACCAGAACTTGAGGGCTGAAGAGAAGAAAAGTGATAGTGATTATTCCGAGAACCAACTATATAAATACATTGATATAGCCAAGTCTGCTTTCCAGGTGTTGAAGAAGTATAACAAGTTGGCCGGCAAGTTCATAAGATTGATCAATTTGCTTCTAGCCAAAAGAGAGGTAGGCAACATTTCGTCGTGGAACGACTTGGGGAAAAACAATTTGGAGTTGTTCAACAATTTTGACGACATTTTTGATAGTAATTTTGTCAATATGAATTATAATAATTTCGGCATGGATAACTTTGAAGATTTGTCGAATGAGTTGGGTAATCAGATGGATGAGAACATGCCCATGAATAGTGAGTTGGGAGAAGAGCTCCTGGGTGTTAAGAGGGAGTTTAGTGGTGATATATAGAGACTACTGTAACTGTAACTGTAACAATTTTCAAAATACGACATTCAATTCTCAAAATACGACATTATCGATTTGCAGTAATCGCGACCTTTGCAGAAATGCATTGATATATTAACCGCTTTTTAATATTTGTACTTGGAGTTGGAATTGACAAGATTGGAATTGACGAGCTTGTGTTGAGGTATGTGGACTCTACGTAGGCCACTTCTGACCGCAAAAGTGGACAAAGTCAAATCGCTTTTGGCAGAACACAAGTTTCAAGATCTCCGAAAACATATTTTTCACCAGACATTTGATCGAGATGAGACTCTTGAAGTGCTTAAATATTGCCCCACAGTGGATCATTTCGGGACCTCCAAGGTGGCATGGAAGTTTGGGACGAAGAATAAACAATTCCTCGGGATGAGCGATGACTTCCGGATCCAGTTTCTTAAAGCGTTAACTAATAATCGGGACGTCAATCTCCTACGAGATCTAAGACACCTATGGGCCGAAATTTGTTACGAGTCACCTCTGACGCCGTACTGTTATGGATTATACTACTCGGTGTTTATCCACAGCTATATCAATTTGAAGCAGCCCATCATGGCCATGGAGATGTATATGAAAGCATTAGACCGACTATCTGAATCATTTCCTCAGATTATAGCTAGCCGCCAACTCCCTACCATCAGACTCTTGAGGCTCCTTGTTGAATATGAAGATTGTGAAGGCATTAGTAATGTTATAAACCTTGTCCAGCAAGAAGAATCCGTGAAAAATTCTGGCAAATCGGTGTTGACCAAATCGGAATGGTTTATATATATGTCTCTAGCATGCTCTAAAAACCATTATGAGTTGGTAAAAACAGTCTATGATGGGTACTTGATGAAGGGCTTTGACCATTCTCAGATAAACGACCAGGTTTTGTTCAATAGAGAATTGGTGGATTTATTTAAAGAGAAGGAGATTGACTCGCTGATTGTGTTTCTGGTTCTTCAAGCCCTTTCTACTCACGGGGATACAACAAGAGCACTTGCTTTGATTGAATCGTTTTACATTCATCGGGTGTTGGCGGGAGAAAAGGCGTTCACAAAGGACATTTTTGCTATGGTCGTAGAGGCGTATTGTTCTGCTGAAGGAGAAGACATTCAGCATCTTGAGCCAGAAGAGTTGAAAACATATCATGATTCAAGCGTGGAGAGGATTCTTGATGTCATAGGTAGCTATATAGCCAAGTCGACGGACCTGCTTAGCTATAAGGACATTTCACAGCACTTGTCTTATAAGTTTATGAATTATAAGGTATATGATGAACATATTGTTCAAGATCAAGCGAGGAGACAAGCCCAAGAGCTAGCAAGCAGGAATGCACAAGATTTGGCAAGTGAAAGTGCACAGAATCTGGCAAGTAGAAATGCACGAAACCTGGCTAGGGCTTCAATACCTCAAGAAAGCGATGACATTGCTACTACTGTTGAACTCAAAAGGTCTAATCGAAACGTGTCGGTTTCACCGTTTGGAAACATTCTTGCTAATTTGAAACTATTATCTTCATTTGTCACAACCCATATAAACTATATCCGCAGCCAAAAGTATCCTACGGAGACTATTAATTTGTTCATCAACTGTGTGTTGAACCATGTTGGAGTGTACCAGAACTTCTCGGGAGTGGCCCATATATTGACAGTCTTTCAAAGATTAAATCCAAACTTTGTTAATGACTGGTTGGACAACGACCTGATGGATATCATATTGAACTCCATGGCCAACTCCAGTGCTTCAAAGCTCTCGTCGTTATACTTGTTCAAGTACTTGAAGTCTCAACGGAAATTGACCCATCAGGAGTATTATTGGTTTGTTTGTTCATGTTTGAGAGGAGACTTCCATTCCCAATTGTCGTTTTATTTGTATCATTATATTAAAGACGTTGGAACTATTGGCCCTAAGACTATGGATTTGATCAATCTGTTACCTAGAAGAATAAGAAATGATTTGAATTATCATCCACAACTTTCTCAATTAATAAACTTCCACGATATTAGTGGATTGGAAGTATCTGATCCTCAAATAAATGATAGTCAATTAGAGCATTTCAATCGTGAATATCTTTGGGCTATTGACGAGAGAGATTCCTCCTATATCAAGTTCTTGTTCCAATAGATGTTTTAATTTATATTCTTGTATATACTGTATAATAGTTACATTCCCAAGGTATCATAAGTTGCTCCAAGACTCCTTAAAAGTTCAATCCTTCAAGGATACTCTTCTTGGCTTCTTTGTCAAAAAAGTCCTTTCCAGTATTGTCATTATTGAAGGAATTGGAAAAACTCGATGAAAAACTCGAGTTGAAGGTCGAGCCCAACATGGTGGAGTCTACGGCCAACCGCATGATGTTATCAGCATGACACGCAAGATGGTCGTAGTCAGAGTCTTCATGTTCTTCTTCATCATTGTGAATAGCAAATTGGGTTTGGGGTTGGATGTTCTTACTGGACATAGTTACCAACGATGCCTGGTCCATTCTCAATAATTTCTGTTTGAGATTCTTGGAGCTCTTCTTTCTTAATTTCTGACGCATATCTTTGACCACCGAAGCTGGAGGAGTGGATGCCTTCCCCTTTCCAGAAGGAGAGAAGTAGATGGTTTTGTTGGTAATAGGAGTGGACTTATTGGAGTTGGATTCGTTGATACTGGCGAAATTTGATTTGGTTTGCTCCGTTTCTCTTTTGGATATCTTAGCAGCGTTTCTTGGTGGCAAGGGTTTGGTGTGGATGTTGTTAGGTGAAATTTGGGAGCTATTAGACTGGCTTTGGCTCATGAAGGCTTGGATTTTGTTTCTGCTATGTTGCAAAATGTCGTCCAATGGACTTTCTTGGTGAGTTGCTGGCATACCATTGAATAGTTTGCTGAGAGGTTTGTCAGACTTGACCGGATCAGAAACCGGAGGGAATCTAGGGAGCTTCAAAGTTTGGGAAAGGAGTATATCTCTAGGAACATTAGGAACAACTTGCACTGTACTATCATATATGGGGAAAGTGTACTGCAAAGAAGTCATGTACTGTTCGGAAGCGGCTATCATATTGAAATTCTATTAGTCTATAAGGAAGATGATGCAAGGGAATCTTCAAGGAATGTTGTTGCAAGGAGAACCCTTTTGACGAAAAATAAAAAAGGTAATGGTTACACGAGATATGAACCTATATATATTAAGTCCTAGGAACCACAACCCAACATGAACTGATTAGGTACAACGCTGCCCTCTTAGCCATCAATCCCATTGTTGCCAGCTGGCACTTGTTTAGTATTTTGCCCATTACTATTCCTAAAAAGGAGATTATTATAGTTATATGGATTCCGAAATAGGGTGTATTTTTATTTGCAACTATTGCGGCAAGTTGGGCTGCAGCGATCGTCGTGCGGCTGCAGCTGCAGTGCGCAGATGCGTCGCAGTGCGTAGATGTGTCGCAGCACTAACGCGACGTCTGCGTCAGCTTCGCACCAACAAGGATCAAACATGGCCCAAAAAGGCCACCGGCATATGAGTCGTGCGTCTAATCATTTGACTTATACTGGCAAGTAATTAAGGTGTTTGTTTTCAAGTTGCAACGTTATTAAAGATCCGTAAGGATTACCTGAACAGGCATGCACTTCTCTACTATTATAACTTATTTTCTCTCAGATAAGCGACAATATTTAATTATTGTATGGACATATTTAGAACCACATATTCTGTTCCCGAACTAGTATACAAGCTAGACTATGTACAAGCTTTGACTTTGAATGGAATTCATAAATCGTAATGCATTATTAGTGTGATGTTGACACAGATGTTGACAGTTTCCTGGCGTGTCTCAAAGTTTGACCATCGCTCTGGGCTAACCACATACCTGGGCTAGTCAGATACATTTAGTACGTTTGGCCAATCAGATTCTTCAATTTCTTGAACTAATCTTTCTTTGTTTGTTCTTGATGGTTTAATCTTTTTTCAAGAACTGATTCGTTACCATAGTTTGGCTCCACAGGACATGGAAGCACTGAATTGGCTGCCACTAGCGTGAAACATACGGCAAATGTGGAACTAAACAAGGATTTGGGTACTCCCTTCACTGCAAAGTACATATCTTTATAACTCTTCTCACTGGCTGATATCTTACTTCAATTTTGTCTGATTTTGATACGGAAAGATCTCAGCAAAAAAGTCCAGATCGTTTAATGGCCCGTCTATAAATTATTCGGTGGTGTTTTAACGGCTTTGGATATACCGGGAGCCTCTTGCTTTGGCAATTTTTCACTGTAGTTTGTTAGATACAATTTTCCACTTTATTTTTTTTTCTTCAAAAAGTGAGATGTTAAAACGAGCCAATCAAGTTCCATGCTTTTGTCGTATTTTGTGGGTGGGAATAGTTTGTTTGGGGGGCGTTATATGTGGATTTAGTGGTGTTGGAGGTGTTTGTGGGAGAGTGGGATAGCATTTAGTGGCACTTTAAGCGTATTTCAACTCTTCTAGCACTAGTTGAAGAGACGTACTGTGGTCGGAAGATCCTAGTCACGTGATTCCACCGGATCTCATTCACTACATCTAACAACTAGTACTAAACCAGTGCTGTGTCCTAGTTGTCTACATTTACTAAATTCGATTCACATTAACCATTATATTCCCATATATACATATTTGAAGCCCACTGGGGAAGGACAATACTATTTATATGCCATGATTCTCTTTATTCATAGGATTTAACTGCTTGGCCCTTGAATATCTTAAACCCAGGATCGAATTTACGTTCAGCTGCCAACTGTTGAGGGGTTTTGGGTTCATCAACTAACTCTACCTTGACCAACTCTTTCACTTTGATTAATCTGTGAGCAGTAGATGGCGAAACCTTTTGGTATATTATATGATGTCTTCTCTTCAACCCCAAAGCTTGTATGTTCTTACGAATGATTGGCGGAAGCCCTATGGTGGATCTAAGTTGTGTGATTTTATAAAACATGGTTTTAGCTGTATTAACCGCCGACATCGTTAACTTTAACCACAATGAAATGATAGTTCACCGTTTGTTTCTTAACTTTTCAGTTTTCAATGAGAAAATTTTCATGATAAATGTCGCGGTTTTGGGGCACGACACCGTATCGCGATGCTGCGATTTGTTTATGTAGCTGAATCATTAACCGATGCATTCAACATGTACAACTAATTATGGAGGTCACTGAAGATGCTACCGACCTGGGATTAGGGCCAAAGTCCGACCAGCTTCTATCTAAAGTACTGGAGCACATAAAAGTCATCAAAAACGTCCATGATAGCGCCACAATTGAGACAATCATTAAAGTGATAAACGAGTTTGAATCAGCGCCAAATTCGTTAGATTCTAAGCTATCGGAGATAATAACAACCTTAAGCAATTTATACCTTGAAGAGTACTCCTCCAATACAGTGTCTTCCGACTTGACCCGGAACATCGGCGTTATAGTATACAACTTGTCTAAAGTCCGAGGCGCCAAAGCTATCACCCGGTTCTTTTCTAGCGATGTATATTTAGTATTGACATTGATCGAAACGGTCCAGAACGAGTCAATTGATGAAAATGAGGTATTTCTTAACTTGCTTTGGCTTTCCAACTTGGTCATGGTGCCATTTCCTTTCAAAAAAGATATGATAGACTCGTTTTTCGACATCGGATTGAAGAATTTAGAAAAATACTCCAATGGATCCAAGAATCAACAATGTTCACTGCTTTTATTATCCCGGTTTTTAAGTAGACCGGATCTCATCAAGTTAGGGTACTTGGACGAATACTTCTACAAGGTGTTTGGATCCTGGGATTCAATGGAAGATTCGGTCAAGTTGGGACATTTTATGATACTCAATAAACTCCTAAAATCGTGTCCCAAATCTCATTTGGTTCCTTACTTGGGCCCTACTTATGATACCGTGATCCAATTAGAGCTTATACGGCTTCGTGTTACCGTTGGAAGTACGTTGAACATCGTGTATCTCGTCAAGATCTTGAGTAAGTTGGGCCAGCATTATGCTACTAATGGCGATTATCTTCGAGTCCAAGAAGTTTTGAACAATTTGATCAATGACATTTTCATGCTGAGAGGTGAATCGTTTGAAACCACGTTGAGGTACGCGATGGCAAAGTCGTTGAGTAATATCAGTAAGCAGTTAAAACCAGTGGTGAATTATCATGAACAGGTAATCGTATACGTGATCAACCGGTTGGAGTTAAGGATGAATATCTTAGAGACTCGAGATTTCCATGCTCCTGGGATCAATAAGTTTGAAGAGATCACCATCAATTTTGACGACATTTCAATCCCCAAGTATCACACTATATTGCTATACTTAGGGTACACTTTACTAAGCAAATCATTACCCCCATACCTTTATCCTTCCATATTAAGCATTGCACATAGAGCACTATTCACCACCCAGCAGCGATACAACTTGAACGTTGGAAATCAATTGAAGGATTCGTCTTGTTTTATAATCTGGTCCATGTTGAGAGCCTTGACCAAACAGGACTATATCAGTCTAGACCAAAACAACCCGGGAATGTTTAATCAGATTTTCCTTGATGTTTTAGAATTGACAATTTGTGATAAAGAGTTGATTATTCGAAGATGTGGTATAGCAGTGATTCAAGAATTCATAGGGAGATTTGGAGATTTATTATTATCACTGTCCAGCGAGTCAGTTCGAGGCGAAAAGTCCATTCGGATCATTGAATTATTCACTCCTACCTCGGTCAGTACTATCACCGACTCATTGGACATTTTGAAGGTTCTTATGCAAGAAGGTTTTGAAAAGGCTCTTGCAGTCAAGATGCTCCTAGCGAATCTAATATCCAATGATCATGATTTTGAATACCAGAAACAGGTCAGTAGCAAGTTGAATGAGATCTTGAACCTTGAATCTACGAATTCTTTGGATATAGGCGTTCATTCACCACCAGTGAGCCAGGACGAAATCATTAACCAATATGAAAAGCTTACACATAGAATATACTTTAAAAGTCAACATTGGTTCCATTTCGAGCCAACAGCTCAGTATACTTCAGCAATCACCTTGAAACAGTTCAACAACGATCTAGTGGAGGACTTTTTGATGTTTTTGCGATACTGTGTTAACGTCAGATACCTTGAAAACCAAGAAGAATTGTTCCGAAAGATCATTCATAAGAAACAAGATATAAGTGCTCCTTTAATCGATCTTTTCCAGTTGATGACTCAAAGAGGGTTTCTGGCGTCACAAAATGTATTTATCAGCTTTTTACAGCATTTTACAGTACCATTAGCTAAGAGTGTTTTCTATCTCCATAATATTGATGAAGTCCAACTAGGAAGTTTGATAGAAATAATTCATTCTACTCACATCGACTATGAAATCAGATCTGAATTGATCCAGGGAATCCGGATAAATTATCATCTGTTGTGTCTTGACGATAGCCTATTAGCAGATATGACTTGTCTATTAGATGATTACACCACTACAGAGCAGGGAGATGTTGGAAGCAAGATTAGAAGTGCCATGCTCGAGTTTATAAATGATGACCCAGAGAAATTTCACAATTTGAGTTCGGACATGGTCGGGTCGCTTTGCAGAATTAGCGGTGAAACTATTGCAAGATTAAGACTTCAAGCATTTACATTATTATCAAAGTTCTATAATATCAACATTGATCCAGGTTTGTTGAATGCAAACGAATATTACCAGCAATTATTCACCTTTTACGACTCCAGGATTCATGATACCAAATACAAAGTCGATTTTTGGAAAGGAGTTGTATTTAGTATTGGTGGACTAACTGGCGACAGTTCTAATATTAGAGCTTCGTTTAAAGAGCTTGTCAAGTATCTACACTCGTGTGACTATGATAAGCAGAAACAGATCTTCAAAGAGATATTTGGAGTTATCACCAAAAAACAAAATGAACTGCAACGGAACACCAAAGAGTATTTACAGGGATTGAACACCATCATCAAATTGTTTGAAGCAAATGTAAAGATCCCGCCGGAGTATTTGAGTCCGCTATATGCCAAATGCTACAATTTGCAAATCAACACTAATAACATAAACCGGGTTAAGCTCACGTTGAAAGTCATGCAAAATATAGTGTTGTCGTCCTCGGATATAAAGCTGTCAAAACAAAGTTTAAATCGGTTGATATCCTTCCTCAAGTCACATAAGTCGGATATAATCAAATACTACGCCCTTCAAATGGTTTATGAGATATTGGTGGACATGGAAGACGAAAAGTACAAAGATATAGAGGCATTAGACATGTCTGATTCAACTGCTCTTGATCAATTGGGACAATATTTATTGAATAAATTTAACTAACTAAATATACACGCATCAGGGATGCAAAGGTCGTACCTCATAAGCAAAGAATCTTCACAATCCAACAACCAAGTTATCGGAAGAACTGAGAAATTTGTGTTTTTTCAGCTTCAAGTCTTCTTGTTGCACGCTAACAAGGGTCTTGTTCATTGGGAGCACAGCTGGGGCTTCATTGGAACCGAGGTTTGAAGGATTTGGAACTGGGCCTTGTGAAAAGGAAGAATCTGGATTCATCGCAGCATTTTTAGTTTTGAATTGATTTAAAAAGTTGTAGACCATATTACCTGGAAGTGTTGAAGGTGTTGATAGAAAAATAGGGGTCTGAAGATATCCGGATCTATTTATACTGTGAAAAAGAATTTGTGGGGTGACATGTCGTGCAAAGGCTTTTTTTATTTTTTTAATTTTTTTTTTTTTTTTATTTTATTTTATTTTTTTTATTCTTTTTTCTTTTTTACATCATTATATACATATTTGTTTCGGATATACAATTCACAGCTCTTATAAAATATCAACTCTCTCAATAGAATTGTACAACATCCTAGATCACAAGATCGGATATGCCCCAGTTTTAACTACTCTCTTAACGTGTATGAACCACCCCGCTATCGCGCTATGTATCATCATTTGTTAGTTATTAATTGTTAAGATCAATTACTTGGTAAGATGGCGGTAGACAGACAGTCATTGATATTCTTCATTATCATCTTCTTGTTCTTGTCATTGCCAAATGGTAATGACAAACCGCATTCATACCAGGAGCGGCAGACGCTCATGAATTTCCAGAAGAATCTAAGGCAATATCAACTGGAAATGACCAATCATCGATATAACGAAGGATATGGGAACATAACAGGGTTTCTATTGAGCTATGATGACATGACTACCGGCAAATCGCCCGCAAAGTGGCCAATTCACGAATATAATGACAAGAATCCCTGGGTGGAAGATGAAAAATATTCGTTATTGCCTAATGCCGTTAGTAACGAAGTCAAGAAGTTCTGGGGCGTTGAAACTATAGATAACGATGAAAATTCCCTAGGATACCTTCTTAATATAAGTGGAAGAACCTATGGAGAGTTTGAAACAGATAAAAAAAAGCAGCTGGACCTCAAGAAATATGCCCTTGAATTGCCAGAATATTTAAAGATGTACTATGAGTCTTTGAATCAAGGCTCTTTCAATAATGTTAATGAAAATGAAGAAAACGAAGATAATAAGGACGACGAGATAAAGAAGGCAGGGGATATCAAGTTTGACGATGGAAGATTACAGTTCAGTTTCAAGAGCTTGGGGTACAATTATGACAATCCGGAATTGGCTAAGTTTGTTAAGGGTAGTGAAGACAGGATTGATGATACGGTGTTGGTGAAGTTGAAGGTGGGAATACTGGACCAAGAAGAAGCAGAACACAACGAAATTGATACGTATGGGGTTTATTTCCAAAAAACTGGGTCGATTGTGTCGGTAACTAACTCAGCCAAATTTGTTGGAAATTATGCTTTGCCTCAATTGACTATGAATGAGGACAACTACAAGAAGACTCAATTGCTTATGAGTCAGTTTTTCAATGGAACTGATGTGGAGAAGCAAGTTACTATGGACGACATGAATTCATTTATCAGTAGGTCTATTGAACAGTGTGAATATGTTAGTTTTGTCCAATTGGAAAAGACGGAATATTCTCTTAAGGAATTACGAGACATTGATGATGAGTTAGCCAATCCAACTGGAAAGCCTATCACCAAAAACCCGCCTAAAATCCGGGTGAAACAATCTTTAATGTATTCTCCTGATTGTGGGATAGTTATTAATAATAAGCCTAAAGTGGCATTTGAAGGTGATAAAACCGAGATAGTGACGGCTCAACTGAGGAAGATGTTGATTGGATTTATTATATTGCTTGGACTCCAATTGTATCTCTTTATGAAGCAAATCAAGATTTCCAAGACTCCAGGCCAGTTATCGAATATATCCAGTGTGACGTTGATGTTTTTACAGTACGAAGATTCGTTAGTGGCTTTGTGCTTTTTATTGATTTCTACCTTTTATGAAAGCTTGTATTTGTTATTGGCTTGTGTTGCCATGATAACATATATCATGTGTGGGGTTTTTGAGATTGGGTTTTTGACCCAGGTGATGAAAACCCAGCTTAATGAAAGAGGAACTACATGGTGGCAGATCTTGAGAGGGAATTCTACTAATGACACCAGTAGCGGTTCTAATAATACTGCCAATAGTGATGAGGGATTACCTAGGCCAGCTACGGACCCAAATAATACAAATGCCGACACCAATAATACCACAACAAATAATACCACTGACACATTTGTTAATCAAGATACCAGTGTTTGGAATTCCATATTTGCCCCAGGGTTTGCCATCACCATTATCAGTTCATTTTTAATATTAAATTCCACCATGTGGAGAAGAAGGTACAGAGTCATATTTGAGGTGATTGGTGTGACGTTAATAAACTCCTATTGGTATCCGCAATTTCTAAGAAACACCTTGAAGAACAGAAGAGTGCCATTCACTTGGACATTTATTCTCGGAACGTCTACTATAAGATTATTACCGGTGATTTACTTGAACTTGTTCAAGAATCCATTAAGGCATCAGAAGAATGTAGCGTTTGTGATGTTCATAATATGCTGGGTAGGATTCCAATTAGCACTTCTTTATTTACAGAGTATTCTTAGTCCCAGATTCTGGATCAATGAAAACTGGTTACCAAAGGCATATAATTACCATCCAGTGATTAATTTGAAAGACTTAGAGCAAGGGTACGGGTCTGATTTATTGGCCAATATAAATGTCGAATCGTCCGAAGAAACAGAAGGAGGAAACCCATTACAAGCAAGTGGCGCTAAGAGTTCGGTGACAGAAAACGAGTCAATTATCAAATGTCAAACAGAATGTGCTATTTGTATGACCTCGGTGGATTTGCCAATCTATAAACACGATAAACCTAAACTCAAGTTGTCTGCCCATAGTCATAAAGACTATATGATCACGCCGTGCTTCCATATCTTCCATACTGAATGTCTAGAAGATTGGATGAAGTACAAGCTTCAATGTCCAGTGTGTAGAAATGGCTTGCCTCCAGTGTAACTAGAATCTATATATAGTGTATAATAGACAGTATGAACGTAGTAATTTCCGCCTGGCCAGTGCCAGCTCTAATTTTCCCACCGCGAAAAAAAAAAAAAAAATTAAAAAAAAAAAAAAAAAAAAAAAAAAATTAAAAAAAAAAAAAAAAAGAAAAAAAAATCAGACCACTTTTATCATTTTCATTAATAGAGTCAGGAGATAATTTATATATCAACAACACCGCCGAGATCATCTAAAACTTCTTGGAGACACTATAACGGTTCATTCAATTAGAAGATCACCTAGTTGCTTATAATCAGAAGCCAATTATTACCGACTTGAAATTGAGACCCTGATAAACCCTCGAACCGATAAGGAGCACTGGATTTATTGCAATGTCTTCGTACGAATTCGACCAATTCAACGATTTTCTTGACTTTGAAAACACCAATGACTTCTTGAGCACGCTTTCTGGAGTCACGGGTGGTGCTAGTGCTGGAAATGGAGCTGCTCCTGGGGCCACCGATGATGGTGTGAACCAGTACCAGTCCCAATTATCACCAGCCAGTTTGAACGATGACGAAAAGATATTTATGAACCAAGGATTCAATGGAAATGGAAACAGTTATGATAATTATTATCCGATGGAAAATTACAGTGATTTCAACGGCTCTTCGAATTTGCAGACTTCTTCCATGTCTTCACAAAACGACTCTTCCGGAGTGACTCCTGTTAGTCAGCCTTCGATGTCGTCTACCTACACGTCACCAGAGTCAAACATCAATAAGAAACAAAACTATATTGACCTGAATCTCATCAAAGAGGAACTGACAGGAGCTGGGTTTGAATGCTCTGAAAGCGACGATGAAAGTCCTAGAAAATCGAATTTCAACAGCAATTCCAAGGTAACTAAACCAAGAGACAAGTCGTCACATAATAAGATCGAAAGAAAGTATCGGGTCAATATCAATAGCAAAATCAATATGTTGAAAGATGCGGTTCCGTCGTTAAGAATGGCGTCTGGAGATCCTAATTTGATTATTGCTGACTTGGAAGGACTCACTCCAGCCCGGAAGTTGAACAAAGCCAGCATCTTAACTAAGGCCACTGAATACATCCAACATTTAGAGAAGAAAAATGAAATGTTGAGACAACAAAATCAACATTTGCAGAAATTAATTCAAGAAGCGAATTTGAATCCTCAACGGTTCCAGCCACAGCCACAGCATCAACAACAACAACAGCCACCCCAGCAGCCCCCACAACAACCACAACAACAGCCTCGGAGACGTCAAGTTCCTCAAATCCAACAAATCCAACAAGTACCCCAAATGGCGTACCAGAACAATATGGAAAATTCCTACAATCTCAATTCAGTGTACAATATCCAACAAGCAATGCCCCAACCCTTGCCCCCTCAAAATATACCCCAACAGCAGACCAAACATAATAAGTACTTGTTGGGAGGAATGGCAGCCGTGGCGGGAACCTCTCTTTTTGGGGGCGCCGATTCCGATTTTAGAGGATTATCTGCTGTACCATTCATGCCATATTCTTTTGCCCATCCTTCTCCTGTTGTGCTTCACTTGTGGAGTTTATTGAAGGTGCTTTTGTTTGTGTGGTGCCTAGGGAATTTGATTCTTCCTGATTTATTCAAAAACAGCTCCGTCAACCGCAAAAAACTGGTGGAAGGTAGCAGAAATGTGGTTCAAAGTTGGATCATGGTTAGCTTGGGATTGGCTCTGCCAGAAAAGATTAATGAAGACAGAAAGACCTTGATAGTTACTACCTTGTTAGGTAAGGATTCTACCGAACCAAGCATCGTTACTTTGTTAACTGACTATATGTATTTGTCAAGTTGTGAGAGTACTTTTGAGAACTGTGTATTGAACTTGTTAGTGGGATGTATAATTCAAAAGAGAAACTCCATAGTCGGCAGGTTCTTGAACGTCAATTTGAACTTGAAAGCTTATTTGGTTAGGAATTTGGATTACAAAGGAGAGGATAAGTCTTTAGCTGGGTTGCAGCAATTAATTAAGGAATTGGATGGATTATCGTTCCTTCGGAATAATTTGTTGATAACAAGATTAAACAATTTGATCTCCAAGGCGAACATCAATAGGGATATCAGTGACGACAGCAACTACTTGAAGTATATTGAAATCTATAAGCATCAGCAAAACGACTTATACAGTTTAATAGCTTCTTGGAGATTGTTGGAAATCGTAAACCAACTAATCGATGTTCATATGAGTAACTTGACTCTTGACAAGGAAGAGCAAGTTAGTGAAGATGATAAGTTGTGCAAACAAGTTGATTTGGTTAGTCAATTGTTATGCAAAGAAGGAAAAAATGTGTTTCCAGAGATCGAAAACATCTTAAAGAACTTCAAGGCTGTTTTACAACCCAGTGAAAATGCATTAGAGTTGATGAAATCAATGAAGACGACCATCAATAATAAATTAGAGAACTTTAAATTTTTGACAACCGGTCCAGAACTAACAGACGACGAGACCATAGAAGTGTCTGAGTCAGAAGACGAAAATGTGAATGCCGACGGCAAATCTGAAAATGTCGAATCTGAACCTACCACCGAAGCCAACGATGAACCAAAGTATATTGCAAATATCGGAAGTCATAAAAAGTTAATTGAGTCGTTGAATTTAGTGGACCAAGAACAATTCCTCATATTGAATTGCGCCTTGATAAACTACTATTATAGTCATAACTTCAAGGCTAATGCATTCAAGTTACTCAACCACTTCAGGTTTGACGATGATAGTGTCCCATTGTCTTTACTATCCTTCACCGCTTTGTTCAAAGTCATTGATTTATTGATTTCAAAACCAAATGATGGCGATGACAACAGTAAATACTTCGACAAGTATAATGGACCATTAGAGAAATTGGTTAGAGTCACCAGATTATGGTTGAATGACAATGAGACTTTTATGACTGACGAGTTAAGAGGCAATATTTCCGATATTGTCGTGTCCAAAGGTATGATATTAAATGGGACTGATGAAGATAATGATGAATAGGTACGGAGAATCCAATCGATTAGTTTGTATAGTAATACGTAAATGAATATTTTGACCCCGGAACTTAACCAGAGTCACCGTAAATATGTCAGACCAAAAATAGATTTTCCGCGGAAAATAACCTTTACGCAAGGGAAATTCCGCTAATTAAAAAAAAAAAATGGGGCCATCGGACAGCAAACAAAGACGCCAGCAATCATCGAAGGTTCCATAAGGAGGCTAATTCAATGTTACGTTGTATAATCAATGAAATGGCAAGGCTGAGTAAGAGTGAAGCTAAGAGTACAAGAAAAAAATAGAACATCTGATCCAGGTCACCAATCTATATCGTCAATCTCGGAAAAATCCATTTTGCAGGTAAAAGCGCAACATTTGCAGCGGTCGGATAAATCTTGGCTACGCATAGAAGCCAGATGACATAATTGCTAACAAATAATGTGACAGTGGTCTATAGAATTCTTGCGCTAGATTACCAAATGAGAAATGATATTTTTTTTTTATTTTGTATTATTTTACTTTTTTATTTTACTCTTTTTTTTATGATTCGGAATGATTTTACTAGGTTTTTATTTTTCATTAGGCTTCGATTGGGGGGGGAGCTTAGAAATCAACGGAACTTAATTTATGTGTAGACGACTCCAGATAATTGAGATACTATCAATTCCGCTTTCAAGAAGCGGAATTACTTTAAACTCTCGGAGACGCTTATCTCTGGCCGTAGAATCTAATTGTATGAATAATTTGAATTAATTCAATGTCTGCAACTATTAAAACTTCTGGCTAATCGAGACCGGTTTGTGTTACTAATCATTGGGGTTGGGTCTCAAGCATTCTCCCCCACAGACCAAGAAACTAAACCCCACTAAATCTATTCTTAACTAACGTCGCAAGAAAAATGCAACCTAAATACCAAGCGTAGGTTATGCATGATGGGTATGCAGGTAGCAGGCGAAACTGCAAAAAGGCGCAAATTTTCTAACCGGATTTGGCCCGATCAGAGCATGTGGTCATTCACACAGGAACAGAGCATCGTCGGTCTCAAGAGCGGTCTGACGACCGCCGGCACATTTTATGGATGTATCTCCATGAATATAGATCATTGAAATGGGTAAGCCATACTGATGGTCAAAATGGGATAGAGGGCCCGAAGAGGGCTTACCAGACAACCACTTGGTGTTTGGACCGATGGCTATTTGCCTGCGTCACCTCTAATCCAATCTTATGCGCTCCGCGCTTTTTTCCTTGTTTTTTTTTTTTTTTTTTTTTTTTTTCTTTTTGAGAAAGTTGCAGCCAAATTGACCCATTTTTTGTTTCTTTTGTTTACACGTAAGGGCTGAAATTAAGTTATTTTTGAAACATAACTGGAACAACATCATAATTCAAATGCGTATATATAGAACCCCTAATTCCCGTCAATTATACATTTAAAAAGTTCTATTCTCTTTTTTATTCTGTAGAAAAAAAAATAATTCTCTCCTCACACAGTAGATCATCTAAAACGAGATCTAATTTGTTTCGACTGAGTATTTGCAAACCATATCCGGTAAGCTAAGGCTAAAAGCGGCATACATAAACGACAATAAAGTTACATCGGTTGTTCCTTAAAGCAACGAAGAATTCTTTGAACCATATTGTTTAAGCGAGGTGGAGACTCGGTTTTTATCTTTGACATTGCACAAAGTATTAGTGAATTACCCCTGACAAATATCATGAATCAGCAACGTCACAGCTTCAGCAGTAACACCCAAGTACCGAAATCATCCAGAACATCTTCCAATTCCAATTCCAATTCCAGTATCAACCTTAGTCCTCCCGATAGCAGAAGAAACAGCCTTATCGAGAGTGAGGATGAAAGTGGAAAATCAACTCCCAACTTCGATGATAGCATATCTAACAACAGTGATGGCTCCAAGTACAACATCGAAGACTATCACAAAGTCATCAAGAAATTATGGCGTTGTGATGACAAGCAATTGAAACCCCATTTGAATTTTAGAACTTTGGTGGACTTCAGTCTTACCAGATCATTAACATTAACCAACAGCCAGAAAAGAAGTATCAAGATCTCCGATTTGTCTATCTTTCCTTTGAGGCAAAGAAGTCCTACCCAGGCAGTGGCATTGGTAGTAAGAAGCAGTAGCGTTGGTGATACTCCTTATTCCTTTTATGGGTGCCTAAGAGCTAAAAACGTGGATGTCTGTCCCCATGCTGCGTTGGCAATATATTTATTCAGCAGATTGCATTTTCCTGACTCGTATGGAACCACGGAGATCCCCACGGACTTAGCAAAGAAGAACCAGCAAGCTATCAAGACATTCAATGAAACCAGACTTCTTAAAGGAAACAATAAGCTACAGAGCATAAGTTATACCCAACAGCATAAATCGGCCGTCAAGGCCCTTGAAATCGCCGGAGTTGAAAATTTCAACCAAATCAACATTGGGAAGTTCTCCAGTGTACAAGAGATGAAACTAGACCCTACACAGAGACCAGCATCAGCTACAATCAATGATTTACCTGAAGATGTGTTATATAAATTGGCAGGATTCGAAAACATTCATAGCTATAAGATAAAGAGAGATATGGTGGAGCCACCCAAGGAGTTATTGGATCAAATATTCCCATTTATCAATGATGACAATTTTGATATCTTTGATATCTTCACCATCAGAATCAAAAATGTCTTGGGAATGTTAAGAAGAAGTTTGACTCAAGATATGGTGATACTTCGAAAAGAGTACCCTGAAGATCCGATTTGTCAACACCCTATTTTCAATTCCGAGCTTTTCAACAAGTTTGCCAATGAGTTAGAGCAGAAGGGTGGTGCTACCAATCAATTATCTCCTACCCCTTCACCCAAATTCTTCAATCCACTTCCAGATCCAAGGTATGCATCCCGGAACGTCAACCATGATTTGACGAATTTGATTAATCTCCAACTTCAAAATGAATCCAAAATTAATTATCTCCAGCAACAAATCGATTTTTTCATAAGAAACCAAGCATCTATTTATAATGATTTACATGCATTTATCCATCACCAGAATGACATCTATAACAAACAAGCAGAATATTTGAAATCCAATCCAAGTGTATTTGGCAGCTTGACCAATTCTGCCATGAAAGAAAGTTTATCAGGAACGTTAGAATTGATTTCCCGGTTGAATTCTAGTCAGCAGAACTTTTTTTCTATTGTCAATAACGCCAATTTTTTTAATACTGATGTCCAGCCGTTACTTAAACAATTTGATTCTGCACCAGGAATGGGTTTAACTCCACTTCCTCAGCATGGGCATATTCAGCAGGACACCCTCAGCATGGACACCCTCAGCATGGACACCCTCAGCATGGACACCCTCAGCATGGACACCCTCAGCATGGACACCCTCAGGTCAAGAAACAGTCTCTTAGCGAAGAGCAAGTGTCATTCTTGCCTGATCAGCAAGTTCCAAACCAACAAGTCCCAAACCAACAAGTCCCAAACCAACAAATTCCTCAGCCAGTCCCCCTTCCAATGGGTCCTCCACCACCTCATATGATTCCTATGGGACTTCCACATCCACAATTTCATCCTCATGCCATGCCTCCTCACATGGGACCTATGGGTCCTGTTCCAATGGGAGTCCCACCAGGCTTTCCCTTGATGCCTGAAAGTGACCTTGCCATGAAACGGAACCAAGCTTTACACAGAAGATTATCAAGGCAAGCCATCAATGTGTATGAAATGTGGGATGACTTCAAATCTTTGCATCATGAATTAGAGGAAAATGAAGTGTCGGTGACCGAATGGTTGAAGTTGCATGGGTCTTCAGAACGTCAATTCAGACATACAAGACAGAAAATTGTTCGGTTTATTGAAGAAGAAGCCCAAAGAACCAATTCTCCCGTGGAATTGGTCAAGGATAGACTCCACAGCAAGATGAGAAACCGGCCAAAACCGTGGACTTTGGACGAAGTTCAAAGAATGTTAACGTCTGGAAAAAGAATCAAGTTGGATTAGTCTCTGTATATGTAGCCATTGTATAGTAATTTGTCATAATATAAGTTTAGATTACAACTTGACACTTATAAGAATTCTGGTAAGAGCCGAAGCCAGCATGATCGATAAGTTCAAATTTAATGAAAATGTTTAAAGCTCAATGTTCTTGAACGAAAATGGCTCGTACGCATACCCCTCCCCTTCAAAAAACTTCGACATCGCCTCAACCCAATGTAATCTCAAAGAATGTAACATGGCCGAAGTTCCTTCCATCAAAACTAAAATACACACAGTTAACACAAACCAAAACCCAAATAATACTACAGTGATAGCAATCCCTTTACCACCAGTGGTTCCAAAGGCATTTTGAATGGTCATGGACCATAATACAGACGACAATTGAGCATGGGCCAATGATAATGCCCACAATCTCAAATAAGAAGCAGTATGACTAACACAGTTCAAGCAGAATTCAATTGTGTGAATCACTTGATGAATTACAATTTCTCCAAGATCAAATCCTTCTCCTTCTTCTCCATGAGCAGCTGAATTCGCATGCAATGGTTCAATATCATTAGGGAATCTGAAATTTTCAGAAGAATCTTCTGGTTCTCGATTCAATTCCTCGTCCAGTATATTATGGCCATGATTAGAATTGTCATCACTGTTGATTTCAAGGTGTTCTTCTGCGTCTAAGTCAAATGATAATGCCGCTTCTTCTTCATGAAGTTGAGTATCATGATGAATCTGAGAATGCAAGTCACTATATCCCATTTCAACCGCTTTCATGTTTTGACGTCTTAAAGTTAACGGCTTATACAACAATAACCAAGGCACACATACAAGCGCTATCAAGACAAGCACTATTTGCACAAACTTCTGTCCTGGGTACAACTGGGTGTCGATACTTCCGGGAGCTAAAAACATATTAATCAACATATTCAAGAGCCCTGGTGGCAGTCTTTCAGTACCTATCCAATCAACACACCACTTGTATATAATGGCAATGCTAAGGTATCCAAAAATACTCTCCATGAATAAAAATCCAGGAATAAAGTTCCCTACAATGTCCACAGTGGAATTGAAAAACCTGTAGTTGACCAAACTGAAGAATAGCGAATAATTCATGTGAATGAACCCCATTAAAATCGAAAGTTTCATTTTGTATGAGTTGGTGAACAACAAGTTATTATCAGTCCCGTGCCATGCCCAATCTAAACCTATAGGATAGACATACCCCTTGACTCTTTTAGCAGTCAAAGAAATGGCTCCATCCTTATCAAAATCATAATCTTTAGGAAATTCCCAGTCCCATCCTGACTTGAAAAATGTCAATGATTTGGAGAAAATATCATTATAAAGAAACCCAGTATAGATAGAAAAAGCTCCCATTAATAATAACACGTATCTTCCACTGAAAGCCATATCAAACACTTCATCTTTGTTCCTCATGGCTCCAAAACGAGCTTCATTCTTCACAAAGTATAAACTGATCAAAAGCAAAATGATCCCATGACCTATATCACCAAACATAATGGCAAACATAAATGGAAACGTAATAACCGTGGCCAAACCTGGATTCACTTCTTGGTAAGTAGCGATTCCATAAGCATCCACAATCAGCTGGAATGCTTCTGTTAATTTATTGGTTTTATGGTACGTAGGAGGAACTCTATTGGTTGCTAACTCATTCACTACTGCCACCAATTGACCCGAGTCTTCATCATCACTATCTCCACTTCCTATATCATTCAAAGTATCGTCAATAGCAAAAAGAGTGTTACTAGAGGGTGAAGGAGGTTCTGGCGTAGTGGAGTCCAAATTTTCAGCAGAAAGAGAGATCTCTTCTTGAGATTCGAACGCATGAACAGCATTTTGAGATTTGGACCGAACCAACATTTTCAAAGTATTACGGATTCTTTGAAACTCCGACTTGGGAATCCACCCTTCTCCAACCAAGCACCGTCTAGTGCCGTCCATATCAAACTTATTCAACGTTTCGTAGATAAATCTTTCTCGTTTGACACAATATACCCAATCGGCATAAGATTCCTGCAAAATCAATAATTCGGCAATAAGATGATTCTTTGTGCTGAGAACAACCGTATCAATATCAGTGATTTTGGAATTCAACTCATTAAGCGCTTCGAGCCTGGCACTGGTGCCTCCATAGATATTGTCAAAGAATACTCCATCTAAAGAAGTTATTATTCTCTTAACTCGTTCTTTCAAAAAATCCCCATGGATATATATTATAAACACATTTTTCTCCAACACTTTCTTTTCATCGTTTTCATAAGTAGCAAAATCATCATCATCAATCGGCTTATCATGAAAATATAAGTTCCCTCTGAGAGTTCTCCAAAGAATCTTCCTCAACAATGGAACCTTATGACGAGCTATGGACCCGGCAATAGAATTGAATCCGGTATCATCTAGATCAGCCGTCTCCAAACCGATTTCCAACTCGTGATCTCGGTTCTGCAATAACGCCACATTATCATTATCTTCTTCATCCGAAGATTGTCTCATATATCCGGGATTATCTTCGGCTGTCAAATTGGAGGTCTGGAAATCATTCACGGTGGTCAACACGTGCCGGTTCTCCACCAATCCCAACCGCTTGTCACTCAATTGGTTATAGGAATCGTCTAAATGCTTAATTCTGCCGTGGAAGTCTGCGATCTTGGCTCTTAAATCATCCATTTCCGAGACACTAGGCAATGGAGATCCCTCTCCATACACTTCGCCATACAAATCGCCCTTGACCGTGTCGTGCTTAAACATGATAGTTTCAAGATACTCCAATTGGGACTCGAGATTATCGACGTTTCGTAAATCGTTCAAGAAAGTTCGTTGAAACGGCGTCAATTTGGCATTCAAATCTCGGAAATGAACATTGCCTAGACGCCCTAGGTTAAACACCACGTCCCGGGCCAATTCGATGGTCACGTAGAATTGCACAAGCGTCATCGGTGCCGACCGAAATATCGCCTCATTGTCGACGTAATTCGGGTCTGTCAATCGAATCGGCAGCATGTCTATAAGTTGTATGATGTATAGTTGAAATCTTGTGAACAACTTGCCCCTAAGGTGATTTGCAGGTTGAGCGCGCCGCGTTTGCAACGCCACATTAGTGCGGGTTGATATCACTTAACATGCATTATAGACAGCTTCTTTTTGCATGTTGGTCGCAACTGACAAGTGGAATATCTCCATCTTTTGATACGTACATAAAGAGTGATTTGTCTAGTGATACTTCAGTTTGCTGGTTTGATGGGATTGCAGACAGTGCAGAAGGTGCCCATGTTGGCGTTTTGTTACATTCTTTGCTGTTTGGTGGTGTCGGCAGCGTCGGCTGTAACCGGACATGAACTGTTTGCTCGAGCTATGGAGTTGATACATAGTCATACACCTCCACCTCTAGCGCCTGGTGCGTTTGATGGCGACCATGTTCGGAATATCCCGCTGTACAACACGTCTATCAATGATTATGAACATCCAAACGACTTTTTCGTCGACCATGAAGGAATTTTGTTGATGGAATCTCAGATTCTTCCGTTACTCGAGCTGGCGGCTAATGATGGACATGTGGATTCTTTGGTGACCTTGGGAGATATTTATACATTTGGCAACTTTTCTGTGGTTCCAGATTACCTGAGGGCCCACGCCTATTACCAGCGGGCCATCAATATCAAATCCAATGGCCATGCCTATTTTATGTTGGGATTCATGTACTCTACCGGGATGTTTGGAGAGCTTGAATTGAACCAGGGCAAAGCCCAGTTGTTCTATGAATTAGGCCTGAAAGAAAATGATATCAATTGCATGTTAGCTTTGGCATATCGGCTGTCCAAAGGTATAGGGACACCTAAAAACTGCGATTTAGCATTGGTATACTATTCCAAGCTCTCGAAAATGGGCCATCGGTTTTTGATGGAGAACAATGAACAAATAGAACCTACGGAGATTTCCTATAACATAAAAATCCCCGATTTCAATGGAGGGATCTACGGCGATGACGTAAGTGAATCGTTTAACTCCGTAGCTACTTCCAAAAAACAATTCATAGCCTCCTATGAGCAAGAGTATAGCATCGATAACTTCGACCGTAAGATCCTTTTGAACTATTTCAGTGCCTTGGACGAATACGACGGATATTACGACTCACCCAAAAACTTTTCAAGAGCCAAAGAATTGCTTGAAGAATGTACCGACTACGGAGAAAAGCTCCGGGGCTACAGAAGTCCACTGATTCTTTCTACAAACGACAAGTACAGATTGAGCCAGTGCCAGACTTTATTGGGACATATGTATTTGCATGGCCAGGGTACCGAAAAAGACTATGAAAGAGCCCATAAATACTTGAAAGATCTGACTCGGTTATTCAATACTTCAAACGCTTTAAATGACTTGGGATTGATATACGAGAAAGGATTCTTAGGCAATGAAGCCAGTGAAGAAAAAGCAGTCGAATACTATGGAGCCGGAGTCAAATTAGGCTCTGAAAAAGCCCATAAGAATTTGGCCAAGTACTTAATGTCACAAGTTCCATATGGAGATTTGATTTCAAGTTCCCAAAAACCCGAAATCGTCAAAATCATGAGAACCGCCGCTACTAGTGGAGACACAGAGGCTTTATATCATTATTCCGAATTCATTCAGTCGGGATATACCCATGGAGTCTTGAAGCAGTATACGTGTGAAAACACTCTCATATACCCCAAAGTCTTTTTGGAAAGATTACATGGATTCTTCTATCCCCATTTAAAATATGCCTTGGAACAATTTGCAAACGCCAACTACAAAAATGCCCTTCTAGGCTACCTGATAGCAGCAGAACAAGGATTGGAGAAGGCCCAAGTGTCGGCCGGTTGGCTCTTGTATCAATTAGATCCATTCTTCATGAAAGGCAAGAAACAATACACTCAAGAAAGAGTTCTTAGTGCCATGAGATATTTCAAAAGAGCTTCTGATCAAGGTGATATGGATTCTACCATATTCCTAGGAGATATCTATTTCTATGGAGTCCCCGCTGTAAATATAACCAAAGATTATGAAGCCGCTTTTGACTTATACACCAAGGCAGCCAATTCCCGGTCTCCTCATGGATGTTTCAGCTTAGCTTATATGTATGAGCACGGACTTGGGGTTGTTAATAACTCGATAGACTTCTTCATGGCCAAAAGGTACTACGATCTCAGCTTAAAGTATAAAGACGATTTCAGTGAAGATTCCACCAACAAAATCCCTATATATTTCACCCTTTTGAAGCTTCGATTGAAGTACTTAATCCAAGGACATAAAGGTAAACCACATCCCGAGGATATTCCCCAGAGCAGCTGGTTCAATACCTTGAAGAAACTAGGAACAAATGAAGATAATGAAAGAGCCCATCAGAGAGCTGCCGAACAACATGAAGGAGATTCATATTTTGTTGATGACGACATCGCTATTGGTGACTACTTAGTGCTTGGGATAACCTTTACTATATTTTTGGCCATATTAGTCCGGAACTTGGTCCAACAGTACCGACGGATAAGAAATGGAGAAGCAGCTCCAGAGAATGCTCGTAATGAGCCTGAAGGATGGAACTGGAACCTTAACGGAGCCAATTTTCGAAGAGGCAACTTTGAGTTCCATTTCTTTGCTCTTTGAGTTCCACTTTGGTCTTAGTATGCAATGTATATATTAATAGATTATGAGTAATGCAATAGTTATCAAATGTTGATGATAAATAGTTAAGTGGTCATATGTCGTTGATGATGTCCTTGATCAACTGATGTCCATTCACAGCTCTGGAATCTCGTGTGACTTTGGCTCTCAATGGAGATTCCTGAACATTTTCCTTCCCTGAACGTCTTAATGAACTTCTTCCACCTGAAGCGTGTTGTGAAACATTTGTAGGGGGCTGGATATAATGAGTATGAGCTTTAGGTGGTAACCTATACATCCACTTCTCGTTAAACACCAAATTAAGAAATTCTTTCAATACTCCTTCTCCCAGAGATAACGTACTTTTTGATCCCAATATTATAAGCTTGGACTTGGACCGAGTCACGGCCACATTAATCCGTCTCCATTCCTGTAGAAGGTCTCCTACTCTCATATCTTTGTTGGACCGTACTAAAGAAATCACCACACATTCTTTATCTCGTCCTTGGAACTGGTCTGCTGTCATGACTTCAACATCGGGCTTGTCAAGAAAGTACTTATTAAGTAATCTTAATTGAGCCCTATAAAGAGACATAACTCCGATTTGGGACTGTGTTACTCCACAAAGATTCAAAGCTTCTATAATTTGCCAGATCAATAAGGCTTCCACTGGATTCTCTACTTTCTCCCCCACCACTCTCTCTGGGGCAGAAACCAAGTCATGGTCTAAAAAGATAACATTATTCTTCTCATTGAGAACCCATTGCATCCAAATGTCTTTATCATTCCGTACCATGGTCTTATAGCCAGTAGGATCAGGAAGAGTCAATTTCTGTTGGGCCACTTGTTCAGTGCCACATTTCAATCTGTTGTTATAGATCAATACATTGGAAAGTTTCATGATGTCAGCAGACATTCTGTATTGATAAGTCAACTCCACCACACTTTGGGGAAATTTATCATTTAAATATTGGAACAAGGATTGTGACATTCCTTTCTTCACAGTAGCATTCGTGTTCTGGACAAGTGGTGGAAGTTGATTATGGTCCCCTACAAGCACAAACTTGTCACTAAACTTCAACGGTCCTAAACTTATAGGAAACGACACTTGAGAAGCTTCATCAATAATACAGTAATCAAAATGGTCTCTAATATTGAAAATAGCATCGTTGATTCCAAGACATGTGGCTCCTACTACTGGAGGGTCCATATACATGTGCATGTACTGATCAAAAGATTCGATTTCCTGAGGAACAAACTGCCGGATTTCCTTATGAACTTTTGAAGGGTTTCCCACTCGAAGGATTCCCACTCCATATTCCTTGACTTTAATAAGAATATTATCAACTGCTGAATGAGTGTAAGATGCCAACAACACTGATTGGCCCTGGTTGACTAAATAATTGATTAAGCCTGCAATCAAAGTGGTCTTTCCTGTTCCTGGCATTCCAAGAATCAAACAATAGTCTTCTGAAGAAAGAACCTTATTGATTGCCTTCAATTGATCCGTATTGTACTGCTTGTCGGAGATGGTTTGATTCGGGGTGTACCGAGGAGGCTCCAAGTCGACAATTTGCTTTCTGCGGACAGTGTCACCATTGGGTAAGAGCAAATTAAGAATATTAAACCTAGCAAGCCCCATTCCATGAAACATGTGATCTTTGTCGATTCTGAAGAGTTTTTTCAGGTTTAAGACTTGTCCGTTGACACCGGAGTGTAAAACTCCTTGGTAAACTTGATTTTCTTTATCATTGAACTTGTTTTCTTTCACGCTGGAATTGATGATTCTCCGGTCAGCTGATAGAACAATCATGGTGGGTCGTATGATAGTAACATACGCATATGCTATAGTGAAGTGTCCTTCTTCATCACTAACCACGACTTTATCATATTTGGAAATCTGGGAATTCTGTAACGATCCAAATGATTCTGTGGTGTTGGCCCTTACAAATGTATAGCTGAATTGAAATGGTTGATTTTCAGTAGTGGAATGTTCTGTAATCACCATACTAGCAAGGGCATTGCCTGACTTCTCTTCTCTTTCTTTAGCAGTCAAAGTCCATAACTCCTTCTTTAGTTTGTTCATTACTAGTTCTTCCTTGGTAATAAGCATATCCCAATACGTGAAGAAATCTTTATAAAGTTGCTTATTGCCAATATGGCTGACAATGTCATTGAATTTATCGGGCTTAAGCCCACTGGATTGACAATCCCCATTTTCCACTAAGTAATGCAACGTCATACAAGCCTCCTGAACGTCACATCTATCACAGATCGATCTCTTGATCACTTCAGGCAATTGTCGTACACCTTCTCTTAAATAAGCAGCAGCCCTATTGCGTAGATTAATCAACGATTTCAAGTCAGACGATTTGATATCTCCTAACTTAGTCAACTTTTCTTTCGTGTATACTAGGAGAAATGAATTCACGTCAATATCATACCGATCTTTGAACAAAAGTGCATACAACGAAGACTGAGCATGGTGTGACAAGTATTCTCTACCGGTCTTTATTTCCATAGGTATCAAATAAGTTCCTTTCCTATCATTAGCCTTCAAGTTGGCTTCCAATGTGACATCTACTTTTCCTTTCAAGCCAAACATAGGAGACCAGATATTCTCTTCAATGTCTAAAGCCTTATTGACTGAAAAATACACTTCATTCCTTGTAGTAGTATTGATTTTCTCTTTTCCATTCCTGACTTGATAGTATTTGTGAAACCATTCTCTTAAATAAGGTAAAGACTTGTTAAGCTCATTCTTGGCCGTGGCTGGATCACTGCCAATAGAAAAGAGAGCCAAAATGTTATCATTCACCAATGAGTCCATTAAGCTTGTCGTATACTCTTCAGTCCAATTCTCTGATACGAAACAACTTTGGAAAATCTCGTGTAATATCACTCCAGCGATTAACGGAAGTGAAGTAGTTCCAGGAAACTTGAACCTATCAGTCAACACAGACTTCCGAGGACAGTCAAGTTGCTGAGAAACAGTTGTAGATGATACAAGAACATCAGGATGCCAGATCAATACATTCTGGTTATCGTCAATTAGGTTAGGACTCTTTGGTTCTGTTATAACCACATTGATGATATCACCAATTCCAAAGTCCAAATCGGAATATTCTCCTCGCAATACAAGCTTTGATTCGGTGTTTTTCATGCACTTGACCGTCAAGATAGTCTGTTGCCTTGATTTATTATCAACTTTATACGATGTCCGTAGAATATTGACAATCTTGTACCGTTTCAAATCACTTCGAGTGTATGATAATTTTGGTTCATAAAGACCCAATCCATCGTCCATTGCCAGCAATTGTTCGATTTTGTCGGAGAAGTCCGTTTTTTCTACACTTCCATCATTCATATTCATTTTGCTAAGATCAAAATCGTCTGAGAAGTCGGAAAAGTCATCTCCAAACTGATCGTTCAGAGATTCTCTAGGAGTTAAAGGAGGGGAAGAATTGACGGTAATTGGTTGTTTCTTCACCTCGGATATTAAAGGCATCGACTGGGTTTTGGCTGCATAAGTAGCCAATATATCTTCATCATCTGAAAACATATCGTCAGAACCATCTTTGCTCTTGCTAGCTATAGCTTGAGCCCTATTCTGTTCATTCATGAGACTGCTAGAATCGGTTTTTTCAGCCAATGACGGCTGCAATTTCACATTCTTATATATAATGTGTTTCTTACCCTTTTCCTCTTTGTCTTCTTCCTTGTCTTCGTCCTTGTGTTCTTCCTTCTCCTCTTCCTTGTCTTCTTTCTTATCATCCGAGCCTATCATGCTTATCCAGGTCTTTAATCTGGAACTATTCTGCGAATTAGAATACACGTCACTAGTATTAAGGGCTCCCAATGATCTTGCCCTTTGAAGACTCGGAGGGTTGGAACGAAACGACGGCGTTGCATCACGACTGTTTCTAGACCGTCCTAGATCAGATACTGCTTTGGGCGGCAAAGTCTGAGAACTAATATTATGAAATCCACTTCCATATTTCAACAACATCTGTTCCGCCTGGTCATTGATAATTGCCGACAGCGTATCTCCTGTTTCTAGAATGTTCTTGAGCGGCGATGAAGATGGGTTTAGACTCTGGTTCTGTTTCTTGGGACTATTCTTATAATGAGAAGGATTTATCTTCCACTTAATTCCTTCGAAACTTTCATCAGAACTTTGGTTTTGCACGATAAAACTGTCATAATTATCTGGTTCTGTCGTGGAATGCTGATTATACCCTTCAGGTATGGATGGATTCTCGTCTGGTTTTCTGGTTCCTGTTAGCTTATTCTCCGGTCGGAAGAAATATGTCGTCTTCTTTTGTTTCCGCGTGGTTTTCTGCGGACTCAGGCCGGCCACGCGTGATCTTTTACCTGAAGACATGTTCAAATGCAGATTACCCGTACCATTGTCGCCCATGATGCTGTGGAACCGTATAGTAAATGCTAAAACCTTGGAGATGGCAGATCTGATTACGCGTAGTTAGCGGCAGAATCGTAGGATGTGGACGTGTCCCTCTCAAGTGGTGATAGGCGGTTTTGTGTAACTTTCGCGAGCTCATCTCAGAAATAATTTTTCACTCACCAAAAATTTTCCACCAACAACTAGGACTTTATTCAAGATGTCGTATGTGTTGACCGAAACCGCTGCCGGGTATGCCTTATTAAAGGCTGCCGACAAGAAGATCCACAAGTCCAGCACCATCCTTGAAGATTTGAACACAGCCGAAAAAGTGGCCGAACAGTTCAAGGTTCACAGATTTGAAAAATTCCTGTCAGCCGCAAACGCTTTGGAAGAAGCCAACGCTGTCATCGAAGGGAAAGTCAGTGACTCGTTGAAGAAATTGTTAGAAGATGCAAAATCCGACAAAAAAATCAACTTGATTGTTTCCGAAACTAAATTGGCCAACTCCATCAACAAATTGGGCTTGAATTTCTCCGTTATATCTGATGCTGCTTCATTAGATTTACACAGATCTATCAAAGAGTTTTTGCCAGAATTATTACCTGGTTTAGATGATTCTACTATGAAGCAAATGTCTTTAGGGTTAGCCCACTCTATTGGTAGACATAAATTGAAATTTTCTGCTGATAAAGTTGATACCATGATTGTCCAAGCTATTGCTTTATTGGACGATTTAGATAAGGAATTGAACACCTATGCCATGAGATGTAAAGAATGGTACGGATGGCACTTCCCAGAGTTAGCCAAGATGATCACTGACTCTGTTGCTTACGCCAGAATCATCTTAACCATGGGTGTTAGATCCAATGCTGCTGACACTGACTTGTCAGAAATCTTACCTGAAGAGGTAGAAGAGCAAGTTAAATCTGCTGCCGAGATTTCTATGGGAACTGAAATCACCGAAATCGATTTAATCAATATCCAAGCTTTGGCTGATCAGATTGTTGAATTTGCTGCTTATAGAGAACAATTATCCAATTATTTATCATCTAGAATGAAAGCTATTGCTCCTAACTTGACTGTTTTAGTCGGAGAATTGATTGGTGCTAGATTAATTGCTCATTCTGGGTCTTTAACATCTTTGGCTAAAGCTCCAGCTTCCACCCTTCAAATCTTGGGTGCTGAAAAAGCTTTATTCAGAGCCTTAAAAACCAAACATGACACTCCTAAATACGGGTTGTTGTACCATGCTTCCTTGGTAGGACAAGCTTCTGGAAAGAACAAAGGTAAAATCGCTAGAGTATTAGCTGCCAAAGCTTCTGTAGCCTTGAGATATGATTCCTTAGCAGAAGAAAGAGACGATTCAGGAGATTTCGGGTACGAAGTCAGAAGCAAAGTTGAATCTAGATTAAGTGCTTTAGAAGGACGTGACTTAAGAACCACCCCTAAAGTGGTTAGACAACAACCTAAAGTAGAAATCACCGAAGCTCGTGCTTATAATGCAGACGCAGATGCTCCGGTTGTTAACAAAGACTCTGATGATGAGGATTCCGACGACGAAGAACAAGAGGAAAAGAAGTCCAAGAAATCCAAGAAGGAAAAGAAAGACAAAAAGGAAAAGAAGAGAAAGAGAGATGATGATGATGATGAATCGCCAAAGAAGCACAAAAAGGATAAAAAGGACAAAAAGGACAAAAAGGATAAAAAGGATAAAAAGAAGGACAAAAAGAAGTCCAAGGATTAATTGATGTATTTTATATTCTCCTCGACCAATCATTGCATTCCATTCCATTAGATTATTGTAATAGTCATCTGTATAGTTAAGGTACTGAGCCGTAACATTGTTGTAGTCATTGCACACGTTTAAGATTATGAATTTCGCGAGATTTGAAAAGTTTTGATATTAGCAATTTGTATTGGAATCACCATGACTTCTGCTCAAGAATTGGCCAGAAGTGATCCTTACCTCGATCTAGATGATGCTAATCATCCTGCAAACTTAATCTGCGAATTGTGCCGGTTGTTTTACGACAATAATTGGGTTACTGGTACTGGAGGAGGAATCTCTATTCGAGACACCGAAGGGAAAGATCCTAGCTTAGTATACATTGCTCCTTCAGGAATCCAGAAAGAACGGTTGAATCCTTGGGAAATGTTTGTGGCTCAATTGCCGGAGGAGAAAGTGTTAAGAACCCCTAATGATGCTGAATATAACAAGAATTATAAGTATAAACCCTCAGCTTGTACGCCTTTATTTATGAGCTGTTACCAGATGAGAGATGCTGGGGCATGTATTCATACCCATTCTCAAAGCGCCGTGATGTGCACGCTTTTATGGGAAGATAAAGTGGAATTTGAAATCAGCCACATTGAGCAGATCAAAGCATTACCTAAACTCGAATTCAATGAAGCAACTGGCAAAGTAGAAAAGGTGGGAAGTATGCAATATTATGATAAATTAGTGATCCCCATCATTGAAAATACTCCTCATGAAGAAGATTTGACCGACAGCTTACAAGATGCCATTAGAAACTATCCTGGTACTTCAGCTGTTTTGGTGAGAAGACACGGAATATACGTGTGGGGAGAAAATGTCTGGAAAGCCAAAGTGTATAATGAAGCGATCGATTACTTGTTACAACTTGCGGTTTCCATGAAACAGAACGGGATATCCACTGTCAAGGCGTAGTGTCTATTCTAATATACATTATGTAGTGTTTATTCTAATATACATTATATACATTTATGGGGTGTCAAAGCGGGTTCTTCGTACCTTTTAACTTATCCCCAACTATTTCTGACCACTTTATGTCTTCTTCCTCTACTTCTCCTATACATACCACATTTGTGCCTCTCACCATATAAACCCCTAGACTCAATTCTTCGTATTCATCTTCCAGGTCTGGCGACTTTATTATTCGTTCGATGCAATTGGAAATAACGATATTGGTAGAATTGTCAAACCCTTCTAGCTTTCCTTCCAAGAGCCGGGCATCGGTGGAGATTATTCTAACTTTTTCTATTGATTGTTAGTATAGGAACAAAATAAAGGAGTAACTCCCCTCCCACATTTCCTCAATACGTACTGTAAAGAAACTCTTTCAAGCTAGACATGACGAGTGATGCTTCTATGGTAATAAATATCAACGCGAAAAAGTTGCAAATAAATAACGAGAGATCTATCATCACATTTATATATTTGTATTTCTTTATATAAACAGCATGGATTGGGGAGATACCGATATAAGTGACTCTGGTGAAGAAAGTCACAATACAAACGACACTACAATTACCACACAAGTCCAATTCAAAGAAATCTTAAGTAGACTAAGTACACATCATTCTCTGTTAGATGCACCCACCAACCTTGGCCAGTGGGCGGCTAAACTTGAAATAGAAAGTAGAACGTTACAACAAGCATTAAAGGTTGATATGAATGAACTTAAGCTGATGATGGTGGCATTTACTGCAAAAATGGCTGCAAATGATAAAAAACACCAGGAATTAGAGCTTCATCTCAACAGTGTTAAACAAAGTATCACCAGAATTGAAAAAGATATTGGTATTGTTAAGGAGGCCATCAAGACCCATTCTTCAGCTCCAAAGACTTCTTTACCAAAAAGTACAAGCTCATCAAAACAAACAACTTCACCAAAACAAACAACTTCACCAAAACAAACCAACAAAAATCAGAACAAATGGTCTTTCGATCCGTCCAGTGCCAGCCAAGTCTCGTACGAGCCAGTAGAGCTAATTTTCAAAAGAAAGTAGAGCCACAACATCTAAAACCTTTTGGATTGTACCAAGTTTCGATGTTCATCAATTTCCACGTTCAAATTATAACCTTTTCTAGCACATCCTTCCCGGCACAAGTTCTTATAATAAAGCTCATAAGTCACCATGTATCTGCTGATGAAGTTCCTGACTTGCTCATCAGACATCCCAGAGCCCTTCTTTTTAATAAGATCGTGTTCCTGTTGGATTCTCCATTGGTATACGTTGTTAATATCTCCAGTTTCGATATTGATGAAGTAATCAAACGAATCCCATATCTCACAATAGTCAGCCAACTTTTTATTGATTTCCACTAACTCCAGAAACGAATATTGTTTCAAAATGCTTGTTTCGGCAGCGGCTTCATATGTGGATGCTAATGTTGTCTCATCTAATGGCTTATACCCAGTAAACCAACCTTCAACTAAAAGAACAGATAGTTCTTGTTCTTGATCTGGTTGGTTCAATTGGGGCCATTGACTCAGATCCAATCGATCTCCTTGTCCATTGTGTAACGATTTATCATATAAAGGCATCAGAACTGGTAGTTTTCTCCCCACTTTATCAAAAACACTTTTGAGGAGATCGAGATCATGGGTTCCCGGTAATCCTCTTCCTTGGAGTAATCGATTACTCAGTCTGACAGACTCCGTAAGTTCAGTTTGCTTCTCATAAGTCAAGTAAACATCGTCCATCAGTAAAGGATATGATATAAACCTGGAATCAATTTGTTGTAATGCTTTCAGAGCTCTTTCGGAGCCATAAGATTTGCCTGATCCTTGCGGGCCGCTAATACCAATAATAATTGGACTTTTTATATCCCCAGACTGCAACCGGTGGTTGTAGATGTCTTTGATATATTCAATTATTTCAGTATAACCGGGATTATCTGCCATGATTAATGAATATTGACTATTATTGAAGGTGATGCTACAATGCTAGAGAGTATGTTGGGTACAACACTACCGGCTGTTACATTTTAAGTGGGGTAGAAATTATAAAGGTCTATGGTAGGTATAAACAGGTTCATTAGATAGCTTTAGCATCTTTCAATTTGCTAATTAATTCGTCAACAGACTCGACTTTGATTCCAGCTTGTCTTTCTGGAGGAGCTTCCACTTTCAAAGTCTCCAACCGCTTGGATAATTCCACTCCCAAGTCAGCCGGTTTGAGTTTTTCTAACGGTTTCTTTTTGGCCTTCATAATATTAGGCAATGAAGCGTATCTTGGTTCATTTAATCTTAAATCAGTGGTGATAATCATAGGTAATTTGGCCTTTAAAGTATCAGACCCTCCATCGATTTCTCTGGTGACAGAAACAGAATCTCCTTCCACTTCGACTTTAGATGCATTAGTTGCTTGTGGCCAGTTCAATAACCCAGCTAACATTTGTCCAGTTTGGTTGGAATCGTCATCAATCGCTTGCTTTCCTAATATAACCAAGTTGGAATTTTGTCTTTCTACCATTTCCTTCAACATTTTGGCGACCGTTAACGGTTCTACTTCTTCATCCCCCACATCGACCAAGGTAGTACTATCGGCTCCTTTGGCTAAAGCAGTTCTCAACACGTCTTGTGCCTTGGTTGGACCAATAGAAACGGCGTGGATCTGCTCTACGAGTCCTTTATGTTGTTCTTTCAATCTGATTGACTCTTCCAAAGCGATATCGCAAAATGGATTCATACTGAACTTGACTCCTTTGGTTTCGACTCCGGTCTGGGCCTTGTTTATTATAGGCTTGATGGCGAAGTCAATGACTCTTTTGACTGGAACCAAGATCTTTAATTTCGTACTCATGTTGATGTTAGTTCTGTTGACTCAGATATTGAAAAATCACCGAACCGGATGAGTGAAAAATAGAGGTGTGGACGCGACACGACAGACTGCAAAAAAAGACTGTAATAATTAATCTATTAGAAACTTATATATCGATGGCAGGGTTCTTGCTTCGGGCCTTCATCTTTTCGATCCGGGCTTTAAGCTGACTGGTGACAAAGGCAGCTTTCTGCCAACTTTCATTATCGTTGAAGCTTACCGATTCGGACGGAGTGTAGGATCCGAAATCATAGGATTTCTTGGGGCTTGTTTTATCAACTTCTGGGCGGTTTTCGGAATCGATTGAAAGTCTGGTGACTCTGGAACTCAATTCTCCAGAGGTGATTCTGGATTTAGGTTCCTCGGTGGATGCTGATTTGAATGGAGAAGTGGTTCTCGAACCGTACATGGCCGGAACTGAGTCATGGCCGGTTTTATTGGTGGCTTGTTTTTGTTGTAACTTCATCATTTCAATAGTTTGCTCAAGGTCCCTGATCTTTAGTTTGGCATTGTCCATATCGTTGTTGAGTCTTGATATTTGTGAATCTTTTTGTTGGCCCATAAGAGCGGAATTATTAGCTTCTTTATTGGCTCTTTCTGCTGTCAATTTGGCTTGATCTAACTCCTTTATTAATGAGAAATTGTCTCCTTTAAGTTTCTCAATTATAGAAGTCTGTCTCTGTTTTTCATCTGCCCAGGCCCTCTTTTCTTCTCGCAATTGTTTGAGTTCATTTAAGTCTTCGGAGTCAATCTCCATTTGATCATTTTTGGAAGGAGCAGCCGGTGACAATTTGGGAATAGTGGAGTTATTGGTAGCCAAAGGACGTCCGGTAAGACTTCTTCCATAAGAAGCAACTTTCTGTTGTTGCTCAGGACGCTTGGCTGGTGAAGTAGCCAATCTTTTACTTGGAATAGATGACGATGATGATGCTGGTTTTTTAGGAGCCCCGAATGAAGATGCTGATTTTAGAGGGCCAGAACCGGCGGTCCTGGGTTTTCCGGAGCTAGCAGGCTTTGCAGAACCAGTGGTTTTAACTTCCACAGTCTCAAAGAACTTGAAGATTTTTGTCTTTCGATTCTCATCAACTTTTTCAAGGAATTGTCCGAGTTCTCGTTGTCCAGTTATTTTCATCAATGTCCCTATCATTTGAGTAGCCGCTTGTCTAATAGGCTCCTGGGATTCAGATAGAAGTTTCACTCCAATTGTCATAATTGTGTCGATTTCATTAGTGGTGGGAGGGACTGGGGTTTTAGTTAAGCACCTCTGTAAATAATCAGTGGCAGATATTTTAACCTGGGGAGTTTTATGTGACATTGTTGCAATGGTTCCTTCTAATATATCAGAGAAAGAAGTAGACTCAAATACAGCATCTAAAGCGTTTGCAAGAGCTTCTGCTACTGATGGTTTCTTCTCTTTGGTTCTTTCAAGCATAGGCACAAGTATAGTAGAATAATATCTATGGAACTTATTCCGTAATCCTCTTGCTATAAATTCCACGCAATTAGCAGCCAATTGAACCACTTGAATATTGGCGTCTTTCATACACTTGGTGAAGATTTGTATAAGATCTCCATAATCACCGTTAGGACTAATTTTAGGAGCTTTACTGAGGATTTCACTTACTTCTTCCAAAGCTGCTTTTCTTTCCTTCCAGTTGGAGTCCCCCGCCCTTGCAGAGAAATTAGCAGGGATCTTGGCTAAGACATCTATGGGTTGCATCAGTTCAAAAGGATCAAACTGAACTCCGGGTCCACTTTCATCTATGTCCATATTATTTTGTTCATTTTCACCGTCAGCTTCATCTATTTGATTACCTTGCTGCTGTTGTTTTTGTTGTTCCTGTTGTTCTCTGGTCAACCGTTTTTGACGAGGAATTTCGTCTTGGAACGGCTCAAATGCTTTGGTTAAGTCTTTTTGTTGAACGGGTTTTAAATCATCAAATAACATTGTCACCAACGCCTGCTTCATCCATTTATACAACTCTACCGTCAATTTGCTTGTTTCAGTTCTCACATTCCTATCGGCATGGGCAAAAAGTTTGGGCAACACCTCAATAATCGGGTTAGGTTTGACCACCGAACATCCGAAATCGTCGATAATTTGACCCAAAGCATTGACAACACCCGCCACCAATTTGGGTAATCTGTGTTTCAAAAACGGTAACATGTCCTCCACAATTGCATCAGGACCATTCAGGATTTCCACTGCAAGAAGTAAACAGTCAACCGATCTGGCTTTAGTCCCAGCTCTAGAAGACGATAATCCTTTTTCACATAACGCCGATATAACGCCAGCATTTCTTAATCGATTAACCGTCTGGGCAGAAGCCCCAAGTTCCAAGTACTTAGAAACCAACAAAATTCCCGATTCTTGGGCCACTACATTCAGATCAAGAACAATCTTTTTAATCAAATCTGGTTGATGATTAAAGTTCTGAAAGCACTCGTCGTCTTCATTCCGGGAGTTTTCGAACAACTTAACATATTCCTCGTAAGCACCAAGACGAGCTTTCCATACCTTGTGGCCTAGTCTTTCATCAAGAGGCAAGGATGACAAATCTTCTTCAGCCATGGCGGTAGTTGTTTGTGAATGTTTGTTTATTTCGCGGACGCGATTTATGGAGAACGGAGAATGAAAGCTGATAGAGTGAATGAGTAATTGATTGAATGATTGAATGAGTAATTGATTGGTTGAATTGAATAGATAAAGGAGCAGATGAATTGATGGATGTGACAAGTGATTTTGACGAGTATGCTGATAAAAGTGAATTGAGTAAAGTTTATTGGCTGAAGTATTGAGATATGAGAGTTTGTGGAGACAGAGATGTCAGGATGTTCTACTATAAAACGTCTTATCAATTGGATATTAACATTTAAATGTCTTGAGATGCCATTGAATTGACTTACTAAGATATCCACTATGTTACTACAACATGGCTATATCCCACTATAACCTGTCTATGTGAACCTCTCTGTGAACTTCTCTATTGACCACTGTAAACTTCTTTACGAAATGGATTGTGAAGAATCCTATGTGCTCGTCCAACTCTACAAATTCCCCCTACATTCACTTCAGGTGCCTACACTCCCTCCAGTTGCCTACACTCACTCCAGATGCACGTATATTATGACTACAGCTTTGTGTACTTAGCCTTGATTTCTTCGTACGACTTCAAGTTGTTAAACCCCCACTCTTCTTCGCCTGGTCTCGTCTCGTAATACTTGGCTATATTCACCCCATGATATGGATGATAAGATAAATTAAACCACGGTAAAATCGCCATGGTTGTGAAGGAATATTGAGAGTTTCTATTGGAAATATCCTTTAATCTATCGTCCAAGGTCGATTCATTTTCATGATATGGCATTTTTTCTTCCGACAAAAGCTTTTTTATCTCATATCTATCCTTTTTCACTTCTCTGGCATTTTCATTCCATCCCAAGAATCTTTGGGATGATCTAACATAAGACAAATAAAATCCCCCTATAAATCCCAACAAGGTGGCAGTTCTTAAAGCTCCTCCTGGGATTTTGCTAGGAGCTTTGAAAGAACCGGCTCTGGGTTCTAATTTCTCCCAAGCTTGTAATGATAATGGAAAGGCTACCGTGGTTAACCCCCAAATTCCATAGTCCGAGGGTCTGAAATACGACACAACTCTGCCGAAATAAGGATCCACGTCGATGACCTCATAGTCTGCTTGAGGTGGTTCCCCTCTTACTGGGGCATACTGCTTGTCATAAGACATATTGTTTGATACTCCGGTGTTGTTTAACTAGGCCAGTTTTTCAGTAATGCTCATTCGTCAAATTTTGATTGGAGGGCGGGTCGTGCGCGCGCTCCGATATCATTAATTTAGCTACATAAAATTGAGAGTGTTTGATGGTAGTTACTGATATTAGGGAATAGATTACTTAAATGCCACGGTTAGAGGATGAGGGAGAGTTAGAAAACCAGAGTTCTCGGTCGGCACCAAAATCCGTGTTCACAAAACTCCTCAATGCGGTTCGGATCCATAATATTCCTCTAGTTAACTTTGTGATTATAGGGATATTGGGGCTGTTTCTTCTAAAATTAACAACCAAATACACCGGCCTTTACATGAAGAATTCGTTGATTACAATTATAGTGACAAATTTGGTTTTATTTGGAATCTCAGAAACTTTAGCTCAAACATTATTGTCGTACAACAGTGCTGAACCATTGATCACTTTCCGCGTTAATCGAAGTAGTAACTCCAACTATTCATTCAATTCTGATGATATACGTCGTCTGACTCCTTTCGCGCCTTATAACGATGAGCAGAATGGAGAAAATAATGATACTGATGATGATAATGCCTCTATTAATAATGACCAAGAAGTGGAGAGATTTATCGACTACGTCCAGCATGATAATGAATCTATATTGGATGAACATGGAAGACGAATGTCTTTACAAGACGATGACGCTGTGAGACCTATACCCGAGCTTACGTATTTCCAATTTAATAGATTAGCAGGGTTTATGGTATGGGGGTTTGTTATGGCCTTTGCTCAATGCTGGTGGTATAAGTTTCTTCAAATCTACGCCAAAGATCCTAAGTTTATTGAAGTGTTGAGGAAGGTATTAACCGATCAATTGTTTTATTCGCCAATTTCATTGTTCTGTTTTTTCACCTACGGAACTATGATCTTAGAGAATGGAAGTTGGGAAGATACCAAAGACAAATTATCCAAGATCTATTTGAAAACGTTAATGATTAATTACTCTGTATGGTTTCCGGTTCAATTTATAAACTTCTTGATAGTGCCTCGGAGTCTTCAGGTGCCATTCAGCTCTTCCATTTCAGTGTTATGGAATTGCTTTCTTTCGATGAGGAACTCGTCCAAGTAATAAGGGATATATAGATTGCCATTAATATATTCATATATACATTCCAGAGTTGGAGTAACTGTTGAACTTTCTTGCCGATAAGCTAACGGTTTTAAGGTACTTTTGAGCGTCTTTAATAGCCAACAATTCACTGATGATATGACTGGTATCGATAATCGAATCATTGTCCAACTTTTCAAACCCGGGTTGGCCTTCGGCATTCAAAACTAATGAGATCAAGTTGGCAGGGTTTCCTACAGACACATTAGAATTGATGGCACCGGAAATACCAGTGATGAAATGCGGAGGTTTTATATCAGGGACAGCATCAATGATCTTGGAATCAGTTCCACCCAACTTGCCCAATTGGAATTTATTAACAGTTTCATTATTGTTCAATGAACAAGGAGCCAACGTGATCCAAGTCTTTTGTAGTCCGAAGAACTTTACTAACTCTGCTCCTAATATGTTCGTGGCAATTGTATTAGTGAAGTGGGGGATGGTAATCGTGACGGTGTCACCATACTGGAAAATAGGAATTTCAAATTCGGTGAAACGATCTTTTAACGATTTTTCAGTCACTGCAGAATATAATTGTTCATCTTCATCATACTCATCTGGGTTGAAGTTGGCCGCAATGACTTTGCCGATGTCTGGGTATGTTACTGATATTTTACCACACGATACTCTTTCTGGAATAGCTGCTTGAATGATCTTGACAGTCTGAGGACTTATGAGAATTGTTTTTGCAGTTCCGTTATATTCGATAGAAATGTGGGGAATCAAATCGGGCTGTTCATCATCAGCTTCATCGTCTAGCAAATGCCGAGGAGCATGTACATCTGTCCATGGTTTTACGAGCATTTTCCGTGTTTTAGCCGTGCAATTTGGTTTGAGGGTTCAGATGTGGAACGTTTTGCAGTAGTTTGAAGATAATGTATCAGTCAAGTGTTGCCACTTTCGCGGATTTGAATTTTGAAAACTAACATGCTTATGAGTATGGCACGACAATGAATAAAAGATATATCAGGAGATAATTCCTACCATTATTGAAGTAGAATTGTGAATTGGGGAAAACATGAACAGGCCATGTACTTTGCTCTTGATAGTGATGCTTGTTTCCCTTCATCACCCGATTTACATGGCCCATACTTAACCATCCCACTTTGTAGAAACACTTTAAATGGCGCGAAAGTTCTAATTGCAACTGTTATATTTAGACACGATGTTCCATTTAAGGACTCTCTTTAGAGCCACCAAAGGGGCCAAATTGCCATTAAATGGACTTGGTGCCATTAGAAACTACCATGCACGTGACCATATAATTTCAAATATCGTCATTGATGGCCTGAGAGTCGAAAACAAGATCTTGACAAAATCTTTACAGTATATTCCAACATACGGGTTTGATAAAAAATGTATTCACGAAGCCATCAGAGAGTTGAAGTATCCAGACTCCATGCTCTCTGTGGTCAGTGCCAGCAGCAATGGCAATTCATCGGAACTCCAACTCATGATCCATTGGTTGAAAACCAAAAGAGTGGAATTGGAGCAGGAAGTTAGAAATAAAGACAGCCCATTACATAAGATTGACAATGAATATGAAAGAGCCGCTTTTTTGATCAATAAACGGTTGTCATACAACATTCCTATCTTGGACAAGTTGCTGGGCGGAATAGCTCAACTAATGGTGCCTTACAATATGCCCTACTCCATGGAAGAATTGTATAATTTAGGAGACGATTTTGCATACTACGCCGGAGATTTATCTAACGATTTCTCCTGGTACGCCAAACGGTTCAGTCTTTCTACCGTTTATGTATCATCAGAACTATATATGATGCAAGACAAAAGTCATGATTTCGCCGATACTAAAAAATTTGTCGAAGAAAAAGTAGGCAATATCGATGACCTTGGAACAAGCTATGAAAATATCGAACAATGGGCCATGTTCAACGGGATCGGAGTATGGAACTTGATTCGATCCCAACTTGCTAGAGGATAAACGACTTGTAAATATTATATTGTTTATTGAATATCTAATGTACAAAAGCAAAATGACAATTATTGTGGTTGTGCCAACTTGGCCCTGATAGCGATCAAGGTATTTCTGGCCGATTCAATCTGCTTTTCTTGATCTTGAATTTTCAGGTCAGCCCTTTTGATTTCGTCTTGAATGAATTCGATTCTCTTGTTAACATTTAGTTTGGCTTCATTATAATCTTGAGGCATCAAAACAGGGCCGGTTAGTTTGTATATTTTCGAGTCTTCATTAAGATGCTCAAACTCGCCCAATACGATTTTATTTTCCTGGTACTGGGTCTCTAGTTGTTGCCGGGCACCAATCAATTCATTGAGCTGGGACTGGGCCGTGCTAAAGGCCAAAGATGCCTTTTCAAAGTCCTCTTTCTCGGACATGGTGTAATAAATGAACAAGTTTAAATGTTTTATTTTTCAACCTCGCGGACGGTGTTAGGAACCGTGCACGATGTGCCACGGGCCTGGTTCCATCATGTTGGGGCAGCTACCGCCATGACAGAATAGTATAAACTAATACTCCATATATTGACCTATAAACACCTAGTGGGGAAACATATCATCAGCTTCATTGACAACAATTTCCGTCACGTGAACTTTATACATGCCGTTGGAATCATCATCAGAATTATTCATGCCTTCGTATTCATCGTACTCTTCACCTACTGCGTCTTCATCCTCGGAAGACAACTCGATATCGATGGTGGTGTTATCAAACTGATCGAATGCTTGTCGAATACTGTCATTGTCTTGTAAATTATTTGTAGAGCTGTCTCTCTTATCATCCCCTGAGTCATCGTCATCAGCTATAGCGTTTGAATCCAACATGGACGAATCAAACTTGGGTTTGGGGATATGAAATGAAGCGTGTCTTCTTTGAGATCCTAAGCCAGGACTTATGGATTCAGACCGGGAATTGTTTCTGGAAATAGGTCTATGATTAGAATAACTCATAGCTCTTAGTCTTCGTTCATTGGCTAAGGTTCTTTGCTGTTGATATGGCGATGCAAAAAGGTCTTGGTTAAAGATAAATCCTTGACATTCTTTAAGGGAAATTATGTTGTAACTGGAGCAATCTCCGTAGTAGTTGGTGGATTCGTATACGGAGATATTTTCACTTTGGATCATGGCATTGGATAAGAAGGAGTTTCTTCGGAACCATGGGGACGATGAATTGGAGAACGACGATGTTCTTCTCTTATCCGATTCCGGTCTGGATTTACTTCTCCGTTTAGGTTTGGGAGAAACAGGTTTGGTATTAAAACGGGAGGAGTCTCCCATATTTATGGATCTAAGGGGTAAGTAGAAACTAATTTGTGAATTTTAACGAGGCAAGTCTAGACACTAATCAAGTGCGTGATTGATCTTTGTGGATTTAGGAGGAAAATATGTTTTATGGATTGGTTAGGGGAGAATATAAATGAGTAGGATGACTCAGTTTCATTAGTTTAAGGATAAGATAAGGGCGCGGGGATAGGTTATGGAGATGTGGAAATTATATGGAGTTATAAGAGGATTATATGGATTTATATGAGAATTATATGGATTTATAAAAGAATTATATGGATTTATACTATGACATATGATGATATATGAAGCTGTGTGACAATATATATGAACTATAAACTTATGTGAAGATGTATACGAAAAGATACGACATATACGATATACATGATACATATTTATCTCTGTACTCTCTACTCTCTACTCTCTACTCTCTTCTACATCTATTTTCATACTTTCTTATATTCATATTCTTATTTACAAGTACTCATAAATCATAATTATCATATTCCAGCTCCTTGCTGGGAATACCAAAACTTCTTCCTCTTCAACTCATCCATCACATACGTCAATCCATGACGTGACTTATCGATATTCGAGGTGAATCTGTTCCTACTCCATTCTTCAATCTTCTGCTTAAATCCTACAAAGTTTGAAGAAAATAATACTTTACTTTTCACTTGAGTACAATTATCGTCCACTTGTGAATAAGTCAAGTATTCCTCAACCTTGATGAACTTCCGATGGTCGATATTAGCAGAATATGTCAATAGTTTATTGGTTTTAGGATTGATTATAGTCTTTTCAATGATCCAGCTCTGCAAATCGGTGCCTAAAAATGGCTTGATAAATGCTGGTAATCGCCCCGTTTTCACCATGAGCTTGGTGATGATTAAATTGCCATTACTATCCACATGGTTATCTAAAGTGTCAATACTTAACACATGTTTGGCATAAGGATTGGGATATCGATTTAGGTACGCTAAACTGACGGTTTTGAAGTCATGGTTATAGACATGGTTGTTCTTATAAATCTGAACCATAGTTAATAATTCCTGCGTTCTTATTGGTCCTTGGGGTTGTAGTCAAAATCAGGGAAAAGTCTCTATTGTGTGACGGGGTTAGACGCTAATTAGACTGGTGTTTGTATTCCTTTCAATTTGGCGTCGTTGATCCCCAGAAACTGAATAGATACAGTTATTAGGAGTGACTTTTAGTCCGCTTACTTATATGGTCCGAAAAAATTTCGCTTTGGACGTGCCACAACTTATGACGATTGCTTATGTAAGCTTTTGGCGTACAACAAACAATGTGAATAATTTGACAGGATGATGATGATGACAGATCCACAAGCAATAATTAGAGCCAGAAATGGGGCGGTGTTGTACCGAGACTAGAGACGTGAATATTGAACTCACGAAAATATGTGGTAACTGGTATTAGATAATCAAGGTACATATTAATAAGAAATACCGTCACTGGCATGAAGCCAAGCAGAGTTTCCAGTTCCACCGTTTTCAATCAATTTTCTTAGATATTCAATCAATTTTCTTAGGTACTCAATCACTCTTAATCATTTCTTGTAACATTTCACACTAATACGTCATTGGGTAAATTACCACAGAGCTTAAAACGCCCTTTATTCTTATTTCGTATAGGGAAACTGAGAAAGAATTTAGAGGGGTCCCGGCCCGTTGTTGGTTCAGGAACGGTACGAAATCGCTGCGAGTGGTAGAAAATAGCGGGCCGGGCTGAACCCGGAGCCTGTTTCAACTACTCCGCCTATTAGTTCAGGACCGGTCTCATTTCTTTTTCTTCCTATTTTACTGGGGTAAATGTCCAATTGCCTTCACATATTTATCACTGGCCAATGGTTCCAATCGAAATATTTCTTAGGCGTTGAAGCACCTTAAGTTTTGCTGTAGGTCGGTTTTTGCATCTGGTGCGTGGAAAAAAGAAACTTGACGCATCGTCCTGTCATATAAACATCTACAGTTAAGCTGATTTATTCCAGCATCTACTTGACATCAGTCCTTCATGGCTGGAAACTTGAATTAAACAGCTCTATTGAGCATACTGGTCTTTTTTATCCTCCAAAAAGACCCAAAACCAAGTGTTTGGGACCGGTTCCGTTAGCGGCTGCAGCATCGCTATAACTTGCTCCAGACGCTGGCAGCGCAAAAAAAACCGCATGCCTGCATAGATTGGTTAGTTGCAAAAGTGAAAAAGTTTTTATAATTGGTTCATGACATAACTGGGTGACTAACAACATAACGAAAAAGCATACAGCAATAAATAAGCGATGAAATCCCGTCAAAACAACAGGTGAAAGTAAAACTTAATTTTAAGTTTGATTTTTCGAGATGAACTTCACTAATTCAAAGGAGAAATCGTATTTTTCCCCTAGTAATGATGATACCCTAGCCATTAGCTTAAGCTCCAAAGGGGAAAAGTTGTCCAAATGGGATTCTTTTAAAGATTCATTCCAAAGAGCAGACCTAGAATCGGTTCCTCCTCCAAAACCGATTTCCAAAAGACATCTTAATTTGATGTCTTTAAGTACGGGGTTAGGAACGGGATTATTGGTTGCCTCTGGTGGTAAATTAAGAGACGCCGGTCCATTATTCTTATTGTTAGCATATTTCATTGTGGGTTACCTTATGGTAGTTCCTACAATATACTCCGCTGGAGAACTATCAGTAGCCTACAGTACCCTACAAGGAGGATTCAATAGTTATTACAGAAAATTCATCGACGAAAGTGCAGCCTTTGCATTAGGATGGATTTATTTAATCCAATGGTTATCAGTTGTTTCCTTAGAATTGGTCACTGCTAGTATCACCATAAAATACTGGAATGAGTCTATAGATTCAGATGTGTTTGTTGCCATTTTCTTATGTGTGATTATCGCCATTCATTTAGCAGGAGCTAAAGGGTATGCTGAAGCCGAATTCTTCATGAACACCACCAAAATCATCATGCTTGCCGGGTTTATCATTTACGGGTTAGTGGTGGATTTGGGAGGAACTTCCCATGGATTCATTGGTGGAAAGTACTGGAGGGATCCTGGAGCATTCACAGACTTCAAAGGACTTTGTTATGTGTTTGCAGCCAGTTGTTTCTCGTTTGGAGGAAGTGAATTGATAGCCCTTAGTGTAGCAGACCAAGCCAATCCCAGAAAAGAAATGGCTTCTGCTTGTAAGTTTATGATTTTCAGAATCACTTTCTTGTTCATTGGATCATTAATCTTTGTGACTTTATTGGTTCCCTATGATTCTCCTAATTTGATGGGAGCTGAAGGTTCTGGAGCATCACCATTTGTCATTGCTGCGGAAATGTATACCGATGTTTTATCACATTTTATTAATGCAGTGATTTTAATTTCCGTGACTTCTGTTGCCACTAGTAGTATGTATTCCAGTCCAAGGTTACTAGTATCATTGGCTCAACAAGGGTTTGCCCCTAAATATTTCAATTATATTGATAAAAGAGGTAGACCTTTAAGAGCATGGATTGTTACTATTGTGGTATCATTTTTTGCATTCATTGCCACTTATAAAGATCAGGATGCTGTGTTCACCTGGCTTTTGTCTATTAGTGCCTTAGCATTTGTTTTTGTATGGCCAGCCATTTGCATTTGTCACATCAGATTCAGAAAGGTGTTGAAACTCAAAGGAATCAGTCTTGACACTTTAGGGTATGTGTCTATTTGGGGAGTATGGGGCTCTTATTCCTCGATTGTCATCAATGTTCTTGTGTTAATTGCCCAGTTCTGGGTAGCTTTATTCCCAATTGGAGGTGATGGATCTCCTAATGCATTGTCTTTCTTCCAAAACTATTTGGCGGCTGTTTTTATGGTTGTTCTTTATTTCGGTCATAAGATTTTCACATGGAACTGGCGGTTGTTGATTCCCCTTGACCAAATTGACCTTGAAGAAAACAGAACCATTTACGACACAGAGATCTTACAGCTAGAGAGACACGAAGAGAAAGAAAGCTTCCATAACGCTCCATTTTATGTTAAAGTATTTAGAGTCTTATTCTAGAGCCCTCATATATAATGTATTATACGAACACAATGCCGATCATGGAGACCTATAAACAACAAGAAAACAACAAGAAACTAAGAAAAACAACAAGAATACTACTATCACCGGTACCGTATCGGACCAATTTTTTATCTATTCCATCAACGCGCATAATGCAGAAGACGTGCGTCGCGGTGCGTCGCGGTGTTGTACCACGAGAATGGTGCTAATTCCCGCACCAGGATCGCCACAATTGACACCACGCGCCCAGTTAAACAAATCAGGCGATTCACCGATATCTCCATGCGAAGGTGACACAAAAGCGCCAGTCCATCGGGGTTATCGAAGGAATATATAATCAACAGAAATCGTCCCTTTTTATTTTGTATCAACACCCTAAACATCACACAAGATGAGTAACAAAATCGCCCAGGCAGAGATCATTCCCTTGAAAAGCGACTTGGGAGCGTTGGGGAACCGGATCAACCGTGACACCAGATCCTTACACGATAAAATCGATAAGCAGATAACATTAAAGATGGCCATCGCCATGAGAGACGCCAAAATTTATAGACAAGGATTACAAAGTTTCTTTCATGTGTTCCAAGCCATTGAAAAGTCTTTGGAAAGAGAATTTGCTAAAGGAGATGACGATGAAATGACCCATATATTGAAGTCTATCTGGAAACCAGAGATTGCGAGAACAAAAAAGGCTGAAAAAGATTTGATGTTTTATTATGACAATAATGAAGACAAGTTTATAAATCCAATAATGCCAGAACAAATCAAATTTTCCGAACATATCGAAACCGTGACTAAGGAAAAACCTTACTTATTGTTGGCTTACATGCACGTTATGTATTTGGCGTTATTTGCTGGAGGAAGACTCATGAGATCTTCATTATCCAGAGCCACCGGAATCTTCCCTCAAGTCAAGGGCCGGAAACGGGAAGAAGTGTTAAAAATGGGAATCAACTTTTTCACGTTTGATGTTGAAGACGAAGACTTCTTGAGATTGATATATAAAAGAGATTATGAACTTTTCACCAGAAATTCGTTGACCGAAGAACAAAAGTTGGAAATTATTGAAGAATCAAAATACATTTTTGCTCAAAATGCCTGCTGTGTGTCTGAGTTGGAGCAACACAATTTGGCAAGAATCCAGCTGAAATGGTCTTATATTGCTATTACCAAGGGGTATTATGTATTATTGGCTATTCTTAGCTTGACGTTATTGTATTATGTTAGAAGAATCTTTTTGCACTTTGTATAATGTATAGGAATGGGATATTAATCACTTACTCTTTCGTCTTCACTATCACTTTCTTCAGTACCTGCTTCACTGTCTTCAGTTTCCTCTTCACTGTCACTTTCCTCTTCACTACCACTTTCCACTTCATTTCCACTTTCCTCTTCTCCACTCTCTAGCTCACAGGTAACTCCGTCAGGATGGTCCTCACACCAATTCTGTACCCACTGGGAGATTCTCTCCACATTCTGTGTTTTATCTTCGTCTGTATTAGAATTCAATATCACGACTATTTCAGTAGCATACGCTTCTTGAGCTTCTTGAAGAACCACTTCCATGATTTCAGCATCCAAATTCTCCTGGACTTTATTATCTTTATATCCTCGAGCCGTAAGACGATCATATAACAGAGAACTATCAGTTCTCAAGACCACCACCAAGTCTATGAGTCGTTCGGGGAAAATATCACAAACATGCCAGTCGACAATCACTCCACCCTTTCTAAGTTCTTCCTCCATCAAATCTAGCAATTTTTCTTCATTTAAAACTGACGTGTCAAGCTTCTCATCGTAAGATTCTATGAGGTTTGCTTTTTTGGCAAAATCACTAATGGATATATGTCTATAATTCTTGCCCAAAACCGCTGCCAAATCGGCCGAGTGGGTAGTCTTCCCACATCCTGGCGTTCCTGTTACTATTATGTTCGGAAAAGGTCTGAACATCGTCAAAACAATGCAGTGTAATAAAAATCAGCTAGAATTATTCAATGAAGCAGCTCCAGAAGAATGTCTCATTCAGCGCGACATGCTCGCTGGAAAAGTTTTGATGTTTAAAGCTATTGACCATATACAAAAGAACAACATGCTTCCTCCAGGATTAACGGCGAACAGCGGGAATGGGACCAGTAGTCCTGCCACGGGAGATGGTATAAATATGTTTGGGCTTCAAGGAATAGCGCTGTTGGCGAAAATGGAACAAACAGAACAGAATTCGTTTGCAATTGGACAAGATGTGAATCTTTTAGGATTGGATTTAACCGACAAATCACAGATATTAAAGAACCTAGCATCGCCATGGGCCGAGACGTCTCGATCAGATGTAGAGCCTTACTATAAATTGCCTCCTTCCATACAATCTGACAATATCGTGCCGCCGCCAGAGCCTTGTGATACTAAGATCCAAGCGTTTTCGGACGAGACTTTGTTTTATATTTTCTATATGAAACCAAGAGATACGCTTCAAGAATACGCTGCTAGAGAATTGGTAGCTCGGAACTGGCGTTATCATAAGGAGATCCAAGTATGGTTGACTAAAGATAGTAATGTAGAACCGGTGTTGATAAGTCCAGATGTGGAGAAAGGAGTGTATATCTTTTTTGATCCTCACAACTGGGAAAAGATAAAGAAGGAGTTTGTGCTACATTATTCGGCGGTTCAAGCTTAGCAAGTTATATTGTTGATGATTATTCTTTATGATAGGTGACCTTATCGACTTTGACCTCTTCTCCTAGATAGGTGTATATATATAATGTACAAGTCGAATCCTGGGTTTCTAGAAGACAGAAGGAGGGAATATTGGAGGTGAATTCTTCTAGTTGTTGGATATCTTGGGATGATATGTCGTCGATGTCTTTTTCTTCTTGTTCTTTCTTTTCGTTTTCATTTTGTTGGTCTTGGTCATGTTTATTTTCTTGTTTTAATTCTTCGTTGTCTTCTTCTTTTACTTCCTGTTCATTTTCTTCTTTCTCTTCTTCTTTGTCTTTGTCTTTGTTCTTGTCTTCTTCTTTCTCTTCTTTGTCTTCTTCTTTCCCTTCTTTGTCTTCTTGTTCTCCTTTTTCTTTCTCTTCATCTCCTTCCTGCTTCTCATCTTCCTCCTTGTCCTCTTTCACTTCTTCTTCTTCGTCCTCCTCTTCCTCTTCGTCGTCATTCGGCCAATCAAAATTATACGCTCCTGTAACACTCCCAGGATTAATAAAAAACTTCCCGTCAAGTATATACGCTTCTACCTTATGGGTTCCTCCCCAAATCAATATATCCACATCCAACTCCCTTGCTAACCCCAGTAAACTCAAAGGATCATTCTTAGGCACCACCTGGTATCCATTAGTAAACCCTATCCTCAAATTATCATGAATTATAACCTTATAGCTAGGCAAATCACTCACCTTTTCAGCATCTTTTCCAAACTTTTCTTCATTAAGCTGAGTCAACTGTTGTGAAATAATATTACAGTCATCAAATTCCCCTTTCACCACGTGCAAAGAAGGCGACAAGTCATGTAAGAACTTTAACATCTCATTAGAATTGGTGATATTCCCTAAACATAACACTTGAGATATCTTATTATTGGTGGGCACCGTCTGCGGATTAGGCGCCAACAATTTCTGGAACTGAGCCGGCAATTCAATTGATCGGTCGGGAATATATAAGTCTCCTAAAGCCAACGTTAACATTGTATGAGTAAAGTGTAGTTGTTATCAAGAGATTTGAGATATCGTCAGGTCGCGGAAGAATAAACGCTGGGAGTCCGGATTTGAACGCAATCAATCAATATTCATATAAAACATTATATAGGGCCAATGGCCATAAAAGTATTAAAAGAGTTGAAATTTTCTGATATTAAATAAGAAGCAAGTATTACAATCAGCACTGGCCGGGCCATCGACGGATTAATCATCCAAATTAATGATCAGAATTGATCTTTTGTAACACCTGAGGATAGTTTCTAAACACTTCATCAAATCTGTCTCTGTTAGTCATCTGGAACACCTCTGGATCTTTAGCCAAAGCCACGAAGAAAGTAGAAACTCCTGAGTCGATCACTACCAAAGCGATTCTGGTGATTTGTCCGGCAATCAAAAAGGCAAATGCTATCACTGGAGCGTAGTATCCACCAGAGGAGTTGTATGGAGGATCAGTAAACTTCAAATAAAGATAAGCCATTAAAGCCACAAGGTAAGCCACCAAAATGGAGTATAAATGCAACGAAGTGTTGATAAAACAGTCATTGATCAATGCATCCATTCCTTTAAATCTTAACAAATCAAAGGTATCTTTGGCGGATTTTATATAGGATTTTCCATAAAGGGCCACGTAACAATAAGCGTAGTGATTGAAGTATCTGACAAGCCATTCAATGATCCGAATCACAAACTCCAAGATCAAAAATCCACATCCAGCACACATGTTTCCATCACCAAAAGCATCTTGCTTCAAGATTTGCACTAAAGCCTTTATCAATTGAATCAAAGAAACAATCAAAGATCCAAAACATATAGAACCAAAGCAATAAGTCAAAGCTCTTTTCAAAGACCCTAAGGCTGGGTGCTTAGGTTCTCCTTGGTCAGAGCCTGATAAGTAATACCAAGTTCCATAGACTCCAGCAATGACCACATGAATAACGTTTCTAATGACTTCAGAGATATAGTATCCGGCAAAGAACACAAACACCAAAAGACCAATCAATTTTCCGTTGGAACAACCTCCGCCATTGACGTCACAACCTTCATTATTAGTATTAGGGTCGAATTTCACATATGTCCCCACTATCACCACGGAAAACAACACACTGAATCCCGAGCTGAAGAGGATCCCTAAGAAAGACGTAATCAAAGTCGAAGGGTATCTCTTCATCACATCAATAGTGATGGATAAAACCGTAGCACTGAAAGGAATTCTGCTACGAGCTCTCCAGTAACAAAATGCTGTGAACAACGTGAACACTAAAAACACCACTGCTGCCGAGTAATAGTGAGAAACAAAGTAGTAGATAGCAGTACCTAAACCAAAGATAATGTTCAAAATTAATCCAGTAGTAATAAAGATTTTGGGTGCCAATCTAGCATAGACTATGATCAACGCCGACAACACCAACGATACCACAATGATAAAGGCGAAAAGAATAATGGTGTTGGTGTTCATAGAAAAGGTATTTCCACTATTATAAATAGAAGTTCCTTGGAAGTCGAATGTTTCTCTTAAAGCGTTCAAAGTAATTCCTCCTACTGCTATGAACCCAGCGACCACTAATAAGAAGAAAACAGCAAAGGGCCAGTCATTGAACTTTGGTTTGGCGACTTTAAAAGCTTCGTCGAAGTTCTGACTGCTTTCAGGCTTGCCACTGTCAGAATCCTGGTTTTCATAATCATAATTCGGCTGTTGGTTCTGTTGATAGTTTGGCTGCTGATAATTCTGCTGATAATTGGGCTGGGACTGTTGCTGGTACCCTTGAGGAGGGTATCCCTGCTGTTGCGGGGGAACAGAATAATTGGGAGGAGGGTAGTTATTATTATTGTAACTCATGGAGAACTAATACCTGTCAAGTTGTTTTTATTAAAAGCAAAGACGAATTTCAGTGGGACTAAAAGGTGCGGCTGCACTGCTTCCCAAAATAGAAGGATGTTGCTGCACCCTGGAAAGAATAAGGGGAGTTAAGGGGAGTCGGAGTTAGGGGAGTTAAGGGATACTATTGGTTTTAGGTGTGTTATGTAGGTGTATATATGGGTATATGAGGGTATTATATGTTGTCTGGGGGTATTTCGGGGCAGTTGGGGGAGTATTAATTGAAGTTAGAGGGTTTGTAAGTATAGTGAGGGTTTGCAGCCGAGGTGGAAGCCTGCATTTGACAGGTGGCTTGTTTCGCTGATAGAGGAATAAGGTTAAGGTATAAAAATCAGTCAACTAGAAGAATGATAAGTTATAGTAGTCTATTAACAAGTAGCTTATATGTCTTTTCCATTTATTGCTCTGGTGAAACAGTCAATGCATGTATTTTCTACCCTGCGTAATCTCGCAGGAAAAAGGACAAAAATGCAAGATTCACAAAATAGGGATAGTAGTCTAAATAGCTGTAGAGCAAACTGTAACAACTAAAACTTTGAGCACTTCTGCGATATCCCCACTACCATTACTTTGCCACAGAAACAGATTTATGATTTGTCAGATCCAAAAATGAACAAGGCTACAACCATACGTGATTACTAAAGTGAGGGGTCTATAGAATATGAGAATACAATAGCCCAACTCCACATTCAAAACCTTTATTCAACTCAAAATATACCGAAACCCTCTTTACAACTTAACCTCATGGATCCAAACGATAATTGATGACTTGACAACCCCACAAATCAGCTCTGGCCAAGGTCTGATCGGCGCAGGATTATCTAACCCAATTGAGCAATTCGAAAGATAAAGAATTTTTCACCCTCTTTATTGTTGGAGCCCCTTTTAATTGCGTGTGGTGGATTTACTGGTCCTTTTAAAGTGGAGAACATCTGCTCACTGTTTGCCTTCATATCGGCTTGACATGGATAAAGCGGAGTTGAAGCCTATATAATTGCGTTCGCATTGAATGAAAAAAAAAATCATATAAAACTCCGTCAGTTCCCCCTTTTCTTGCGTGAATTATTTAATCATGTCTTTAAGAACCTTGGGTTTAAACTCATCTTTTTCCAGAATCTTTGCCAGACCACAAACCGAATTCAAATCAATCCAAACCATCTTGGATTTCAAAGCCAATCCTCAGTATTCATTGGATAATATTTTAACCAGATGCGATCAAGAAATCGGCGGTTACTCTACCGTTAAGTTTAATTATGATAATGAAGCTAAATGTGGGAAGTTTAGTGGCTACTTGAACTTGGATTTGCCGAAGGACAATCCAGAAATCACCAGATCTGGCTATGCCATGTTTAGAACCAGAGATCAGAAAGAGAGTTGGTTAAGTGGGAATAGTTATTGGGACTGGAGTCAGTACGAATCTTTAGTGTTAAGAGTGAGAGGTGATAAGCGGAAATACTTGGTGAACATTCAAGCAAACACTCCATTGGTTACAGACTTGTTTCAGCATCGATTGTTCTTGAATAGTCCCGGGAACTGGGAAACAGTAGTGATTCCTTTGAATGAATTTGTCATGACTAATTGGGGAGTGATTCAAGACGGATGCGAGATTAATAAACTGGAAGTTAAGACGGTTGGTGTCGGTTTATTGGACAAACAATACGGACCTTTCAACTTGGACGTGGATTGGATCAAGGTGATGACAGACGAAGAGTTGGTGAATTACTCCAGGTCTGTTCCTCAAACTACAAAAGAGAATCATAATGAGTTGAATGAATTGAATCATTCGGCTCTCCACACACCTAAGTTTGAAGAGCCCAAGAATACAATTTTTTAATAGTCATTATATTTATAAATAGGGGTAATATATGGGGATTAATATATTTCATCACAGGACTTCAATTGTTCTCCACAAAATCTGTATGTTTGACATCTGCATGATTACATATCTATCTGATGTCTTAATGTTCACTTGCAGTCAACTCCACTTGGTCCCCTCATATCTATCTTCTCCGCTTGAGACGGGGGTGGGCCCATTGAGAGGGTGATAATCACGTGATATGATGATTACCGGTGGTTACACACCTGGCAAAATAGGATCACAAAATGCATATCCGGTCGACACACATCGGTAACCACACACACGACATACTTTTTATTTCCTCAGAGAAAAGAATGAAAAATTTTTCACTCTTTACTTATTTTTTTCATTAACTTACTTATATTATTGCAAAATGGCAAGAGGCCCGTATGTCTAGATCTTACAGAAAGCAAAGACTAGATTACAGAACTGACTGACAATAAACCCATATGAAAATATGGTCTACCAGTGGAACCTGTTGTTTGTTCCACTTGGATGGGAGCCTTGTCATGATAATTAAGTAAAGTGTTGAGAGAAACAATATGACGTTAGTGTGATACTGGTACACATAGTTACGCTTGTGACAGGTTGCTGGATAGCTATCCCGTACGGGGATAGCTTCTGTACTGACTAAATGTCGTACTAACCAGTTTCCATACTGGCCGGACCGTGTGGCTCAATCACCTAAATCATATTTTTCAATCAACCACTTTACTTACAGTTCTGTAGTCTTGTTCGCTTCTCTTATTTCATAATACTAACATCTCTGAAGAAAGAAACATTTAAAAAGATTAGCAGCCCCATCCCACTGGATGTTGGACAAATTGTCCGGGACTTATGCTCCTAGACCATCTGCTGGTCCTCACAAGTTGAGAGAATCTTTACCATTAATTGTGTTTTTGAGAAACAGATTAAAATATGCTTTGAACGGTAGAGAAGTCAAAGCTATTTTGATGCAACAACACGTTAAAGTGGACGGAAAAGTCAGAACCGACGATACGTTCCCAGCTGGATTCATGGATGTCATCTCTTTAGAAGCCACCAATGAAAACTTCAGATTAATCTATGACACCAAAGGTAAATTTGCCGTGCACAGAATCACCGCCGAAGAAGCCAGTTACAAATTGGGTAAAGTCAAAAAAGTCCAATTAGGTAAAAGAGGTATTCCATACGTTGTTACCCACGATGGTAGAACTATCAGATACCCAGATCCAGTTATCAGAGCCAACGACACCGTCAAAATCGACTTGGAATCAGGTAAAATCACCGACTGTATCAAATTCGACACCGGTAGATTAGTCATGGTTACCGGTGGTAGAAACATGGGAAGAGTTGGTGTCATCACCCACAGAGAAAAACACGAAGGAGGATTCGATTTGGTCCACATTAAAGATTCTTTGGAAAACACTTTTGTCACCAGATTATCCAACGTGTTCGTCATTGGTACCGAGGCCGGCAAACCTTATGTCTCCTTACCAAAGGGTAAGGGTATCAAGTTATCCATCACCGAAGAAAGAGACAGAAGAAGAGCTCAACAAGGATTATAATTTTCATTATAAATTTATAGGATTGTAATATAGTGCGCACTGCAAAGTGTATCCGAGAAACAACAACATCATGACAAGTAGATATAGAGTAGAATATTCATTGAAGTCCCACCGGAGAGACGAGTTCATTGAGTGGATCAAGGGATTATTGGCAGTACCATTTGTATTACATTCGAATGTGGAAAATTATCATAATATCACCTTTGAAAACGTACGAGAATATGAAGAATTTCTTCACAGTAAGGAATTTGAAATCGCTAAAGAATGCCAGAAGCGATACTACGAAGTATTTGAAGATGTGGAAAGATTGATCACTCATACGATTTCTTTGGATCAACACAAAGGAAACTTTGTTCCTGTGAGTCGACTTCGGAAGTTAGTTCCATCGGTGGGGAAGTTCTATACTCCTTTACCTTTGACAAATGCATTTTTAATAGAGGATAGAAGACGTGCAATCAGTAAGAGGAGATTAGTAAGTCCCAGTTTCAATGACATCAGGAAAATCCTCAACACGGCCCAGATTTTGTCACTTACCAAGATATATCATGATGAATCTATAAATCGATTGAAATTAATTACCTTTGATGGAGATGTTACTTTATATGAAGATGGTAAATCCTTGACATCACTGGACCCCGTAGTAAGTCGACTTATGCAATTATTAAGCTTGGGTTTTTATATTGGAGTGGTAACAGCTGCGGGGTACCCTGGCCAACAAGGATCGGGTCAATATTATTCGAGATTGAAAGGATTAATTGATGCTATACACGAATCCGATCTACCGTTGAAGAATAGAGAGAATCTTTTTGTAATGGGAGGTGAATGTAACTACTTGTTCAGGTACAACAACTCACTCAAGGGATTCAAGTTTCTAGAAGCTGAAGATTGGTATTTGCCTATGATGACGGAATGGGATAAAGATCATATTGAATATATCATGGAAACCATCCATACCCATTTGAACCATTTAAGAGACAAATTCTGTCTTAATGACGACACCAAAACCATGATTATTAGAAAAGAAAGATCTATCGGAATAATTCCCGTGAATGGGTACAAGATTATACGAGAATTCTTGGAAGAAATGGTGTTGTCATGTTCACTAAAATTGAATGAAATCTTGACGCAGTTGTGTTCAAACATCAACGTATGTGCATTTAATGGAGGGGCTGATGTGTGGGTAGATATTGGTGATAAGTCGGTGGGGGTTGAAGCGTTGCAAAAATATTCTTGTAAAGATGAACTGGCTGATATTTGTCCCATTAAAAAGAGCGAAACTTTACATATCGGAGATCAGTTTGCAAGTGTTGGAGCTAATGACTTCAAGGCTCGATTAAGCGCTTGTACGGCATGGATAGCCAGTCCCAGCGAGACCGTGAGTATATTAGATGACCTCATTAATGGTGTAGTCATTACCTCATAAAACCATCATTTGGTTGCAAACTGTTCATGATAACTGATGGTTTTAGAAGGTTTTCCGTCACCCCACTCTGCTCCGCTTTAAACCCACAGTCACCCCACGGCACACGGAGGATGTAGGTGTCAGTCATTTCAGGTTTCCGTGGGGTGAATATTTGACGGGATAATATATTTTGACAAGGTTTCCTAATACGGTCATTCTGCCGTGAGAGGCTAAGGTGATTCGGAAAAATCTCATGGAACGGAGTGGCCTATGGAAGTATGGTGATAGCATGACGGTTTGGTCACCAAAGGAGGGGAAGACCATAATAGTAACGGTTCCGCTTATGTATGACGATATTGTTGGAGATCTGAAGAAAAATGGTGATTCCTATTAGAAGAGGGATCAAGTACAGGGGTCTAAGCGGAGGGATTTATTTTTAGGCAGCCTGGCTTTTTATTGGCCCGGTGGAACATATTTACCAAAGAGGTAATAGCAGCAGCAGGCGTATTAAGGAAACATTTAAAGAGGTTTTACTGCAAAAAATGCAAGTAGTTTTTAGGTCAGATAGTAAACAATTTTTATTGATAAACTAAATAGAATTAATATTCTTTTAAGATTTGGTTCAATTCATCTCTTTGCAAACAGTTTTCCAATTTGAAAGAAGCAGCCAATTCGTCCAATTCATCGAAACTTAACCCAACCATCAAGTCGGCATATTCATGTTGGGCATACTGGGAGAATAACATGTCCTTGGAAACTCTATAAAGATAGTCTTTCAAAGTCCATGGGTTTGGATATAAGGCTTTATGGTACTTTTCAGGAATGTTATCCAACATATGTTGTTCTAAATCAGAATATAATTTGGCATATTTTGGATCAATATCATTACCCCATTTATCCAATCCCAATTTCTTCTTTTTAAGGAAGAATTCTCCAAACACTTTGAACCATTTGGATTCTGGAGATACATAGGTTAACCCTTGGTAACCAATATCCTTATACACCCAGATAGACCAGGAGATAGGGAAGCCATCACCGGATGGATCTCCTTTCTTATAAACAGCTAATTGGTCCTTCAATACGTTATATCTGGCCTTGTTGGTAACGTCAGGATTCTTATCACCTCTGACCTCACTAGCATAAACTGGACCAAATTCCCCATTCCATACTGGAACATTGTGTTCTTTCATGAATTGCACTTTTCTTTCATATTGTTGTTGCAACTTACTCTTTTCAGCTTCAGTCCCTTCATACTCGGTTCCTTCCAAGTTAGGGAATCCATATACGGTATAATCATGAATAGCATAAACGGAGTTAGCAAATGGAGTTTTTGGGAATTGTCTTAAATCCATGGCGTAAGTGTTAGCATCCAAAAACAAAATATGCTTAGGATCAACTGATCTGATAGTCTTGTCAATCTTTTGATAAAATGACACCAACTTGGAATGGTCACTTACTGCTGGTTCGTTCAATGGATTGTAACCAGCCACCCATGAGTTGTCCTTATAATATTCAGCAATCTTGGCCCATAAGTTGATAATGGCATCTTGAAAGATCTTGAAATCCCAGAACATGGAGAAATGAATCTTGGAATCAGAATGCCAGTCTTGATTTTGTCCTCCAGGAACAGCGTGCAAATCTAAAATGGTGTAAATTCCATGCTTGGCACAACTATCGACAATTTTGTCAAGTCTTTCAAACCCTTTAGGATTAATTTGGAATAAATCTCCTTCATCATCCAAAAAGTGTCTGTAGTTGAAAGGAATTCTCAAACAATTCAATCCCAAATCTTTGAATAAGATCGCGTCACTTTCAGTCCAGAAATAATCGTAGAATTTATCAAAGAAGAAATTGAATTTTTCTTCACCAATTTTCTTTCTGATTACTTGTTTGTGTTCGGTTTCATGACCTGGGTAACCGGTGATGAAATTTTCCATATTCATGTGCCCACCGGTGGCAGAACCTTTTAACACGATAGGAGTGCCGGTTTCATCGACGATTTTAGTACCTTGAACTTTCAAGAATCCTGACATGATGTATCAATTGAATGTAAGCAAGTTGAAAATAGTTAAGAGTAGTTAATTGAGTTTATACCAAACTAACGGTTTATAACAAGATACCAGAAAAGAGGAAGTGGGCTGGGAACCCCAAGGTTTATATAATATTCCTCCGCAATATTAAATGGAAACGATCCATCGACGACTTGCCCCACTAAAAACTTAACGAGAGGAGTTAAGCTGATCTGGGCAGGTTCTAATCTCCTTGTGGATTGATGTGGAATGAGCCAACCCGATTAGTGCCATGCTTTGTCTGGGGGTAATATAGCAGACATGTCTATTACGACATTCGGGATTAAGCATCGACGGTTTAGCAGTTAAAGCGGCCATTCTTTAAGTCCGAGAAGAGATTTGTTTTGTAGAAGTTTAGGATCTGATGTCTAGAAGTAGTATTACTGTAGATGAATATGGTGTTGCCGTAGTAATGATGTATCAGTGATCTAATGTTGATATATAGAGTATTGATGTAGAGCTAATGAAGTATTGCCATAACTGAGTACTATTACTGCTGAGTATCTTTATGAGATTTCTAAGCGGCTCTCTTAACAGATGTCTTGTAACAAGAGGGGTACAACGGTGAACAGATCAACCGTTAGCAAGACAAGAAACCATGAGGGGATATGGGGTTAAGAAATACCACGATAAATATTACGACAATGGAGTTTAGCTCTTATTGTGAAGTTTCATCATGTTGGAGGTTTAGCAGAAGGAGTTTAGCTGAGCCCAGGTGGTTGGAGGTTGCACCAACCCACTTAACGGTTTGAAACCTTTTTTATAAGGATCCTCTTTTCGAGAGGGAAGGCAAGATCTGTCCTATGTGGATCGTGGCCATTATCCAGAAACAGGATCCGGAAATAACAGGTGTTTCTCCATTTTCACGCATTCCCTCGCAGGTTTGGCGAGCCCCGCCATCTTCAACAATCTACATCTCCAGTTTAAAAACGCGGGCGGAGCTCTTGCCTAAAACAGATAATGACACATATCTATGGCCGCCCGTTTTGAATTAACTGGAACAGGAACAATTGCGTGTAAAACTCTATGTGGGGTCATAAATGGGTAACATGACGTCAAACCAAGCCAAAGAGCCTCCGGCCAGACCTCAAGTTCTACTGCCTGTTACACATTGAAGACATCCAGACAGTCTTGATACGCCAAGTTACAGTGGAATCTAGCGGCACTTTGATAGATAAACCAATGTTCAGATCGCAGAAGCCGTTTGCAGCATTTCTTGCTTGTGTTTTCCGTTTCGTTCCCGGGCTTGTTAGTTCGGAACACCTTAATCTGGTGACGCTACTATTGTTCGGCCATCTTGCTTATTAGAAGTTTTTCCTTTTCACCCCACCTCTGCGCATAAATAATCTGGCTATTACGAGAAACCATTCCGTTTATGTTCTGGGGACGGTGCATAATATTCGGGTTAATGTACTTTTCTAAATTGGTCAGCTCCGATTAGCTGATTACAATAGGAATAAAAAGTGTTTAGAGTAATTCATCCGTAAATTGTATCTGGTGAGTACGGCATGTCACTGTTTGTCCGGGTTTTTTTTTTTTTTTTTTTTTTTTTTTTTTTTTATTTTTTAATAATCATGATACCGACGCAGTACCGATTATTGTAACCACCTCTGGGGATAGGAGGCACCAAAAGTTGGGGGACAGGTATAGCTCAGTGAATCTGGAGTCGGTTTCGTAACTATATAAATGAAGGAATATACCAACATTTGTATTTTTAATTTTTTTTTTATTGTCTTCACTGATTAATTATAAAAAGTCTTTGATAAAATTTCACATTAAAAATGTCGGATTCAGATAGAAGAATTTCACCAGCTGAAAGCAGCGAGATTCAAAAGAATGATGAATCAGAGTTGTTTGGAGTTCCTGAAGAATCTCATATAATGGCAGACTACTTGCCTCACTGGGAAAAGCCTTGGTACATGTATCCTCACTTCAGATTTCTTTATTTCTGTGTGTTCTTGATTACCTTGACTTCAACTAATAATGGTTACGATAGTTCTATGTTGAACGGGTTACAATCTTTGGCCATCTGGCATAAGGATCTTGGTAATCCAGAAGGTCAAACTTTGGGTGCCTTGAGTAATGGTAACACTTTTGGTGTTATCTTATCATTTGTTATTGCTCCATATATTGGGGATCATTTCGGTAGAAGAATCGGGATCTTTTTGGGTCAAGGTTTATGTATTTTGGGAGCCATTCTTCAAGGGGTTGCTACCAACTATGCTTTCTTCTTATGTGCTAGAATTGTTTTGGGTTTGGGTTCTGGTATAGCTTTAGTCAGTTCTCCAACTTTGATTTCAGAAATCAGTTATCCAACCCATAGACCTACTGCTACTGCCTTCTACAACACCTGTTGGTATGTTGGTAGTATTATTGCCGCTTGGGTTACCTTCGGGACTAGAGTTGTCTCTGATTCTTACGCTTGGAGAATCCCTTCTTACTTACAAGGGATCGTCCCAGTCTTCCAATTGGCTTTGTTCTGGTTATCACCCGAGTCACCAAGATTCTATATTGCTAAAGGTAAACATGAAAAAGCTAGAGCTATTTTAACCAAATTCCATGTGGGTGACTCTCAGGATCCTCAAGCTTTAAGATTCATTGACTTTGAAATCAGAGAGATTGAAAGAGCTTTGGAATTAGAAAAGTTAGCTTCTAATTCTTCTTACATGGATTTCATCAAGCTTCCATCTTTCAGAAAGAGATTGTTCTTGTGTTTCTTCACTGCTTGTATGATGCAGTTGTCTGGTAATGGATTAGTGTCTTACTATCTTAACAAGGTTTTGAATTCCATTGGTATCACCGAAGAAAAGAAGCAATTGGAAATTAATGGATGCTTGAACATTTACAATATGGTGATTGCCATGGTAGCAGCCTCAGTCGTGGGAAGATTTAAGCGTAGAACTATCTTCCTTTTCCCCATTACTGGTATGTTAATTTCTTTCGTTATTTGGACCATTCTTTCTGCTGAAGCTACTAAGAAAGGTTTCCCTGCTTCCTTGTCTAACGGTGTTTTGGCATTTATTTTCATTTTCTTCGGGTTCTTTAATTCTGCTATGAACGGGCTCCCATACGAATATATTACTAGTATCCTTCCTTACAGTCACAGAGCTAAGGGTATTAATATTTTCCAATTGTCCCAAATGGCTGTTATCATTTATAACGGGTATGTCAATCCCGTTGCTATGGATGCTATTGACTGGAAATACTATATTGTCTTCTGTGCTTTCTTGGCTGTGGAGTTGGTTGTTGTGTATTTCTTCTACCCAGAGACCAGTAACAAGACTTTGGAAGAAGTTGGTGCTATGTTCGAAGGTAATGATGAGCATAATACTATTGAATCCACCGATAACGTCAAATCCGCTATCGAACACAAAGAAACAGCTTAGTAGAACTGATACGATCAGGATTTTAAAGAGCAAGGGGCTGGGTATTTCACAGATATTTCTGAAGTTTTGTATAGCTATTGGATTTTAATGCATATTTTTCATTTCTATAATTTTTTTTTTTCTTTTTTTTTTTTATTTTTTTTTTTTTTTTTTTTTTTTAATTTTTTTTTTTTCGCAGCTAAAATTTGAATGTAGCCTTTTCGATACGTAGAAAAAGCGTATAGAGAAAGATTGTCAACTAGACAAATGCTGATCAAATATGAGTTGAGAAGACACAATAAAACAAGACAAGCACGCTTGTACCGCAGCATTGGTTTATTTCTTGCAATTAAAGGCGACATAGAGACGTATATGACTTGACCGTGATCGCATTAGTAATCACTGCAATAGCGGCAACAGTCCAAATCTTCTCATGTTTCTCATCTACTTAAGCTTTCCAGATAACAGTGGACCTTTTCACTTCCCCAGATTTTTCAAAGGAAAGATAAAATAAAACGAAAAGAAATAAAAGCTAAAAAAGAAAAAGAAAAAAAACAATTGCAACCAAATATCCCAATTGAGTTGATCCGGAAACCGTTGAAGCTGTCATCCTGCAACAGTACAAGCCCCCTGTGAAGGATAATCCTCAATTCCGACCCCTCCAATTAATCCAGAATCCTCAACCAGGACTTGAGATCTTCGTTTTTCATAGCATCCATTAAGGAAATATCGCCGGCCGGCTTTAGTCTCAGTAGAAAAAAATGCCCCACCTCGAAAAAGTTGAGTGCGGAGAACGCATTGTTAAAAAGGTGGGGAAACACTTCGGTAATAGGACAACCAGCAGAATATACGTCTCTATCAGGACATGACCTGCCGTTGTATCCAAGTAGTGGGTCTCAAACTGTGAACCAGGAGCCCGATAAGAAGAGTTTTTTGTGGTTTAAGAAGGGGCCATGTTTGATTTCCTGGAATTATTGCGAACGACATTCTCTGTGGGGTCATAAATGGGTAACATTACATTCAACCCAGCCAAAGATCCTCTTGCCCAGAACTCAAACTCTACTTGTTGTCACATATCCAAGGTATCTAGACAATCTTGGTTTATCCGAATCACAGTGAGATCTGACAGCACTTTGATAGATAAACCAAGAATCCAGATCGGTGCAAACCGTTCCCAGCGTTTCTTGCCTATTTGTTCAGTTCTATTTGACGACATTCAGTCTGGAACACCTTAAATCCGGCGAAACTACTATTGTTCCCAAAGTCGATCATCTTACTTACTAGAAGTTATTCCTTTTCACCCCACCTCTGTGCACTAATAATTTTATTATTACGAGAAATCATATTGCTCATGTCCTGGAGGTGCACAATAATATTCCATTTATTCCACCATCTTAATCCGCCAGCTTCGATTAGCTAAGTACAATAGATACAAAGAGCCTTTAAAGTAATTCATCCGTGAATTGTATGTGGTGTTCCCCACGGCATATTAATGATCGTCCGGTTTTTTTGCGGCATAATAATGATCGTCCCGTTTTTTTTTTTTTTTTTTTTCTTTTTTATTTTTAATAATTATGGCACTGACGCAGTAGCGATCATTGTCACCCTCTGGGGATAAGAGGGGGGAAACACCAGAAGTTGGGGGACAGATATAGCGATCTTAGAGAATCTGGAGTCAGTTTCGTAACTATATAAATGAAGCAAGATGCCTACTTTATAGATTTAGATTTTTTTTATATTGTCTTCACTGATTAATTATTATAGAAGTCTTAGATAAAATTATACTCTAAACATGTCGGACTCAGATAGAAAGGTCTCACCAGCAGACAGTATTGACATTCAAAAGAATGGTGAATTAGAAATGATGGGTAGTCATGATGAAACCCATGAAATGGCCGACTACTTACCTCACTGGGAAAAGAGTTGGTACAAGTATCCCCACTTCAGATTTCTTTACTTCTGTGTGTTCTTAATCACCTTGACTTCAACTAATAATGGGTATGATGGTTCTATGTTGAACGGGTTGCAATCTTTGTCCGTCTGGCACAAGGATCTTGGTAATCCAGAAGGTCAGACCTTAGGTGCCTTGAGTAATGGTAACACTTTTGGTGTTATTTTGTCATTCGTTATTGCTCCATATATCAGTGACCAGTTTGGTAGAAGAATCGGGATCTTTTTGGGTCAAGGTTTATGTGTTTTAGGTGCCATTCTTCAAGGAGTGTCTACCAACTATGCTTTCTTCTTGTGTGCTAGAATTATTTTGGGTTTGGGTTCTGGTATTGCCTTGGTTGGTTCTCCAACTTTGATCTCGGAAATCAGTTATCCAACCCATAGACCTACTGCTACGGCCTTCTACAACACCTGTTGGTACGTCGGAAGTATTATTGCCGCTTGGGTTACTTACGGTACCAGAGTTATCGATGACTCTTACGCATGGAGAATCCCTTCCTACTTACAAGGGGTTGTCCCAGTTTTCCAATTAGCCCTTTTCTGGTTATCACCCGAGTCACCAAGATTCTACATTGCTAAAGGTAAACATGAAAAAGCTAGAGCTATTTTAACCAAATTCCATGTGGGTGACTCTCAGGATCCTCAAGCTTTAAGATTCATTGACTTTGAAATCAGAGAGATTGAAAGAGCTTTGGAATTAGAAAAATTGGCTTCTAACTCTTCCTACATGGATTTCATCAAGCTTCCATCTTTCAGAAAGAGATTATTCTTGTGTTTCTTCACTGCTTGTATGATGCAGTTGTCCGGTAATGGATTAGTGTCTTACTATCTTAACAAGGTTTTGAATTCCATTGGTATCACTGAAGAAAAGAAGCAATTAGAAATCAACGGATGTTTGAACATTTACAATATGGTGATTGCTATGGTAGCAGCTGCATTTGTTGGTAGGTTCAGACGTAGACTCATCTTCCTTTTCTCCATTACTGGTATGTTGTGTTCTTTTGTTATTTGGACCATCCTTTCGGCTGAAGCTTCTAAGCAAGATTACCCTGCTTCCTTATCCAACGGGGTTTTAGCATTCATTTTCATTTTCTACGGGTTCTATAACATTGCCATGAACGGGCTTCCTTATGAATACATCACTAGTATCCTTCCATACAGTCACAGAGCCAAAGGTATTAATATTTTCCAATTTTCTCAAATGGCGGTTATCATTTATAACGGGTACGTTAACCCAATCGCCATGGACGCCATTGAATGGAAATACTATATTGTCTTCTGTGCTTTCTTAGCTGTTGAATTCGTTGTTGTGTTTTTCTTCTACCCAGAAACCAGTAACAAGACTTTGGAAGAAGTTGGTGCGATGTTTGAAGGTAATGATGAGCATAATACTATTGAGTCCACCGATAACGTCAAGGCTGTTGTCGAACACAAAGAAATGGCTTAGCAAGGCTTAGGATTCTGGAAACGTCAGGTGTTGATTCTGCTAGGTACTGGGTACTTACAGATATTCCTGAGGTTTTTATATTGTTGTATTGAATTTTAATGTATATTTTTCATTTCTATCATTTTTTCGCAGCTATAAGTATATCCGGTATATAAATACAGCGTATGGATATAGATTGTTAACTATGTAAATGCTAGTCAAGGATGAATCGAGAAGAATAAATAAGCAAAGGACACACGCACTCTTGAATTATAGGATTGATTAATTCCTTGCAATTAAAGCTGATATAAGAACATCCATCACTTGACCGCGATCGCACCAGTAATTGTTAGAAGACTTATATCTTCCTATGTCTATCATCTGACTGAAGCTTTCCAGCATACAGGGTTCCTTTTTACTTTCACAGATTTTCTATAGAAAAAATAAAATAAAAATGAAAAGAAAAAAAAAATAAAAAAAAAAAATGAAATAAAAATGAGTTGCAGCCGAATATCCCAATTAAGTTGATCCGGAAACCGTTGAAGCTGTCATTCTGCAACCACATAGACCCGGGTTGAAGGGAAATCCCCAATTCCTGCCCCTCCAATTAATCCAGAATTCTTGACCAGAACCGTATTTCAAAACATTCGTTAAGGGAATGTCTCCGGCGGGTTCAGAAGAAAAAAAAATTGCCCCACCTCAAAAAATTGAGTGTGGAGAAGTCATTGTTGAAAAGGTGGGGGACCTCTCCAGTCAAGGAACAGAAGAAAAATAGGGGGCATATAGGTTCTTTTTAACCCTTGATGCGCTATTGTATCTAAGTGGTGGACCTCAAACCGTATGCCAAGGACCCAATAAGAAGAGTTTTTAGCGGATTGAGAAGCGCCCATACAAGACAGCCAGCCAAAAGAAAAAATCGTTTCAATTTAAGACAGACCTTGGGAATTACCAGAGACTATTCATTTCCCATTGCATTAGCCACAGACAACTGATTCAAATGCCCCGCTTTCTGTTCAATGTCCCACCGTAAACTTGATTATATTTTACTATATACCATACTTTATAAGGAGTCCGGATTCAAGCCGTGTTTTTGTTGAAGTTCTGTAATTCTATAGGGTCATTAATAGAGGAGTTCCCTTCTTGGGGCACTACCGAATTGCTGGTGTCATTGTCATTACCATTATTTCGGTCGTTACTATCTAACATTTCATCGAAAAAGGTTGTTCTCAACTCAGACCACCTGGTCAGGTATGTTGATAAGGTCACCAACAACACTGCACTCATAATCTGTAAGCACCACCAAAGCGTGGAAGTAGGAAACTTGCCGGTATAAATCCATACCACTATTAAATTAATTATATGCACCGTCAAGGCAAAATCCCATGCCAATTTGGATCTCCCCACTATTATTGTCACAAACAACACACATAGCAACGAATCAAATAACCAGAGTGCAAAAAGTATCAATCCCATGGCATTGTCCAGGGAAATGAGTTCCCACAGAAATACAAAATCAATGTTGAAATCATAGCCATTAAGCGAGCTCACAAGGTAAAATATTACAAGTGCGGACAAATAATAAAAACACTGTAGAATCACTATTTGAAGCAACAACTTGACCGGGTTGGTCATATCACTCGTGTTCTGGAATAACCTTTGATATCCATTCAGAAACATCTTGCTAAAGACTCTACACCGTTTGCCTAAATAATCAACATCATCTAATAAAATGCGCGCTTCGCCATCTAGTTTCTACGCGAAGTATCGGTGTTATATATTGGCGGCTATTTATTTCTTTCCCTTTTTCCCCTTCACCTTGGGCCTTTTGTTATTCTCTCGGTCGGTCCTGGTCTTCTTATAAGGCCTGGAAACTTCTTTCTTAGCTTCATTGGCTTTTCTCTTTTTCGAATTGACCTTTTTCCCGTGTTTTGTCAACTGATGCATGGCACTGGATTTCTTCTCCGATTCTGTTTGAAACCAAGTTCTTTTAGGTCTGGACTCAATTTCCAGTTTATGTTTCATGATATTGGAAGCCTTGGTCAATTCCATTTCTGCTTGTAACAATTCTCTGGACAGCTTTTCCTCTTCTTTGACTTCTTCAATAATATCCTGTTTGGAGTCGATGATTTTGTGAAGCTCTTCTACTTCTTTCCAATCAACAGATCGACTTACAGCCTTACTGTCTTTGTTCTTGGATTCTTGTAAGGACTTGATAGCGTCTTTGACAATGGCCCTATCTTGAGAACTCTCTCCCACAAAAGAGATGGATTTACCTTCTCTTCCAGCTCTGGCTGTTCTCCCAACTCTATGAAGATAAATATCATGGGACTTGGGCATGTCGAAGTTGATGACCACCTCGATCTTTGGAATATCCAACCCTCTGGCGGCTAAATCGGTACAAATCAAAATCGGCACCGTAAGGTTCTTGAAATTCGTCACACTTTCTAACCGCTGTTCTTGACTCAACGATCCATGTAACTCCGATACTTTCAACCCTAACAACCCCAAGATGATTCTTAAGTTGTGTGCACTTTCTTTCCTGGCAACAAAGACGACTATTCTGCTCATGGAAGCTTTTGTTAAGTCTCTTAATAACTGATAAATCAATGCGAATTTTAAATGATCTCTTTTTCTTATTCTTATGAACTCTTGAACCAATTTATTGGAAGCTGCCTTCGGTGGATCAATCATGATTCTGACTGGTTTCTGCAATGACAATTGAATCAAATCGTGGATTTTGGTGTTCATAGTAGCGGAGAACAACAAAGTTTGACGTTTGTGTTTAGGAATCAATGACAAGATTTCGGTCAACTCGACTTGGAACCCTTCTTCCAACATTCTATCGGCTTCATCTATAACCATGATTTCCAATGAATCGATGGAGAAAGATGGCGAGTTTCTTATATGATCAATCAATCTCCCTGGAGTGGCAATGACAATATCAGGTCTTGATTTCAATTGTTGTTCTTGTTGTCTTAAATTCAACCCACCAACAGCCAATCCAAAGGAGATATTGGGGATGAAATGGGCAATTTTTCTTCCTACATCACAAACTTGAATTGCCAATTCTCTGGTGGGGGTCAATACAATGACTCTTGTAGAAGCAACCTTGCTTGGTTTATATAACAATCTTTCAATAATTGGAATCATATATGCAGCAGTTTTCCCGGAACCTGTAACAGCACCTGCAACTATATCCTTACCCATCAAGGCGATTGGAATAGAAGCAGATTGAATAGGAGAGGGTCTAATGTACCCCAACTGGGATAAAGCCTTTAATACTGGTCTTGATAATTGTAACGACTGGAACTTATCATGAGCTTGTCCTTTGTCAGTATTAGTTCCATTTTCATAAAATGCATTCATGGCTTCTTCCGAGTCTTTTTCCTCTTCTTCTTCATCACTACCATCACCTTCTTCTACTACTTCTTCCTCTTCCTCGTCTTCCTTTTCTTTTTCTTCATCTTCATCTTCCTCACTATTCTCATCTTCTCCTTCACTGTCTTGGGCTCCCATACCAAACCCATCCATAGCTAATTCCTCTTCATCTCCGCTGTCCTCAGCTTCTTGTTCTTGTTCTTTTTCTTCTTCTTGTTCTTCCTCACTTCCCTTACTCTCTTTCTCTTCTACTCCAATCAAATTTGTTAATCCTCCCTTTTGCTTCAAGATCTTATCCAAATCCACATTTTTTTTCAGCTCGTCCTTTTCCAACTCAAAGTCCCAACCGGTAAACTTCGTCGACACATCATCATCAAACCCAAACTGAAAGTCTGGATTCAAATCGGTTTCTTCATCTTTCAATTCTTCTTTTTCTTCCTCATCACTGGATTCTTCTAAATCTGGCACTTCTTCGTCTCCATCACTTTCTATGGTATCAACAAAATCGATACTTTTTTTGGCACTTTGGGATTTGGCAACCTTCAGCTTCCCAGTCTTCTTTGGAACACCAGCCTTCTGGGCTCCACCTTTCTTCTGTTTAGCCATACTTTTTGTCTTTTGTCACTAAAAAGTGAAAAATTTCAAAATCGATGCTCATCGCGCATCGCAAATTGTGAGTTTCCAGCTTTACTATGAACTTCCATTTGTATTGTCAGACACGGAGAATAACTATTCTATACGGAGCTTAGCTACTCAAGACCATTCTATTACACTATATAACTATTGCTGCTTATACACTATAGTAAAAGTTATCGTTGACGACATTTGTCAATTCATTGATGTCGTAGTATTCATCCTCATCTTCGTCTTCATCTCCAGATTCTCCATTCATAGGCTCAAACTCCGTGGTGGCATCACTGATGTCTCCGTCTTCAACAGACGAAAGAGACTTCGATTCGCTGGTCAACAATCTGGAAGATTTGACATCTTCTAAGTTCAACAACTGGGTGTTTCTTCTGATGTCAATTAACGCATCCAATTGATATTCGGTGTCTGAAGATAACTGTCCTGGTTTCATCATGCTCTTTAACATCTTTATCCCATCTAACCACACATATTTATTAACTTCGGTGTCGGTATAAAAGCTCAACAATTTCTTTCCGTTAGCTCCTATAATGGTGATTTTCTCGTATGATATAGTACCTTGAATTGAAATCAACCGGTTGTTCTTCATCTTGTCTTCTTCACCAACCTGGTCACCGATTTTTATGGATTTCAAATCCACTATATCAGTCAACTTAATCGCCTGTTTTTCCATTTCTTCATACGAAGGATTAATAGTAGGTTTCTCTTGGTACTCCTTGTAGTAAAGGTATTGTCTGTTGGGTGATAATAACACAAAGTAATATTTGGAAGACAGGATAAGTCTTTTGGAAGATTTCATCAATGTTTCCCCATGGCTCTCAGTATACACCCAAGACCCTTTCAATAATTGAATGACTCTTTGTTCACACACGAAATCCATAACTTCCAATGCTAAATGTTTATTGAATTCGGAGAATTTCGAATCCCATTGCTCAGAAAAGTTGCTTCTAATCTTTCTTATTTGATTGTGTCTTAACTGAGCTCCTGAAGAAGAAGCATAACTGTCACTCGAGTCTGGAACATTTTCATTGGTCAAATCTAGACACTCTTCAATCGTCAAGTCGCCATTTTCGTTTTTCTTCACTCCATCAATTGATCTGGTGTTGGATCTCCCGGTAGAAACAGATTGGGTGTCATGAGTACTACTAGAGAAATTCGATAAATTCGATTCAATGATATCAATATTGTCTCTGATTAAACCCATGATACTAGAAATATCTTGAGGGTTGCTTAATTGAGCTTTGGTCTCTTGCCATAAAATCAAACACGAATTCATGGTATAATAAATCATCAACTCCCAACTTAAAATATTTCTGTAAATGTTAGGGTACACTTGTTTGTTATGGAAAACATCAATCCATAATTCAGTAGCTTTCTTGATGAACAAGTACAAAGGGAAAGTTCTATTATGGTTACTCATCATCAATTCTTCGTGGAATTTCTTCTTAAATGTCATGTTAGGATCCTTCAAGAAAATCTTCAAATCCATGGCCAACAAAATGGAGAAATTATCAACAACAAACTTCCGAGGATTATCAGTAAAGCCAGCCTTAATATATTCTTCTGGTTTGGCAGGAGTCCCATATTCATTCAAACTAACCTCTAAAAAGATGAACAAATTATTCAACATCACCTGGTGGGATTTAATCGACAAATCGAACTTTGTTTTATCCAAAAATTCATTCAATTTATAATAAGCCACCTTCAAATTGGAAATCGAATCAAGAATCAGCTTATCGTCAGTTTCAATCAAGTTCCCAATAGTACTGAACAAAGTCACGTGCTTCAACCGACCGGCCAAAGTAATGATCCCGTTATATTGGAACTTCAATGCCTTGTTTATCAAGTCAGTCACTAACTTAATAGTATTATAAGTGATTTTATTGTCCTGTAAGTACAATTTTTGGGTCATGATATCAATCACATCCAAATATTCAATCAATGATTCATAAAGGGGTAAATACTTGTCGATGGAATCATCCTTCAATTTGAATATCGATCCGGAAATCAATATCACCGCTATTTTCAAGATCGCCTTGTATGTTTCTGTCGACATATTGGAACTAACAATGGAGAATAACGTGGTGAATAATGTATAATCAAGAACAGAGCTGAAGTCATTGGACACAGAATCACTTCCCACAACGCAGTCCAACAATTTGGCCAACACCACAATCAGGTTGACCTTCTCTTGCTTATCCTTTCCCAAGATATTGGACTTCAATACATTGGCATAGTTCAACGATGTAGACGTGTCTAACTTGGGCTTGTTGATATTGTTCTTACTCAAGAGCTCATTAAGCTTATGGTTGATGGTTCTGGAAGATTCTGCCATCTTGCCTCAATCAAACGTCTAGAAGTTTCTGCAAGTATATAAACACCCTAGAACTGCTTATATATGTATATATATATATATATATCGGCTGCTATCTTCCACCGTATAACCTGTAGATCAAGAAAAGGCGGTGTGCGATTGGCCTCGTCAATTTAACTCGATGCGGTTAACTAATTAAACTTTACCCAGACGATGAAATTGCAATTAGCTTTAGAGTTTGTGGAATGAGTTACGGTAGGGTTCACTGAATTCGGTTACGTAGTTGATTGAGTTTCAGGTGAGTTAGTTTCAGGTGATTGAGTTTCGGATATCTAGTTCATGAGTTACGTCAATGGCTTTACAGGTTTAGTGATTTGGATTGTGTTGTATCTCTGTAAGATGTAGAATATAGGAAGTGTTAGGTAGCTAGATAAGATAGCTGGATAAGTACGTAGCTAGATAAGTACGTAGCTAGACAAGTAGGTAGCTCAATAACTAGATAACTAGACAACTAGAAGATATATGCAGCAAATTAAATGTAACTAGAAGACAGCTTAAAGGTGGCTAGAAGGTATCTACAAAGCGTACTAATTGTAGCTGAAGAGAGTCAGAGGGAAAGATAACTAAGATAATTGAAAGACATCCAAGGGTAACCAATGTAACCAATGTAACCAGAACACATCCTTAACACATCTTGAACACATCTTGAACACATCCTGAACACATCCAGAGTACACTGGATACCCACAACACAATCTAAGAACTAACACATCAACATCAACGGCACCTACATTCGGTTATGCTCAGATCACTAATTATTGTATGCCAAACTTAACCTACACTCGGTTCCAAGTATACCATTGATTATATATGTCATTGTCTGTCATTATATGACACCACGTTAATACCCCTCCATAACGCCTACAACAACATCTTTCACCTTTCACCCTTCATCCACAATCCCATCCACAATCCATCCACAATTCCTCCACAACTTCCATACATTTTGACAGATTACCCGTTAAGTGCGGCAGAAAATTTCTCACCGTTATTTATAATACTTCCCCTACAACTTGTTCCAAGATCCACCGCTTCCCCTACCATTCATCTGTCCTCAACACCATAGGACCCCAATTTCATTGGCGTCTTCATCATGAGTCAATTCAGCTTCAATACAAAGTTCAATAACTTCAAGGACAAGAACGAGCACGAGGCTCAAAATGACACCCCTATAAAAGATGAAAATAATTACAGTCCTCGATCTTCAGTGGTTTATATTCCTGAAGACGGCGAAATGACCGATGATAACTTGGAATTGTATAAAGGGTTCCATGCCGACAAGAAACATGGCGCTAATGTTCCACCGTTGAGTCATCCTATAAAGCCTAGATTTCGGAAGAAGGGTAGCTCTCTATTGGGGAAATTGATTTATTCTAATAGAAAAGACTCTGAATCGTCTACCAATTCCCGTAATTCAGCAGGTGAGGATGAAAATAACTACGATTATGCTGAAACCGACGATATCAATACCCGGAACACTTCGGTCGCTTCTAATCGTAAATCGGTGGGTTCTTCCCACAGTTCAGGGTCTTCCAATCGATTCAAATTCAGGCTCTCTTCCCATGCAACAGACAATAATCTAGCCAATCAAAGTTCTCATATGCTGTCCCAGTCCCTTAAACAAGCAAACAGTCCACCTCAAATAGAATTCCAGCCTCGATCACAGTCACAATCCCAGTCTCCTTCCCAATCCCAATCTCCCCCACAATCACAACCTGCAATCTCCCAAAGTCGTCCTGGTGCTCCCAACATCCACACACAACGTCTAAGACAGAGCCTGTTACGTCCAGATCCGTCTGTTAGGAATTATGGGGCCGAGGATATCAAACAATCTTCTGAAGCTCCTCCTCCTGGCTTCAATAGCATGAAACGATACCCCACTACGTTTGATTTGGATTTCGATTTGAACGATTTGAATGGGATTGTTAAAACCCCTCCTGACGATAATACTAATGAAGTGGACCACTTAACTCCTACATCTCAAAATAGCGGCATATCTCCTCTTAGAAAGTCACATTCTTCTATAGGAATGATATCTGCTCCTCAGCAACGATTGAGCTCTGGAAGTACCACCATGGGCCCTAGTGGCTCTAACTTGGGACCCGGCCCCGGCAATGGCTATTTTGGTGCTCCTGGTATCGGCTGGAAAGCTCCTGATAGTTGGGATGTTAAGGCCCAAGATTTCGCTTCTCCAAAAGATACGTCGGAATTAAACTCAGATTCAGATTCAGATTCCACCACCACTTCAAGCAGAAACTCCATCTCACATGTCAACTCCAATTCGAACCCTGATTCTAACCATTCTGAGCTGAATCTCGATGTTCATGTCAAATCGAACCCTGTGTCTAATACAAATCTTGTTGGGTTAGAGGATATCAAGAATGCCAACAGAAGTACGTGGAATCAGGATTCTATGTCTTCCACTCATAGTCCTGGAAAGGAAGAAATCGATCGGGAGATCGCTCGTCTGAACTTGCCGGTTCTTTATGGATCCAGAAACTCCTCTCACGTGGTTTCTTCTAGTGATAAAGACTTGAAAACAAAGAATCATATTATAAGAGTCTTCCGAGAAGATAACACTTTTGCTACCATTTTGCATCCTTTGGACACCACCACTACCGAATTGTTACTTAATGTTCAGAAGAAATTCTTCCTCGAATCCACCCAGAATTATCAAATAACAGTCTACATCGGAAACTATGTGAAGGTTTTAGAACCTTTTGAACGGCCTTTGAAGATTCAAATGGGTTTATTGATCTTGAGTGGATTCACAGAAGCAGATAATTTACGAATGATTGGTAGTGAAGATTTATCTTTTATTTGTAAATTTGTGGTCGAGAGTCTTTATCTTAGAAACTTAACCCATGAAGAAGAAACTATGCTTTCCAAAGATTACGTCAATGTCGATATTTCGGGATTGAACTTGAAAAATATTCCTATCATATTCCATCAGCATACCTATGAAATCGAGTCATTGAATGTTGCTGACAACCCTGCCATTTATATCCCGTTGGACTTTATTCAATCGTGTACATATTTAACCAGCATAACTTTCTCCAGAAACGGCTGCTCCAAATTCCCTACCAATTTCTTAGAGGCCCGGTCCTTAAAATACCTTGACATGGAGAAGAACTTCTTGGACGACTTACCTCCACGTATAGGCCACTTGCGTAACTTGAAACACTTGAAATTGAATTCTAATCAGTTGACTTCATTACCAAGATCCTTTTCGAAATTAGTAAACTTGGAAAGCTTGAACTTGTCATCGAATTATTTCAATTCATATCCAGACCCAGTTAGTGATTTGGTCAACATGAAGGACTTGGACTTGTCCTATAATGACTTGAACGTGTTACCTAAATCTTTGAGTAAATTGACAAAGTTGAATAAGTTAAACCTTTGCACTAACAAGTTGCATAAATCCTTGCCTTATTTCTTTGCTGATTTGGTATCGTTGAAGAGATTGGATATCAGATATAACTATATCAATAACGTGGATGTATTGGGACTTTTACCTAAATTGGAGGCTGTATACGCTTCGAAGAATTATATTTCTCGATTTTCTGATAGAATGGAAAGTTTCAGATTACTCCACTTGGACAGAAACCCTATTACCAACTTGGAGTTCAATAATGTGTTATCCAAGTTGACTGTTCTTGACTTGTCGAAGGCAAAGCTAACTATTATCCCACCTGACTTCTTGGACAAGATCTCCAACGTGGAGAAATTGGTTCTTGATAAAAATCACTTGGTCAATTTGCCTGACACTTTAGGCAGTTTGCACAAGTTGAGCCATCTCTCTATTTTTGGCAACAATTTGCAAACTTTGCCAGAATCTATTGGTCAGTTAAGCTCGTTACAATATCTTGACTTACACTCCAACAATTTGCAATCACTTCCTGATAGTATCTGGGATTTGAAATCGTTAACACACTTGAATGTGTCGTCGAATATGTTGGGATCGTTCCCCAAACCTCCACTAGCTGTTGCCAAACGAATTTCTTCGACTGCCAACTTCAAAACTTTAGATTCAAATACAATCAAAGACAGCGTAACAGCCAAACTCGAATCACTGCCTTCGACTGATATGCATCCAATTGAAGAGGGTGATGAAGATGACAATTCCTTAGCAAAGAATGGATCAAGCTCTGCTGCTTCGTCGGTGTTAGCTTCCACCACTACGTCTTCCTCATTGGCCGATACCTTGAGTACTTTGGCATTGTCCGACAATAGGCTCAACTACGAATGTTTCAATTCGTTATCACTCTTGACCCATCTTAAGATATTGAACTTGTCGTATAATGATATTTTAGAGATTCCTGATGGTGCCCTCAGAAGAATGAAGAGACTTAATGAGTTGTATTTATCAGGAAATGAATTGTCTGCTTTACCAAGCGATGATTTCGAGAGCATCAAATCGTTGAATTTATTATTTTTGAACAATAATAAGTTGGTGTCTTTGCCAGCCGAACTCAGTAAATTGGTCAACTTACAATACTTGGATGTGGCATCAAATCAATTGAAGTATAACATTTCAAATTGGCCCTACGATTGGAACTGGCACTGGAACAAGAAATTGAAGTATTTGAATTTCTCCGGGAACAAACGGTTTGAAATCAAACAGAGCCACACCAAGAACCCTGAAACCGGCGAATATTTCGATAGCTTGTTGGTGTTGAAGAACTTGAAAGTGTTAGGGTTGATTGATGTGACTTTGACAACTAGTTCCGTACCTGATCAGAACACCGAAATGAGAATAAGAACAACTGCCTCGGAGTTAGATGATGTAGGATACGGGGTTTCTGATTCTATGGGAGTCAGAGATTATGTTTCTTCCAGAGATATTTTCATCCAGAAATTCAGAGGGAACGAAAGTGAAGTGCTTTTCGCTTCGTTCGACGGGAAAGGTGGAGCTGCCAACCAGGGCCACCGAGTGTCGGCCATTTGTAAGGCCATGCTTGCACAAAGCTTTGCTGATGAATTGGATAAATTGAAATCCTCTGAAACTGTTGAAGATGCCATCAGAAGAACATTTTTGTCAATGAATAAGGAAATCAATGGGATGTTGGCTGCCAAAAACTCCAATACTTTCACTGCCAATTCTGCTCTTCGGAGTGAATTTGCAGATATCAATTTGAATGACGATGGAAACGCCGGGTGTAGTGTGACTTTGATTTATATCAAGGATAAGAAGTTATACACTGCCAATATTGGAGACACCGAATCCTTATTATCAAGAAACAACGGAGACCACGTATTGTTGACCACCAAACATGATCCAACTAAGAGATCGGAATTCGAAAGAATTAGAGCTTCTGGTGGATATGTTTCCGGGGATGGTACGTTAGATGGAGATTTATTTGTTTCCAGGGGGGCTGGGTTCTTCAATTACTTACCCCACACCCATTCAGGTCCTGACATCACCTCTTGTCAAATAACCAATGCTGATGAGATGATAGTGATGGCTACCAAAGTGTTCTGGGACTTCATTCCTTATGAACTAGCTGTTGATATCATTCGACTGGAAAAAGACGATCCAATGTTGGCAGCACAAAAGTTGAGAGATTTCGCCATTTCGTATGGAGCCAGTGATAAGATTGCCGTGATGGTGATAAGTTTAGGTGATCAGAAATTGGCCAGGCAAAAGTTCGGCTCCAATGCTTTATATAACAATTTGGGCCGTGAAAATGAATTATTCTCCAATAAGAAGAGAAGAGATAGAGCCCAGGGTACGGGTGATACCACCTTGAGAATGTTAGAAGATGAAATTGACCCACCGGTGGGTGAATTGGCATTGGTCTTCACCGATATCAAGAATTCCACTTTATTATGGGACACTTATCCAGTGGCCATGAGATCCGCCATTAAAACCCACAACTCCATTATGAGAAGACAATTAAGAATTGTAGGAGGATATGAAGTCAAGACAGAAGGAGATGCGTTTATGGTATCATTCCCGTCTCCGACATCAGCGTTGTTATGGTGTTTCAATGTTCAGCAGCAATTATTGACAGCTGATTGGCCAGTGGAAATCTTGGAAACTGACCAGTGCTTTGAAGTCACGGACAATCAAGGAAATATAATCTACAGAGGGTTATCTGTCAGAATGGGATTACATTGGGGTTCACCAGTGTGTGAATTGGATGTGGTTACACGAAGAATGGATTATTTCGGACCGATGGTCAATAGAGCTTCTAGAATCAGTGCTTTAGCTGATGGAGGTCAGATCTGTATAAGTTCTGATTTCTTTGATGAAATCAAATCTTTATTCAATTTCCATGAACAAATCGTTAATGGTAAGCTCACCATTGCCGAGGCATATCAAGGAAACGTTCTCGCAGGAGAAATCATTGAAAAGGAAATTGGACAATTAGAAGAAACTGGATGCCAATACTATGAAATCGGAGAAAAGAAGTTAAAAGGGCTCGAAGCCCCAGAGCATATCACTTTGGCGTACCCTAAAAAATTGCAAATTCGATTTGAAATCTTCCAACAACAAACAAAATCAAGTATCGACACCTCCAACATTATCTTCGGTGCCCTCCCTGTTGACTGCATCTACGGCTTAAGAACCATCTCATTACGTTTAGAAAGGGTATGTTGCATCTTGAACGGAAACTTATTCATCAACGAATTCCAAGAAACCTCATCGGCACAATTGTTGAAAAAATCGCTGTCACTCTTCAAAGAAGACGAACTTTTAGGATTATTGAATCATATAGTAATTCGGATTGAAAATTGTGTCACCGTGATCCATATGAGACAACAATTAAGTACCCTCCACCCTGAGGCCAAAGGATTCCTTATGAATGTTTCCAACACAAAAATCATGGAAGAACTCACTGGCATTATCCAGGACTTTAGAAAATTGACCAATCAGTAACAACCGCCTTGACACTTATGTACGTTAATGTATGAATATTGCTTATCTCTTATCTGCTTATCTGCGTATCCTGCACACGACCGGTCTAAATTTCAAGGGTTCGATTTCAGTGATGGCCAAACGTGCAGTTTGACAGCGTAGTATCTTGTTTTTTTATCGGGAAAAAAGTGAAGAACAAACTTATATAATATATATAGATACCATACTCTACCATTACCTGGATTCCTCCTGTCTCTATCATACCTCTTCTTTTTCCCAGCATTTCCAGCTTTCTTATCGGATCAGGGACGATGTCGCAAGGCTAGAACTTATCATTGCAAATTTCGCATTTTTACATCGAGATTTTTCTTCTTATCAGTAACACAACAGATAAACCCCCTTGATTGTGGTGAATATCCAACAAGTTAGCGGTGAACCCGGGGCAATATACCTTCAAGGATACAAAGAAACCAAACCCCCCACAAAAGCGGCGAATTGAACCTTTTTGTGGGCCGCCTGTGTTGCATATATTTGGGGAGAAAAATTTTCTGTTTAAGCGTTAATTGTTTAGGCGCTTATTGATATCATGGCGAGTGGGTCTCCATTGACAGCGATTTCCATGGCTCCCAACGAACATACAACAGACGACTTTGTTGAGCCTCATATCCCTCGAAGTATTGTACAAGATAGAACTATTGTACCAGATAGTGGTATTATGAAAGACAGCATTCAACTAGATATAGATCCCACAGCCCTGGACGGGGATCCTAAGAGTCTAGTGATGCCTGGTGCTGCTTCGACTGTGAATACAAAATCCCCTGCTTTCATTCGAAATAGTAAGAGGTCTTCTTCGACTTCCAATGACTTTTTATATGAAAGAGATCGGTTTAGAGCTCGACTTCATAATTTCAACATTAGCTCTAATGATAATCAAGATACTGAGGAAGAAGAGTGTGATGTTTGTGATATTATTGGTTCCAAAACAACAAAACTAAATGTAGTGAAGGATGAAATTGAGCCGGAGGATGAAATTGAACCGGAGGATGAAACTTCATTGGATATTTCTCCTTTGGATGCCGATTCCTCCTTCTTCCAATCTTTACCACTGTCCTTGTATGGTGAGCTTCATGAACGGTTCAATATTAAACCAATTAATTTGAAGGATTTAGAATACATTTTCGATTGGTATTTCAATAAACCATTACCTCCTACTCACTCGATGTTTCCATGGCTCCATGGATTGAACGTTGATAACTTTGCTCAACGACAATTCTTTCTCCAGCAACAGCGTGAACAGCAAAATGTCGAGAGCTTAACCCTTGATGATCTCGAGTCCAAACCCATTTGTCGGTTCTTGATGACTGTAAATGCTGATATATTGGACAACGACGAACCTATATTGAAGAATAGTACTTTGATTAACGAGATTCTCTGCCCGGTGGATATATCACGGCGTGAGGTTCATGACTTGCTTAAGAACATAGTGCTCAAGGTGTTTCCCAACGATGGCCCTATAGATAAGATTTTGGAAACGTTGTTGAAAGATATCTTTCGGTTGAATTATTTGCCTTTATTTTTGAACTTGGATCCTGATAGAGGGGTATCATTGAGAAACTTCCACATACAAGTAACAAAACTGGCGATTTGCTCCGATTTCATTGTATACTGCTTCAAGAAAGAAAATCGAGAGTTTGCTGATAGCATAGCTAGAATTCTATGGTTGGCTCAAAGACTTGAAGAAATCAGTACCACGGAGAACAGCCTTGCTACTGCTAACGTTCGCCCGCAATATAAAGTTCTTGTGTTGAACCAGTACGATGAGGTTGAAAACAATGACAAATTATTCACGGTGAATTTGAAGACGAAGATATCTTCCAAGAATTTTGACATCAACAAGGTTGTCAAATTACAGCTTAAATATTTACAATTCTGGGATAGTGAATATGCTATAAAAGAGAAGGTGGAGACCATCAAAATGTCCTCTGCTTCAAAACTCAATGGAGAGTTGTATTCTGGTAACTCCTGGGATTATCAAAACTTCTTAAACTTCAAATATTCTCGAAAGAAGGACTACCTATCGTTCAAGAAGCCAATCAACATCAACAATTTATTCTGTAATCCATTGAATTCCATTACCACCTCCAATTTCAATTCCAGTGATTTAATAGAAACGATTCTTCCGTTGCCCAATTTGAACTATAAGATATTTGTCAATTGTTTCAACGAAGCCAATTTCCCTGATCTTGCTAATTTGGAGAATTTGTTATCTTTATTCAACAACTATGAGGAAGGAGATAAAATGGGCGACTTTTATTATTTGACGTTTCCTTCTTCCGGAGCCATTGGCATCGGAGACCTCAAAAAGGAACATATTTCGTCTATTTTGAACGTGTGCAAACTTATTTATTTGATATCTTCTATCAAGAAAGTCGACAGTTTGGTTTATTGTTCTGATGGCTATACCGAGCTGTCGCTCTTCAATTTGTGTTACATCATATATTCCTTGAATTGCCTGGTCAGCGACGCCATAATAGCCTTACACTTGAAATTCGGCCGACCATTCTATATTTTCAGTACCGATGTTCAAATCTTGCAGAAATTGGAGCCAGTATTACGAAAGTATTCGCCTGAGGCCAGAGAAGTGGATTGGAGTTCAAATGAAGAATTAACAAATCTTGAAATCAACCAACTATTACTCAGTCCCAGATCGTTTAATAACTTCAAAATTGACCGGCGTAATAGCTTTTCCAATTTCGATGATGATGCGTCGTCGTCATCATCTTCAGACACAAACTCCGATTCATTCGGTGATGAAACCATGGATGAGTTTAAAACGGATTGGTGTAAAGAAGTAGACGGATCATTACCTTCTAGAATATTACCATATTTATACTTGGGGTCGTTAAAACACGCTAACTGCTTGCCACTATTAAAAGAGTTGGGCATCACCAAAGTGATATCAGTAGGCGAACCATTATTATGGATCAGTGGAAGTAAGTTCCAGAGAAATCACGACGTTGTGGTTGATGAATTGAATGATGGAGACATTGAGATTTATAATATCCTCCCCCATGATAAACGATCCAACTTGTCAGTGGACCAAGTGGTGAAAGTCAACAATCTTCAAGATGACGGAATCGACCAATTAGAATCGTCCTTGCCAGCAATATTGAAGTACATTGATGATGAATATCGTAATTCTCATGGACAAACCAAGATCCTTATCCATTGCAGAGTAGGCGTATCTAGGTCTGCCACTGTTGTGATAGCAGAAGTGATGAGAAGACTCAAAATCAATTTACCTAAAGCGTATCTTTACGTAAGAGTCAGAAGACTAAACATCATCATTCAGCCCAATCTTAAGTTTCTATACGAGTTGTTCAAATGGGAAGAACTCCATAAGCAGGACAAGAAGGAGTATTTAAGAGAGATTGATTGGTATGCCATGTGTCGAGAAATCACGTTTTTGAACGACCCTTACCTTTCTAGTGCCATGTAGATTGTTTCAGTTCTTATATGTATTAATAAATTTGTCAATCGTTGATAAATGAACCACCGTACAAGTGAGGTATAATTCAGATACAAGTATTTTGGAAGATCTTATCCAATATATATAATTTATAGTTCCACACTATACAACTTGAATTCATAATATACAACGGCTAATAATTCATATACTCTCATAATTCTCATTATATACTCTCATAATCCATACGTCTAATAATTCAATTATACACAACATGTAAGTCACATACATCATCTAACACACTTCTACTTCATACAACTTCACCGAAGATTCTACAACATCGAGTTAATATACTTCATCTGATTCATACATTGGCTATCATTCTCTATCTCCATCAACCTTTATCGGTGCGACCAAAAAAATTTTCCATCTATCCTTCTTTAGATTATAAGTCCTTCCTTGCTATATACTGCTATATACCCAGCACAATAGTTGCATCTGTTCCTTGATACAAATTGTGTCATCCCCTTGAATTCACACCATGTCGGCTCCAGATGCGTCCAGCGGCTCCGAGCCCCGTAATGCCTTGTCCCAATTATTGGACTCTGCTATTTTACACGCTGCCAAAGAGTCTAGTCCTGAGTTCGAACTTAAACCCAGCTCTAATTCCACCAGTCCCAAGTCCAACAGGTCCAACAGGTTCGACTTTTTAGCATCCAAGCTGGGTTCGGAAAACATATACAGCATTGATGAATTAATGGCCTTGAAAGACTATGCCGATCAAGACATTGTCAAGAAGTTACCCGCCAAAGAGTTTTGGGTATTGTCTGTTCCTAAGAAAAAGGATTTTGCTAGCAAACCTGGCAGAAGAAACCACAATCCCAACACCAACTTCAAAAAAGACCAAGATTATAAAAAGAAGAAGCCAGGAATTGAAGATTTATTAGGTGATGAAAATGAAGCAGAACCTGAATGGAGTACTTCCGAAATCGATAGTGGGCTACAAGTAGATATGGGAGAGACAGTAGAAGATTTTGAAAAGTGGAAACAGTCCCAACGTCGTAAAAATGTGACTAATGACCAACTGCTGTTCTTTCAACCAGACCCCGAACCAATGCCCAAAAATAACGATGTCGACAACTTTTTTTCTTTTGTCAAGCCGTCCAATACTGAAGAGAAGAAATCTGAACCGAAATCTGAAAGTTTTGGTAAAAGTTCAAGATTTTCTTCATTTTTCAATCCTTCTGCTGGTGCTTCTCCAGTCCCAGCACCTGTGAATAATACAGTTCCTGAACCTAATCCCCAAAATCCACAGGGTTCAGGTCCAGGTCCTGCTTCGAGGTTTTTTAGCGGTAGTGCTACTCCTTCAATGCCAGAACGTCGATCTGTAAGTAATAGTTCCAATCCACCAACTCCTCAGCAACCTCAGTCCACAACTCACCAACCAACACATGCACCAGGTACACCTGGACCAAACGTTTCTGCTCCGCCAGGTATCTCAGGACCCCCAGGAATTTCAGGACCCCCAGGAATTTCAGGACCCCCAGGACCCCCAGGAATCTCAGGACCCCCAGGAATCTCAGGACCTCCAGGCATTCCAGGACCCCCGGGAATTCCTGGAATGGACTTAAGATCATTCCCTCCCCATAGTCAAGGCGAAAATACCAACAAGAATCCTCCACATCAATCACAAAGTCTTCCTTTAGGAATGATGCCTCCAATGGATGGAAGACCACCAGCTTCCAATGATAGTTTTTTCATGTCTTTAATGAGTAAGGGCCCAGAGCCCAGTGGACAAGAATCCAAATCCAATACCCCACAAGCCAAGTCTGCTAGCATACAAGAACATGGTGCTCCCAATAATGGTCCTAAACAACAAGTACCTCCATGGTTCAGCCAACTTTCTCAAAAAGGTTCTCCTGGAACTCCGGGAAACCAACATCCTAATCAACATAATCAACCACCTAACCAATCGCATATTTATCCCCCCGGGATGTCTCCTAATGGACCTCCGAATCCACAGGGTCAAAGAATGCCTCCCCCAGGAATGCCATTTCCTCCACCAGGAATGTTACCACCAGGTATGATACCCCCACCAGGAATGCCATTCCCTCCTAATATGAGAGGGGATCCTAACATGCCCATGAATATGCCTCCATTACCTCCAGGAGCTTTCCCACCAGGCATGTTCCCAAATATGAATAAACACCCTAATGGGTTTACGGGACAACCACCGTCGTCTGGAAGTTCATGATTACGATAAGCTTTATAGCGTTGAGATTAAATGAATACAAACTATTTAGTAAAAAACATACAAGTTAAACCACCTTGGAAATCTGTAAGAACAAATTCAAGAGCTGTATATGCTCATCAGTCCCATTATTCAATTTCTTATCAGTACTGAATAAAAGCTGTGATATGGTATTCTTAGTTAACGAGTCTCTGGAGTCATCTAAAATAAACGTATCGTGCAATTGGTCGATTAGCTGCTGGGCACTATACCCCTGTAATATTATTTCTTTGGTCTTGTCAAGAATTTTGCTGATGTTCTTTGACTCTACCGTATCAACAATATTTTTAATCACGTCTCCAGATACAACACCTCCTACTTCCAACAACGAATCCACAGTAATCTTTCCGTCAGAACCAGCCCCGTCTTCATCCAACATCTCTATATCATCATCATCCAACATCTGGTGTGATAATTGCAATCTGGTGGCTGATTGTAGAAATGTGATCGCCTTTCTCAAATCCCCATTACTGATCTTAAGCAATTGCTCCAACCCTCCCGTTTCTAGACTTACATGTTCTTGGTCAGCGATATGTTGTAACCTACTAAGAGCATGATCATTATTTAACAATTTGAATCTAAACTTAGAACATCTAGATGCCAATGGATCGATGATTCTGGTGATATAATTACACACCAAACAAAATCTGGTAACACTAGAATAATTCTCCATTGTTCTTCTTAACGCCGACTGGGCATCATTGGTCATGGAATCCGCCTCGTCCAAAATAATGATCTTATAAGGTGGACAAGGATACTTCTCCAAGTCTTCTCTGGAGGGATTTGAAATTGTTAACCTGGCAAAGTTCTTGATCTTTTGTCGAACAATTGAGATTCCTCTTTCATCCGAAGCATTTAATTCCAACACTCTTGATTTAAAAAGATTAGGTCCATACAATTCTTTGGCCAAAGCCAAGATGGTAGAGGTTTTTCCGGTACCTGGAGGACCATAAAATAACATATGAGGCAAATTAGCCGATACTAATGTTTTCTTCAATACCTTGACCGTATGCTCCTGAGAAGCCACATCATCCAAACTTTTGGGTCTGTATTTTTCCACCCATGGCGTGTGATCGATTCTTTCTTGTTCATATTGCTCATTACGAGCAGCTCTTGCAGTTCCAGACACCATTCTGCTGTGATGGAGAAGAAGATATAGATCGCGATTACGCGTCGGGGATGAATATAAAATGTATAATGTATGAGGAAACAGCGAATGTAATATATAGAGACACAGTATCAATATAATGTATAACGACACAGTATAAGTATACAACGACGGGTGACGTCTGGAGTTATACATCGTTAATGTCATACTCGTCAAGTCTTCCAGAAATACGTCTTGTATATATTACAATATCAATAATGCTAGTTATACAATGGAAATTCTATTAATGCCAATCCCATGCCCGTAAATTCATATTCTCCTACTGTACCCCTATAACCGATAACTCAAGCGTCCATACTCTTCTCATATGAACTTTAACAGACATAGTATTGCCAGCAATATTCTTAAACAATTTACGATCAGTCACCTCGACTTCAATGGTTTCATTAGACCACCAACACTTTCTAGCTGGTTTCCGCCAAAACAATAACAATTTATTATGATTGTTATCAGGTCTTTTCCGCGATAAAGATCTCGAAGCAGCTCTAGAGGCAGAAGATGCTAAAGAAGCGATTTTGGATCTAGATCGTGAAGCATTAGAAGCATTAGAAGCAACCGGTGCTAAACTAGGAGATTCAGGTGGTGTTTCATCATTCTGGTTTCTTAACCGTACCAACAGCAACGAAAGTAACATACATTTTGCTGGTTCCATAGACCGACTGCCCCAAATACTAGTAGGCTCAAAACCTGAAGAACACAACATTTCAAATAAATGCTTTTCAGCAGGGCCCAACGTTTGGTCCTGCAGCGGTTCGTTGACATTATAGCCCAATCCACTGAACACATATTTGTTCTTCAATAACTGTTCACTGACTTCCAATTTAAGACTTCTCATGGCTTCTTCGTTTAACCCCGCTACCGGCGGAATGACATAATAGTCCAAATCTTCTCGTAATACAATGATAGCCGGTTTTGTGCTCAACACATGTAAGGCATCATTTTGAGCCGTTCTACTCAATCCACTGGACTGTGGTGACAATGAAGCAGCTCTTTCCAAATCTTTCTGAGCATCTCCAAATACATAAATGATATACTGAAAGCAGTGGGGATCAAAGTTCACATACACCACGTCTTCTTCCGTCAAATTGGTGATCACCTGGCCATGGGCATCTAAGAAAACCCCATTAGGAAATAAGCACAATAAAATACTTTCAGGTAAGCTCATTAATTCATCTCTGCGTATAGTAAAATTGATGCCTCTGATATTTAAATGGATTTTCGAATTGTAATCAATCCCACCGGTGTCCTCATAAGGAGCAATATTGTTAAAATCATCCTGGGACACTTGTGTTATGATGTTATCCGACATTTTGGCGGTGAAAACTAACGTAAAAACAACTGTTGCTGACGCTTAGTTCGGATAAATGCCCCCGACAAAACCCGCTGAAACCTGGACAAAATTCGAGTTTTTCGGCGCAAATAAAATCAAATAAACTGTACGAACTGATTTAACAGAGTCAGTTCCTATAATCTTCTTCCTAGCGGTCACTGAACCTACAAAAGTATTCAATGGACCTGAGTTAATTAGCCAGCAAAAGGAGAGCCGTTTGTGCGCATCGTTTTGAATCTGAGAAGAGCGTGGATGAAGACGAAGACGTTTAGTGAGGTCGTAGTGAGGATTATATAGACAATAGTAAACTAATACACTATCTGCTATGGCCGATATCTCGGACGATGATGTGTGGGCCAGTGATAATGAACAACCAACTAATACGACTGCCGAACTCCGTCGTACCCACAATAAGCAAGGATACTTAGATGGGTTGAGTCATGCCAAAGAATCAAGTCTTCAGAATGGGTTTGATGATGGGTTTCCAAAGGGGGCCACCTTGGGAATCACAGCAGGAGAAATATTGTCTACTGTTCTTAGCTATGACCCATCGTTGTTTGAACAATGTAAGCAGGAACTCAATATATCTAAAGTGCTTGATAAGGCTCATTTTGATGAGAATTTAGAGATTTCTAGCCATGAATTGTTGATGAAATGGCAGAGTATTTGTAGGGATTTTTGTGCACGGTAGGTTGTATGCTATTGAATATCTTATTATATGCTGAAGCTATCCACTAGTTAATCGGTTACCGGCTTGTGACTCACCGGCTTGTGGGCATATCGGTGCTGATGATATTATCCATATTATTATATAATCCACTCAATTTGGCTTCAAATTTGGCTCTTCCTTTACTCCATTCCATCCAAAGTTCACTTAACAAGTATTGAGTTTCTTGGAACATCAAATATTCCTGCAAACAGCATTCTTTGATAAGCCAGTCTTTGTTCAATTGTTGAAACATCTCCTGCTTATCATTGATAATGGCTTGTTTCAATCGGGCCAAATCACTTCCTTTGATATCTGCTTCTTCGCTGCTTACCCGGTTGAATTTGGCTTCGTTTTCTTTGATTTTGCCCTGCAACTGATTGATTGTATTAGCCAGTAGTCTTTTAGATCTTTCAAACAACTCCACTAATGAATATAAATAATCAAGATAATTCTTGAACTTCTCCAACACCGACGTATTAATGGCAAATGTGTCGTCAATGATTATTTGATTGGACCCGTTGAACATATCAGTCACAGCATTTAACGATGTGTTAATAGCATTAAAATCGTCTCGGTTGTTACTGGCAATAACAGAGTTCTTATCGTCCTTATGCGGATAAAGACTTCCACTCAAGTCTTGAAATTTAGTGATCATTTCCAGGAACTTATTATTGTCGTATGCAATCTGTTGTTGTCTTCTCTCGAATCTTTCTACAAGAATAACAATTTTTGTCCAAACATCAATCAATTTGTTGATATTGGACTCGGCATTTTTCCAGTATGTCAAGAACTCTTCTCCCAATGAAGCCCAAATGGATTTCATGAAATGGGGCAGAATCTTCACTCCTTTGAACTCCAAGTTATAGTCGATCTGAGCCTGCTTTCTCCAGCTGGTCAAGTCGGTTGGAACGCTTAGGAACGTGATGACAATAGGCTCTTTTCTTAATACCGGATGTCTTACTAATTGATTTAAAAACCGGTGTAATCCTCTACGACGTCTTTGTAAAAATTGGGAATCGGGTGACGCTCCTACTGAATTGTGTTAGTATTCTGAAGTCTAAGTCAGATTTTTCAATATTATACATACCAGTAAATTTCTTGGGGGGTAAGCCAGGAATGACTCTAAAGGGATACTTCTTCAATAAAAATTCCAAAAGCCTTGAAGGTGTTAGTAATAATTAAATAAGTGAAAGAATTGTTTGACACATACCATACGAAATCAGAATATCTTCTGATGACTTTTTTGGGTCCCAGAGGCGAGTTCATTCCCAAGGCAATTTGGTGAGTAATAGCATAGTTTATATGTTTAAATACCAAACCTTCTTTCTCAGGAACTTCTTTGACGTTTATAGTGTCTTCGCCATCATATAAGGGTTTGAATTGATCCCGGTATTCGTTGATGTATTTATTAAGGTCGGAAAATGCAGCAGGGGGGTGGGAAGGTTCATTCTTGGGGTCGATCGAAGAATGGTCTGCCAAAACAGGATCAGACAATGCGGTCTGTTTTCCACGTCTTTCACTCCACTCGCTGTCTTCGGAAATGCCTGAGTTTGCCAATTGATTGGTCAATGGATCCATAAATGTGCTTTTCTGCTCTTCTTCAACTACTTCATCCGCAGCTTCCTCTTCCACAAGCACTTGCACCACATCACTGGGAATTTGAGGTAAGTCTTTTGCTTTGAATTGCAACGTTACATAATCCCCTGTTCCTTCAAGATCTAATTCCAATGCAACCAATCCTAAACACTGATAAAAATTGGAACTTATGGCCAAGTTGCTCAAGTTATGATCATAAATGGTATTGATGATTTTTGTCCTTTGGAAACCCAAAAACTTGTGATTCGTCACCAATTTGTCCAAGACTAACCGCTCAAAGTCATTGCCAGACCGGATCTGACCATGAAGATGCTGGAATACCTGCTCATACAGCAGAGGAACCGATTGAGAATCGAATTTAAACTCCGCTTTGTCGCCAAACTGGTCAGAATTGCCTAATCTTTGTGACGAATCCAAATAGGTGCTTGCAAATGGCGAATTGGTTGCCGGTTCACTTTCATCGGCCCATCCGTTTCCCCAGGGATCTTCTCCAAGGATATTTCTATCAGTCATTTACCACGAAATTGACGATAAATACAACAAATGAACAAAGTACTTTTAACCCGTTAAACTCCGCAAAAATTGGTTCTATCAACACTTATACAACTTGTTATAACTTTCTACACTCTAAGGAATCACACCAGCACCTGAGTAGTCCAATAAAGCTGCTGCTATCCTTATATTCCTGTTATCAACAACTACAATCGTCTGTTGTTATCTAGGATCATTCCGCGCGCACTGCAAATGCTAAACTATTAGCCTCGTGAACCTAACAACGCCAATGGAGTCAGTCAAGACAACTATCTACAACATCATCAACTATTTCCATAAAGATGACCGGTACAATCGAGTAAGTCTTGGATTGGATCGAAATCCCACCATGAAATCGTTAATAAGATGGAGGTTTGCTGATATACTTTTATTAGCGGGCCTTTTCGTGGTGTTCATGTTAACGTATTATATACCTCCATTCCAAAGACAGTTTTATGTGGATGATTTGACAATATCCCATCCATATGCCGAAGTGCAGCGAGTTTCAAACCCCCAGTTGTTTTTCTATTCTGTTTGGGTGCCGCTTTGTGTGATTGTGGTGGTGGCTTTAATCTTCACTAAGCCTGCTAATAAAATATACGTGACATTTTTATCGGTGGTGGGTCATCTTATCAGTGTTTTTACAACAAGTGTGACGACAGACATCTTGAAGAACTTTATTGGAAGACATAGACCCGACTTTTTGGCTCGGTGTGTTCCTAAATCAGATGCTCCTAAACACGTAATGGTATATGCTAAAGATGTTTGCACTACAGAAAATATAGAGAGATTAATGGACGGGTTCCGGACCACACCGTCGGGCCATTCGAGTCTTAGTTTTGCTGGATTAGGATTTCTTTCGTTCTGGTTGAGTGGCCAATTGATCATTAAACATTACCAGCTGGGGGCCTGGCGGAGTATTGTCGCCTGGATTCCTTGTTTTGGAGCTGCTTTAATCGCTTTGAGTAGAACCGAGGATTATCGACACCATTTTGTCGATGTTGTAATCGGGTCTATATTGGGTTACGCCATTGCGTATTGGTCTTACTTCCGGTACTTTCCACCTTTGACCCATGCCAAGGCCTATGAGCCGATCTTGCTTATTGATGAAGAGGGTAAGGATCCATATCTATATGACACGTTAGAGTCCACGCAAGATGAGGTTTAATAAACAGTTTGTAATATACCATTTCAACAGTATCAATAAACAATTATTCATCAACAGTCCAAGTTCAAAAATTCATAGTTCAATAAGTCAATACTTCAATAAGTCAATAGTTCATAGTTCAACAATTCATAGTTCAATAGCTCATAGTTCTCTGGCAAGTCCGATCATGGCTCTGGAGTCACAAGACCGCGACTCATTCCAACCGTTGAAACTCCAGCTCCCATATTCATACGCTTCACCAATGCAAGCGTCTTCATCGTTATACTGCTTTGTCTCGGGTGGCAGCATACATTGTGTTCCTGTCAACACATTCAATGACTTTTCCAATCTGTTGAACAGTGGCAGCCCGTCTCCGTCGGCCCCTGATTTTGACTCCCTAGATCCATCCCACGAAGATAACGACACTCATTTAAAGATCAAGAATCGAAACTTACTTTACGCCTTGAATAACCCGTCATTATCAGATCTTGAATCAGACACCAGCGATGTCCAAGAAGATTCTCTGTTCTTATCAGGCATCATCAATAATTATTCCACCCATGCGCTCTATTTACCAGATTATTCCATTGACTTGAGTAAAGACATAGAGCAGAATTACGTTCAAACAAGAGACCTTTTAAGAAAAACCTTTTCCAAACAATGGAACGATGTAGACAAAATCGATGTTAAGCGGTTAACAGGTGGTATCACCAACATGTTACTTAAGTGTTATTATGGCCCCACCAATGAAACCGTGCTCATGAGAGTATACGGTCCAGGGACAAATTTAATCATTGACAGACACCGTGAGTTTATTCTGCATCTTGTATTGAATTCCATGAACTTGGCGCCTGCCGTCCATGCCCGGTTCAAAAACGGGCTTATTTACGGGTTCCTTCAGGGAAGATCTTTGGAACCTTCTGAATTGAAAAACAAGAACTTATTTCCGTTGATAGCCCAGCAACTCGGAAACTGGCATAGTAGAGTCAACACCGATGAAGTCCGTGATGGGGTCAACCAGTTACGGGAGTATACCCGGGCCCATAAGCGGAAACTGTCGGAGCAAATAAGAGTTAAAGATCTCAAACTGAGCACCAAGAAGGACAGGAAGTCCAAAAAGAGATATATTTCCAATATATGGGAATTGATAGAAGACTGGATCAATATAGTACCGTTGGTTCCTGCTTTGATAGAGTCCTTTCAAGAACATAGTGGCCAGCAAATAGACGAAAATAATATGAGACAAGTGGTGATGGAAGAATTTCAATGGTTGAAACAGAAGTTGACAACTCATATAGATTCACCGTTTGTTTCTTCTCATTGTGATTTACTTTCTGGTAATATCATAATTCCTAACGATGATTTACTCACCACTGAGTTCCACCAGTTACCTTCCTTGGATAAAAACCCTATAAAGTTCATTGATTATGAGTATATGTTACCAGCCCCCAGAGCTTTCGATATAGCGAACCATTTAGCTGAATGGCAAGGGTTTGACTGTGACAGAGCTTCGATTCCAGAACCTTCTTTTGAAAACGATACCATTGTAAGCTGGGTCAAAGCGTACTTGAACAACTACGAAGCGTCCGATGAAGAGGTCAAGGCGTTGATAGAAGAAATCCATGGCTATTATGGATTGCCAGGGTTCTATTGGGGGATCTGGGCCGCTATTCAAAGCGAAATCTCCAATATCGACTTTAATTATTCCATCTACTCCAAATTGAGGTTACAGGAATACTGGGACTGGAAGGCCACTTTTAAGTTTTAGCTATTTATTTCTCAATAATTTATTTCTATTATTCATTTATTTCTATAATTCATTTATATTATTATTCATTTATACTATTAGTCATTATACCTACCGCTGTAAATCTACAACCGCTGTACTTCCAGTCTTGCTGGAGTATATCATCACCCATTTACTTCCCTTGGACTTTTCTTTGTTCAATGTATTGTAGATGCTCATGGCAAATGTTCTAGGAGTATTGGTGGCAGCAGCATACATTTTTCGAATCCACAATTCCTGTGATTGCAAGGAGGTGGTCAGAATGGCATCCATCATATCATCACTAGCATCAATACTTATCACCGAAGAAGAAGCTAAGGTACGAATAAAGTTGGCCGAGGCAATAATCGAATCGTTTTCTTGCTCCCACTTATTACTTTTATTGTTTTTTCTTCCTCTAGGAGCCTCATTGGAAACCACCAATGCTTTTTGATTGATGTCCACTGAGAATAAAGGACTGTCTCCTAATACAAACTCATCTCGAGATTCATTGGACTCTTCATCTTTCATTCTACTGGCACCTTTATATTCTTCATTTCTCATTTCAATTGCTTTAGAAATATGACTTACAATCTCATCACTGTCCACATCAGTGTCTTTATTCTTTTCCATGTCTCTAACCCGTAACGTTTTGTATAAGGTGCTTGATTTCTTTACTTTTTTCTTCATATTACTGTTAGACAGTCTTATAAAAACCACCCATGGAATCCCTTCATAGTCTGCCTTGTCCAAATAGTCTTCTTGTGACGACGCTAAATATAAATCACAGCTCACATCGTTATCCCATAACTCTTTGACCATGTCCAATCCACAATCAATAAGGATTTCTCGATTAAGAGTAGTGACTAACACATCACATCTTCCATTTCTCCATTTTTTGCTTCGATCCACCGCTATTTTCCTTCCGTAGTTCTTTAACATAAGAAACAAATATGTGGTTGATAACAGGAATCCTACAGCCAAATTCCGGTTTCTTTTGGTCAAGCCGGTATCCGATAAATTCTTTGTCAAATTATCGTATCTGCCTCCAGTAGCCACACGGGAAAACTTTCTGGTCTTTTCCACTTTGAATAGGGCTTGAAACATGATACTTCCAGCATAGTACTTGGAATTGTAGCTGGCCAACGGGTTGAATCTGACTGCTGATTTCACTCCTAACGAGCTCAAAATGGCTAATACATTTGTGATATATTTCACTGATCTCTCCACCTTGAGAAGTAATGGTGAATCAACTAACAACCGTTGAAGCTTCCCCTTGGCTTTTTCCGGCTCAATTGTGAAATCAAACATATCGATTAAATCATTGGTCACGGTTTGGGGTACTTTGTATTCTTCCCTAAGATACTTCTTGATATCTTCTCTTTCTTGGTCTACATTAAGCTGAGAAAGAATCTCCATAATTTCAAGCTTGGACTTTTCATCTATGCCCACATTTCTAAACGCATACGTCAAAATAGCGTCGATTATATCATAATGATTCACCATAATGATCCGAGAAGCAGAAGTGATATCGAAACAGGCAAACCCATTCAAGATTTCATCAACAACTTTGATACACTCAGCATCATGTAAATAACTGTCTAGACTGTTGTTGCTTACAATATCAAAACTGACGACACTAAACTTATCAGGAGCACCCACACCTTTCAAATTGGGTCTGAAGACAAAATCATGACGGAATAATTTAGGAACACTCATCTTATTACGACTCAAAAATCGAGCAAATGGAAGTAACAAATCATAGGGCAAATTCAAAACAGCCCCGTTTCGATCAAGAACTTCGTAAACTGATTGTCTGGAAAAGGAAGGAGATTTAGGAATGAATATCTCCGAATTGAATTCTTCGACTCCCCCGTGTTTTCGAAAGATCTTAAATAAAGAATCGATCATGCCTCTGAACAAAAGATAGTCACCAACATTATACTCCATATGCTGCTTGGTCAATTTCCGATTCTTGTTGTCAAACATTAAATCTCTGGCAAGCAGGTAAGGTTGATTGAACAACGTTTCTCTTACCTGCTGCTGCCATGGAGATGCTGGATCAGCCAATGATTTCAATGCTTCTTTAATAACTTGGTCTTGGTGTTCTACCGGCATCCAACCACTTTGCAAAAGCTCTGAAGCTCCTGGCCTCTTGCTTGGATTATGATCCAACAATAACTTGATGATCTTTTTCTCCAACCGGTTCTTGGATTCCGAGAAGTCGTCAGGAAACTTTATAGACTCCAACCGTAAATTATTGATCTTCTGGGCTCGTTCCATTCCTGTGCTCAAGGAGTAGCACATCTCGAAGAATATAATTCCCAAGGAATACATATCTACTTTCTCGTCATAATTTCCCGTAGCAACTTCTTTGGCATTGTAGAACAAAGTTCCCACAACGGTTGAAAAGTCTTTATCGTTTGACGACGATACCTGATTATTGTTCAGTAACGCCGAAGAGAATTGGGAGTTTTTTGCCAACCCGAAATCCCCCACTTTGATATTGTTGGATTTGTCAATGAAAATATTCATGGGTTTAAGATCTCGATGGATAAATCCTTCTCGATGGATATACGATACTGCTTCTAGAAGCTGTCGAAAGAGCCGCCAATACTCTGACGGATTATTAGGTAATCCTTGTTCAATCAAGTTGAGTAAAGTATTATTTTCACAGAACTCCATTTGAATATATAACATCGACATTTGGTTTCTCTTTTGTTTAGGCTTAGGATTACTTTTATGACCATTTGTTTCGGTACTATGCTCGTCATAATCGCCTTCTCTTGATCCGAACTCAAATTGATAATCATCATCGTCATCCGAGTCTACTGATCCAAAGGTGATGTTGGGGTCGAAAGAATTGGAAATAAAATCAACCTGAAATGAATCGGGATTGTTCAACTGAGAAGTAGAGTTTCTGATTATATCATTGTCAAAGTCATCATCTGATTCATCATCTTCTTCATCGTCCTGGTCTTTCAGGGAAGAATACTCATCGTGCAATTCTTCAACCCAGGTCCCATAATATCTAACAATATATTGATGGTTCAATCTGGCTAATGAAAGAACCTCACTTAACAAAGAATCTAGCTTATGGGTTCTGTGTTTTATCTTTTTGATGGCGTAGAATGTTCCTTCCATTCTGTTTCTTACCTTCACAACTTCACCAAATCCACCTTTACCTAATTTTCCTATCTCTTCAAACTCTCTTTCGTATCTTCCCTTTGGTCCCTTCGTGGATAATTCATCTTCGTTACTAACCAGGTGGTTATTGTCAGACTCAAACATCAGATTGTCGATATTTCTTAAAGTCTCTGCATCTATGAACTTCCCGTTTCTATACCTATAATCTGCTGATAGCACAGGCCCATCTCTTAAGAACTTAATGGCATTGAGCTCCAAAAAAGACGGTCTTTTAGATAGCTTTTTCTGAAGCATTTTGTTCAACATATCGTAGGCATCTTCCGAAGCATCCAAGTCGTCATCAATATCACCATTTAACACCTTCTGATTGAACTCATTTGGATCTGGAAACAGATCTGTCAAACACGAAGATCCAAGCATGATCCTCATGAATACAACCGCAAGCTGCCACACATCTGTTTTTTTCTGAAAGTTCTTTGTATGTTTCTGTAGCTCAGGAACAATCCATTCTGTAGGACAATAATCCGACAAGAAAGAATAATCAATCTGGTGTTTTGTTGAGGTGGTCTTTGTATGATACATGGTCATAAGCTGATACCCAACTGTAGGATATGTCAATTTCATTACTTGAACTGAATTTATATCATTCCCTTCATACATTTCATCATTGACATCACATAAAAATAGCGATATGGGAGTAATGAGCTTATATAGTCTTCCGGAGTTATGAAGCATTTCAAGAGCTGGAAGTATCTGAATCAACCATGCTCTAGCCATTGCAAGATCAATCCGGGGTTGATTATCAAGAACCTCCTTAATTGAAACAGCGGACTCATTATATTCTGAAAGAAGTCTTACCTTCCATCCTTTATTGGGAATTTTGTCGAGTTGAAACCCAAATATACATACAATATTGGGATGTATGTTCCCGAGGACCGATTCTAAGTCACGTTCTAACGCTTGAATCTCTTTTCTTCCGCCATCAGTGAGCCAGAAAGACCCATAAAAATCTATTTCCGATAGAAGGAATAAAGGAGAGATATTTCTCTTTGCAAACTTAGTCCTCACGTTATCATTTAGATAGGGCTCTACAATAGACTGCTTCGCTATCGGTGTCAATAAGTCTTCTCCATTGTACTTTCCAACCTCTCTAACGGCCCGAAATCGGAACATATACTTCGGACCATTGAAAGACGCAGTTATATCGTTTTCAAACACGAAATAATCGCTAAAATCACTGGGAATTGAAACTTCAGTTTGGTCTGCAATTTCCAATTCCTCATTAACATTGGCGTATTCGCTTTGAATCTTTTGCATTTGTTCATTCAATTCATCTGACTGTCGCTGTTGTTTCAATTGAAGTTCTTGTTCTTTAATCGCTTCGAGTTTCAACAATTTCTCCTGTTCGGACTTCAACCGCTGCTCTCGTTCCTCTTCCAACGAAAGAACCCTTTCAGTATGCTGTTGTAATTCGTCCAATTTGTCTTTAACTTCGGAAATTATCGTGAAAGATACTTCCTGCTGAGGATACTCTTGGATAATGTTCTCTATCAAGTCATTTAATTCTTTTATTCGGGATTTAAGAAGGTTCTTAGGCTCTAGTAGCTTCACAATAGGCGGCAGAACAGGATACGTCTTTGTCAACTCTATATCTAGTATTACCTCCAATTGTGGTCTTTCAGGATCATTGTCTGCTTTGAGAGTCACCTGATAGTGTGGACTTGGTTTGCGGTTCCATACAAGTCCCTGTGGAGTTATATCTTTAAATATATCACCATAAATACTGGCGATACTATTGATCTCATCCTGCTGCCGTTGCTCGATTTCCAGGGAAAAAGATGTATCCATGATGATACAAGAGGGTCCTGTGATCGGTTTTCACTTGTCTATACCCAAATACCTTGCGGTTGAGTCTGTTATACTCTACGTATCTTCTGTCGGTTATCTATAAATCAAGTGATAGATATCCTCGCGCGAAAGCTGAGATGCCATTGCCGCTGATGCATCCAAAGGTACTCCATTAGAAACAGTATGGATGGCATATCCATGGTTCGTGAGTCCATTGAAGATGGAGAAGATACTATCAAGGTGCTTCTTACCACTGATAATCACGTGGGGTATAAGGAAAACGATCCTATACGAGGAGATGATTCATGGAGGACTTTTGATGAGATTGCAGTAATAGCTAAAGATCAAGATGTGGATATGATTCTACATGGAGGAGACTTGTTTCACGTGAATAAACCGTCCAAGAAGTCCATGTATCATGTTATGGAATCACTTCGTTTGCATTGTTTGGGGGACAGGCCCTGTGAACTTGAATTATTGAGTGATCCATTATCTATTACTGGAGGTGGATCTTTACCTATTAACTATGAGGATCCAAATATAAATATCTCCATCCCCATATTTGCTATTAATGGGAACCATGATGACTTGACGGGTCCTAGCTTACTACTGCCGCTTGATTTGCTTTCGGTTTCTGGTCTTGTGAATAACTTCGGTAAAGTCACTGACACCGAGAAGATCACGGTATCCCCAATTCTTCTTCAAAAAGGATCTACCAAATTTGCATTGTATGGGATAGGAAGTGTGAAAGATGAAAGGTTGTTTCGGTTATTTCGAGACGGAAAAGTCAAGTTTTTGCGGCCAAACGTGGAAACGGATTCTTGGTTTAATGTTCTCTGTGTGCATCAAAATCATGCTGCCCACTCCAAGACGTCTTATTTGCCTGAACAATTCATCCCCAGTTTTTTTGATTTTGTTTTCTGGGGACATGAACATGAATGCATACCAATGCCGCAGTTTAATCCGGTGACTTCTTTCCACACTTTGCAAGCAGGATCCTCTATAGCCACGTCCTTAAGTGACGGAGAAGCAGCTACTAAGCAGGTGTTTATACTTCGAATGAAAGGCAGACAGTTCAGCGTACATCCAATTCCTTTAAAGACGGTACGGCCATTTCTATTGAGTCATGTTTCGTTGGTAGATGAAGGGTTTACGCCAGGGCTTTCTTCAAACACGGATATTTCAAGATTTCTCTCAGGTAAAGTGGAAGAATTGATTCAAAAGGCATTACTGGACTATATCTCCGCCAATGCTACCCTTTCAAATGACCCTGATGTTCTTGAACAGCTTAAAAGAGAAGCTCCGTTGCCGCTTATTCGTTTGAAGGTAGAAACCACTGACAGTTTTGAGTTGGAGAACCCTCAGAGATTATCCAAGAAGTTCGTGGGGAGAGTTGCTAATATAGATGATATTTTCCTCTTCCATCAACAGCTGTCTTCAGAGAGATCAAATTCGATACTCGGTCAGAAGAGTAAGATCAAAGGAGCGACCAGCCGTCCTGAAATTGCAAATTTGTCAATTGACAGTTTAATAGAAAGTTTTGTCAAAGATGTAGAATTCAACCTTGTCTCCAAAGAAGGTGTTACAAATGCTGTCCGGACCTTTGTGACTAAAGAAGACAAACATTCTATGAGTGATTTTGTACGAAGAGAAATCAAGACTCACTCAGACGCCTTGGTAGATTTGGGAATCGGCAAAGATCAACTTCTTACTCAGGATATTGATGCCAGAGCTGCTTTTAAAGCACTATTAGCAAAGTTAAGGTTGGAAACAAGAAAGAATTTATTTGAAAATGGCGATAGTGAAGTGGAGGAACCACCCAGTCGAGAACATGCTCGTCAAGTGCCTCCCAGTCAGGAGCCGCCAAAGAGGCTGTTAAGAGCAAGACCCAATAGAAAAAGCACCAAGAGCAAAGAGGTAGTGGTTGATAGTGATAGCAGCATGGAAGATGAAGAATACGTAAACCATTCAGAGCCTGAAGAAATGGTTGCATTTTCAGATGACGAAGATACTTCACTGAATAAAAAGAGTAGAAACACTAAACCATCAAATGGAAGAAATGGAGCCAGAAAGAGTAGACAGCCCCAAAATGAGTCCACTCAAAAAAATCTCCTTGATACCCTATTGAATATTTCTAAAAATTAATGTCATTAATGTCTATGTACATATTTAATCAAATCAAACTTAATCAAAAGAAGTAGCTTCCTTAATCAACTTATCCATATCAAAGTTTTCATCGCCAGAATTGAAACTTGTTAAAAGATCAAGTTTATCCTTAGAAACAGAATTCATGGCCCCATAGAATCTTTGAATATTAAGTACGAGCAACTGAGCTTCTTCTAGAGTCATCGTAGCTTCTTTTTCAATATCTCCATTCATAAGAACCGTATCTTTGTCCACAGCCAATTCTTGATGAAACGATAAGGTGGTATGTGGCTTGGCGTATTCCTTATGGAGTTTGTACTCAGCAACAGTAGTAAGCATACAGTGGGTAGTTTGAGGACCTACAAAAGACCATTGTACAAAATGCATCTCGTATCCGCCACTTTCTTTCGGCAATGGAAGAATAAACGTCTTGTTCTTGAATGCCAAAGCATACATTTGAGAGAACTGAACCGCATCCAACATCGCCACAAAGGTTCTTTCCTTAGTCTGGAACCTGGCTCTCCAGATAAACTCAATCTCCTTCTTGGTCAAAGCCTTTAATTTGTCCACCTCTACATAGGAACTTAACGTTTTATAGGGTAATACAGGAGCATCTTTATCCACAGGAGATCTGATTTTAATTTGATGGTCTTGAATGTTCTTTCTCATAGATTCAGCCTGGGCGTTTTCAAACCCTTCTAGGTCCTTTAAAGGATCAATAGCATTCAAATCTTTCTTGCGAGAATCGATCTCTTCCTTGAGTTTCTCATTCAATTCGGCAGAGTCTTTATATCCCAATTCTCTAGCTTTTTGATTCAATTTTTCATGGTATTTGCTCATAAGATCATTTTTACTGGAGTTCCATCTAACAGCACTGGACTTTATAAAAGGACCAGCCCGGAGGGGTCTTACTATCTGTCTTAAAATCGATTTTGAAAACATGGTAAGTGAAAAATTTGAATCAGTGCGATAATGGTATATTATATCATACTGGAGAAAATATATAGGACATTGGATGGATGACTGTAGCTAGAGATATTGTAGATTGACTGTAGCTGGAGATATTGTAGTCTGTGTGTTTTACAGCTTGACTATTTCTATTTACACTATTTCTTGTCCTTTCCCTCTGGAAGCCCAGTATCATGAATGTTCTGCGTATACTCTTCAGGAGCATCTTTAGCATAATGACCCAACGTCTTCTTTAAACTCTCAGGAATATCATTAAATGCCAAATCTTCAGTCGTAGTAGCCACAGATTCTCCTTTCGCCTTCAAAACTTCCTCTAGGCTGAACTTCTGATCTTTGAATATGTTTAAATTGTCAGCAATCAAATGACGGTTCTTACATCCTGGGCACTGAATAAGTACAGTTCCTTTAACATAAGATTGCTTGGAGAAAGTATGTGACGAACGGGTATCACATTTCTTACATGTAAAAGCAATCATAAGCTGGGGATCATCAACCTTCAATGTGTTACTCTTATCATTTGTGCTGTGAAGTCTTTGGAATTGCTTGTTGAATGGAACTGGGTGGAGTCTCGTGTTTGCAGCCAAAGTTCCAAGTGAACGAGATATATTTTGTTTTGCAACATTTCTATAGTTTCTAGCTAGGACTCTGGTCCCCTTTTGTACTGAATTGGCGAAACTTCTATTCATCTTGTTACGACCGTTGTATATGTATTTGCCATGATTTATGATTAATCGTGAGCGATGCCTCTTGTGTAATACACGAGCCGCATCTCTATTTAAGAGATTGTTTCTTCTGCTTTTGTTTCCTCTTGTCTATGATAGGAATGCCAAAGTCTTCTTCAAGCTGTTTCTCTGGCGCTGGAACCGCTCCCCATTGCAGAGATGGGGGGACGTTGACAGGGTTTACTCGAGGGAACGTCTTTTTAGTGGTCTTTTTTTCAAGTTTCGGAAACTTCTTGGGATCAGAGCTTCCTCCTCCATATGGACTATTACTTTGAGTTGAAACTGGTGAAGAAGAAGAAGAACTGGTTTCAAGGTAACTGGGCTGGTAAGAAGCATCATTATTGAATGAATGAATACTAACTGGAGTAGGTCTCTTGGATTGAGTTTTAGTGATTGTAGAATACCTAATAGGCTGCTGTTTAATAGTAGATGTGGGTTTATTCTTTTGTGGTTTTTGTAAGGCAGGGAAACTTTCAACTGATGAATTTTTACTTCCAGAAGGTGATCCTCCCCAGGCATGAAGGTTTAAGGCTGGGCTCAGAGATCTTCCACCAAGTAAAGGAAACTCATTGACGTTACTGGCCTTCCCAGTTTTATTTATAGCTTCTTGCAAATGTTTGAATTTCGGACTGGATTCAGGAAATAATTCAGCAAACTCAGTCATCATTATCATAAGCTCTTCTGTGTTTCTCTTACTGAACAACGATTTATATCCGTCGCTTAATTCATCAGCTGTAATGCTATTAGATCTATACGAGCCATTCAACTCATTAAACTGTTGGATTTTGTCTTGATCATACTCCAAATAATGCTTAGCTCTTTCTTCAAGTCTCATTTTCTTGACATTCATGGAATCTGGAGAATCTTGAGAATCGCCATTTCTTCTATTGCCAGTGCCATTTCTGGAACTATCATGTTGATAGGTCGATAGTTGTGACTGGTATGCTCTTCCGGCTCCAAAAACAATTTTATTATTGGCCCCCGTTAATGATCCATGCTCTTTCAACATATGAGCCGTCAAGTCCAAATCTTCTCGAAACACTACAAACTTCTTATCCAAGCATGATTGCACTTGACAAACATAATGGTCCAATCTGAAATGTTCATATAATTCATCATAGTTCTTATAATAGTCAGCCAAGGCAGGAATGTCTTGGTCACAGATATGACATCTTTCATGGCTGTCTCGTATATGAATATTCAATTCGTCTTCTGAATAGAATCTCCTTTTTGAACAATGCTTACAGGCAGGATGACCACTAAACCCTTTATCATCTCCAATAGTCTGATGAGTCTGAAGTGACTTATAATGATACAATGCTAATTCACTTATAAAGGCTTTTTTATTGTTATAACAAATCAAGCAAAAATACTTGTTGTGTTCTTGCTTAATATGATCCTGGAGTTCTTTAAAAGTGGAAAATCCAGTTCCACAGTCACGGAAACTGCATTTCAACTCCAAAAGGTCCATACATTCCTTCTGCACCAGTTCATCAGTAAAATAAATCTTCAAGTTGTCATCATATAATGACAATTGATTCTCATTGTACGAAGAATACTCCAGCTCTATGTCGGGAGATATTATCACCTTTTGGCCCGGGGTCCGACATATCAAACAAAGGTCTCGCTTATATAATGCTCTTTGCCTTAAACAACACTTGTGACACGTCTTATGCTGACACTGTGAATAGGCTGCATAGACTATTCGTTCAGCACATATGACACAATGAGTACTCTCATCTCCACTATCGCTGTCGTCCGGATCCAAAGCACTTTTGAACCCCACAGATCCATTTCTATCACTTTTGCCGTTTCTCTTCTTGTTGTTTCCTCGAGAAACTCTTGTTTTCGTAGGGATATTACTCATTCTGGTGGTGAAGATTGAATCTTTGGCATCAATTTTTTCAGTCGCTCGCCCGGCGAGGTGTTGATACGCATGGTGAAATATTTTGATATCTTCCTGCTGTGTTTGATATTACTGTCGTCTGTGGTCTGTGGTCTGTTACTGAATATTCTATTACCTTCTGTGTTGTTTGTTGTCTATTGTTATATTCCTATATTCCTATATTGTTGTCAATATGTTTAATGTTAGTGCTACCCTTAACGTGTCTCGTTTATTGACCAACCCGTCTCTCTGCTTACCCCATATCACTGCCAAATCATTTGACAAGATCCTGGTCCCTTTCAAAATCCCCAATCATGAAAATGTTGTCATCAAAGGCGTTGTCCTTGATAAAGATAATTGTTTTGCAAAAGACAAAGATGACAAAGTGTTTCCTGATTATGAAGAAGTATGGAAACAACTCCAACAGTTCTATCCCAAAGAACATATATTGATCGTCAGTAACTCCGCCGGGACCAATGACGATGTTGGCCATGAACAGGCAGAGAAGTTGGAGAAGGATACGGGGGTTACGGTGTTGAGGCATCCTACTAAGAAACCAGGTTGTTTCAATGAAATCTTGGATTACTTCAAAACCCAGGGCATAGAAAATCCTAGCGAGATCATTGTCATAGGTGACCGTTTATTTACAGACGTTTTGATGGCCAATATGATGGGGTCGTGGGCGTTCTGGCTCAGTGATGGTGTTGAACAATCTCAAAAGATCTTTCCTCGGCTTGAGAGAAATGTCTATGATAGACTAGTTACTCAACGAGCTGACAATCCTTTTGTGCCTCCTACTCCAAAATGAATTTGAACCTTTGACAGACAATTGTCACCAATATTCAAGTGCTGCTCAGATGGTATAAATGGATCTGTGTTTTCGCAGCCATTTCTTGTGATAAGCTCTAGTGAACAATGAACATCCCCCGAAACATCATATTTGACGGTCAAAGTCCGATGGCGGTGTTGGGAAGCCCTCCACCCATTCCAGCTCCGCAAACAGAGGCCATTATCGATTTGAACTGGGTGAATTATTTTCTCCTGCTGTACTTAATTATTCTTATTGGCCAATACGTGTGTATTTTCATGTCTGTGCCATTTGACGATGTGATTAACCGGCCTTCGATATCGATTTTGTCGTCTTTCTATGATGGAATTATGGTATGTATATTATGGTATGGTTCAATTTGGCTTTCTAACTATCTGAATAGTTCACGCTATGCTGCTGTATCTTCCCATTGGGTTCTGTGGTCCCTAGTCTCAAATGTTTGTTCTATTTAACTATATCATGTCTATTGCAGTTGGTTGGACTCCTACTTAGTGTTCCTACTACAATCTATGTGCTCAATGTGGAATCAATGTATCTGTATGAATATGACTGCCAACTCAAAACGTCTATGAAAGTCAACGTCACGTTATATTTCCAGATAGTTACGTGTTTAACTCTTGTTTTTCATTGCATGGGGTTCCTCTTGGCGTTGTTCAACTGTGTGCTTGCTTACCAAGGGTTGTCTAATCTTAATAATCGTATTGATCGAAGAAGTCAGCTGAAGACTTGTGAATTTCCCATGAAGTTATCGGACGAGTTATTTGAAAAAGAGGCGCATTGGTTCAGAGGATAAGAGATGATTTCATAAAATTACATATTGAACTAATAAACAATTACATATCGATTAAATAACATAGATTAAACAACATAGATCAAACATTACATTAACACCATTCTAAAAGTAAGCCATCCACAACGTATCGGCAGCAGCCAAGTTTCTTGGATTCACCGCCTGTGAAATCAACTCCAAGACATTCTGAGTACTGACAGTAGGGCCAGATGAAATGTGCCCCACAGAAAGAACTCTCTTGATAATCACATCCACATTCACCCGGACAATATCTCTCAACTGACTGTCTTGTGGAACGGGCCGTGGTGGATCTTGTTGGTTGCACCAGGAGATCACTTCATCTCTCACAAATAAGGTAAGATACTGCTCCAAGTCCGATTCAGGTTCGGTCAAGGCTCTAGCAATGGCCAATACATAAACAGAAAGAATACCTTCCATTCCAGTTTCCCCAATCAATTTTTGGATATTTGGCGTAAGACGGAACGGAACCAACTCGGCGTTATAAATCAACGGAGCCGTCTTATTGAATGAACCATCAGTGGAAGAACTCTTGCTAGCAATCTTACAAGGAAGCATATCGGAAGTCCAAACATTTCCGGAGTTTCTATTGACATGAATCTTTTGAGGTTGTCTAGTATTGATGCACATCATATAGGTGATGAATATGAACGAGGCATACTGGGAAGTGAATTGTTTCCGGAACAACCAGAAATCTTCAAATTGGGGATAATTCTCCACAAAGTAGTTTTTGATCACATTGGATGGAACCAACATTGTTTGAATGGCACTCAAAATCTCCACTCTGATACTCATGATATCAGGTTTAGGTAAGCGAGGATCAAAGGCTGCTCTCAATTTTTCAATGGTATAAATGAATGGCTCATCTCTGTTCTTACCATTCCGGCGACAATAGTCTTCATAAACCTTTTGAAGGGAAATATCCGCTGGATCATCGTTGATGATTCGAATATGAGGCGAAAGAGGAACTGCAATTGGCAACGTGAACAGAATATTACGGCGTCTTGTTTCGACTTTTCTCGATAAAGTATCGCCAAATATCCGGAATAATTGGAAAAGTGACTCCTCCCGTCTGCAATGACGAGCAGCAGGGAACTGTACTGCGAATATATGTTCACTACCGTCATGGCCTCTAATTCTCAAACGTTTATAGCAAGCATTAGTGCCTCTAACTAAATCAATAGTGGGCAAGAACCGATCAATCTTGACAAAGTGGTTGTTGTTGTCTTTATTCAAAAGATATTGTCCTGGAACTTCGATTTCTTCAAACTTTTGGTGGTGGAATTCACTTAAATGTGGACACAAGTTCTCGAGGTTAATTTCGGCAAACCTTCTATCAAGTTTATCTTCCAATCTGTCACGCCATTTACGCAATTTGGTGATATAAGTCTCAAGGTTGGGCTTTCCAATCACAAGATCTTTCTCAAATTCGGTTCTTATCTGTTTAGGAAGGACAGTTTCGGCAAATCTGGTGATGTTGGCTTCGGTCACTGGAGGCAACTTGGCATCATCTCGAGGATTTCCTAACCGATTAAGATATTGAACCCCATCATTTAACAAGGCCACACTCAACCTATAGGCATCCTCATCTGCAGTACACTTGAATCTCTGGTTGATTTGGTCAACGAGCGACTCCAAGGAGAGTGCTAGAAGTGGGTATGCTGTCTTCAAAATTCCCATAATCTCCTCCACATGCTCCCAGGATTTTCTTGACCCTGGTGTAGGCAATCCTTTGATAGGATTTGAATCATTTGGACTGTTTGCAGTTGGGTCAGTGGAACTGGCATTCTTTGGTTTTTCTTCTGAATCGGCTTCTTTTTCTTCTTTCTTATCTTCATCCATCTTATCATCTTCTTGTCCTTCTTCTTTATCGTCTTTCTTGTCGCTGCTGTCGGATTTATTAGATTCTTCTTCACTTGAATCCTTAGACTCCTTTTCAGCTTCTTCTTCTGCTGGGGAAGATTCTTTGTCTTCTTCCTTCTCTTTATCTTCTGTTTGTTCCTTCTTTTCTTCATCTTCCACTCCACTGGTATCCTTAGCATCCTTGTCATCTCCAGTTTCTTTAGAATCTTCTTTATTCTCTTCTTTATTCTCCGCTGGGGCATTCTGTTTCGACATCTCCATAAACTGTCTTTGTTTGGCAGCAAAATCTTCTTTCGTGGTACGAAGATGGAAATGCAATGCCTGAGGATAACTCTTAGCAATACGAATGAGTACCTGTCTAGCCAATCCAGCCTCTTTATGAGACAACGAAGAAAGTAATTGGGGAATGAACGTAATCCAATACCAAACAGGGACCTCTCCTCTGAAATTTTCAAAGGCTTGGGTTAATGTTCCGGTGTTGTCGTCCAAACTAATAAGCCAGAGAACCCGTGTAAGAAGTCTTCTGGTCTTGCCGTTCTTATAAAGACCAGCTGCTTGTAAGTAACAACTAATGGCGTTGTTAGCGTAAACCATATCATTTGGATTTTCCTTGAAACGACGGTCATTGAAGGCACCCCATTCGGCCCATGCTTTTGGAAGATTAAGATCAATTTGCACCGAGGTGGCAAAGGCTTTATTGGCTTCGTCCTTTTGGTTCAATTTATTCAAGAACATTCCTTTCAAAGTGAAGAATTCAGCCTTTTGTTGAGTAGCAAAGTAAACCAAGTTTGTGTTGCTAATAACGTCCAACCCGGTATTCAACTCATTGGCATTTTGATAGTGGCATTTGACTTGTTCTTTCAACTTCAAAAACGCTTCTTGAATCTCGATATTAGGAAGTTGGTATATCTTTGTCAATTGATTAATACAAACCTCGGCCATTCCATGTTTTCTGGCGACGTGGGCGAATCTGTTGATAACCCAAGCAATCTCATGGAATCCTCTGTAAGCATAAGAGTTGGCGTTGCTTCCAGAATTCGATTGCTGAAGAACTGGAATGAACGGCATGTATACTTCATTGATAACCAGGAAAGCGTGTTGACGCCATGTGATCAAGTCATTCCATATGTTAATATCATCCCAAGTGTTTGGTAATCTTTCACGCCACACTTGCAACACTCTCTTCAAATCTTGAGATTTCACGTCCAAATTCTGAGCATTTGTAGACACCAAACTGGCATACACCTGACTAGCTTCCATAAACTCCACATACTGCTGGAACGTGTGCAAAAGAGGAATATGGGCATTAGCAAACTTGGGTGGTAAGCCATGCCATTTTCTCAATGCCAATTGAATTCCTTCATCACAAAGCTTCGAAAGATCTTGTAAGGTTTGTTTCTCTTGTCCAAATCCTTGCAAACAAAGGAATGTTTCAAATACTTGTCTTCTAGGAGTTGGAACGTCCATGACACTCTTGACAGTTTGATCCAAAGTCTCACGGTCTGCATTCCAATCAGCAACTCTCCATCCACATTCTAAGAGAAGATCAGAGAACCCTTCATGTTTTGCAAGCTCTGTAAGAATATCCCAATGTTGAAGCTTTTCAGTACAAGCAATCCAGTGATCTTCCCAAAGAGCATATTCAGATTCTCCGTAAGGTAAAGCTCCACTTCTTGCCTTGATTTGAGCTGCTTCATACAATTGTTGGGCTTTATCCCAAAGTCCTATTTGTTCAAAAGACAAAGCAGAGATGGTTTCAGAGTATTTAGCTCTTCTTCTCCACAAACCATAGAACATATCATCTTCTTTTAAAGTAGCAAAGAGTTTGGCCAAAGCGTCTTGAGTCACTTCACGTACCTCAGCGTTACCGTTGACAGACTCTTCTTCAATATTCTCAAGAATATGGATCCCATGGGACCAGGCGATGAAATTGGATGCAAGACACTCAACTGCAAATGGAGGCAATTGAAGTTCGTGACACTTGGAAATCCCTTCCAATAATGTCTGGATCACATTTGGTCTGCTATCGATTTGACGAGTGTGGTAATCTTTTGAGAGTAAAACAACCAAGAATCGAGTGAAGTCAAGGTGCTCTGATCTTGGGATAGAGCTGAAAGCAATAGGGAAAACAGTAGACCAAGCTTTATGGACTGTTTCTCCACTTTGATAAAACATATCGATCAAAGGCTCTAAAAGAGTTCCAGTCTTCAAATCAGAAATCCCACTCAAAAACTGATTATGGTCGTTTAACAATGTAGTTAACTCATCACTTGCATCAACATCCATATCGTCATCCACAGTAAATGGGAACGAGTTGACAGGAGCTAATTTATACTCGCTGTCGACCAAATTCAACTTTTTATCAAAATCAAAAGAGCCATAGATTAATTGCAAAGCTTGGTTTAACCAAGGATAGTCAGCCAAGTATTCCCAATTTTGCTCTCTAATCACATAGTATAATCTCTTGTTGATATCTTTTTCCAAACTCTTGTTCAAAAGAGACATCAACTTCCGACGAATAGACACGTCAGCAGATCTGGTACCCACCAAGAACGGTTGTTCCATACGAACAGTCAACTCAGTGTTACTAAAGGTGTCAGTCTCAAAAATATCGACAATTATTTGATAAAACTCTTTGGAAAGAGTAGGTTCACCTCTGATTTCAAATACCATCATCTTAGCAAGAATGGCTGCCTTTTCCTTGGTGGTGGGGAACAACTCGGTATGAGAAAAGACCCAGCCCTTAACAATGTTGATGATCTTTTCCAATGTATCTTTATCTAAGGATCTTTCAATCAACTGAGCCAATAAAGATAAGAAGATCCGTCTTTGGTCTCCTAAAGTAGATATTCTCATGGAAGACAAGTTCAAGATTCTTTCTAATAATCTGGTAGTCATCTTGGCCTCGTATTCGGCATTGGAACTATCAGTACTGTTAGACTGTGATCCTTGGTGAGTGATGGTAATATGGTCTTTGCAAAGCTTACTAAATGTTCTCATAATCGTAGGCAAGAGCGGATCCAATATATTGGGTCTATAGTTTGCCAATGTCCATGATAAAGTCACTCCAGCAGCAACCGAAGGCATTTCATTCAAATCCTCAGAAACAGTAGCAGCTAATAAAGCAATAAAATCTTTGACTTCATCGTCCATATCTTCAGTTGATTCACCCTCTTTCTCTTCGTTGATGGCTTGCAATATTGTTCTCAATACACGTTGTAAAGCTTCCTGGATATCATGGTTGTCTGACTTGATGCATTTCTCCAATAACTTGTGCAAGTAAGCCAAATTATCAATGATCCAAGCAGGAGTTTTCCATTCAAGCACCACTCCCAACACCTCCAACGCATTCAAACAATATCCTAACAAGTTCGAGGAGTTCAAGTCGTTGGAAAGAAGGAACTTTTCAAAGAATGTCAATTTTACTGTGACATCTTGCCAATGACTAGGGCCCAAAAGATCATTCAAAATCCCAAGAGCTTTTTGTCCAAGCTCACTTTCAGAAGCCCTTTGAGGACTAATACACACATAACGGATTAAGAACGTCACACAGGCTTCCTTCTGGCCCAAGGGAATCGTATAGTCAGGCGAAGTAGTAAAATCATCGCCGGACTTTTCCTCGTCTCCATTTTCAATAGTCTTGGTCTCCTTCTTTGATTTTCTTTCCCATTTCAAAATCAACTCCGCTAACTCAATTGCCAACACTTGGTTCTCAATGGCTGGGTTTGCTAAGATAGTCAACTTACCCATAGCGGTGATAATGCTAGAGATAAAATGCTCTCTGGCCACAAAGAAAATGTCTGGATGTTGAACAATAAACTGATACACGTTCAACACTTGAGTCACGTTAAACCCATCCTCCGAAATGACTCTTCTTGGCCATTTCAACCAACTTAAAGAAGAGTCTCCTTCTACTCTCTCTGGCATCACCGGAGCCAAAATGTCCAATGCTTGTTTCACCAAATGCCTCGAATCCGTCTGGTGAGTACGAAGAAGAGCCACAAACACTTGGGTAGCAAGCTTGGATGGAGTTTCATAAGCCGAGATGAAATAGGCAGTAGTCACATAGGCAACCTGCTTGGTGATATTATCTTCCAATTTGATATAGTTCCAGCCGAACTTGATAATGTCTTTCCTATACTCGCTGGTGTATTCAGAACCCCATTTAAGAAGTATGGCCGTGGCTTCCAAAAGTTGGTACCTATAATTATCAAGCTTACCAGAGGTATGGCCAGTGATAATGTCATTGGTCGACTTCCAAATATTATTATGGAAAGCTTCAAGCCATGAAGGAGATTTGGAACCATTAAAGAACGCATCGATGTTTCCTGCTTTTTGAGCTTCATATAAAATGGCTGAGTTGAATACTTTTTTCAAAACAAAAATCTTAGCTTTCAAGTTGGCGTCGGTCTTCATAAGGAAATGTGAACATGATTCCAAGTACTTCTCCTTGCGTTGAATATCGTCACTTGCCACAATAAACTCGAAAATATAATCTTCGATTTGTGTAGGGACTTTTCTTCCGAGGGAAACCGTCTCATCCACAATAGTAAAGAGCAAATCAACTTCTTGCACATTCAATTTCAAGAACTTGATTACAATAGCATGGATCTTAAAAGTTGCTTGGTCAGATTGGAAGTATGAAGCTGAAGCTTGGGAAACTCCGCTCTTGGTGACATGCTTGATCATTGTGAATAATTTAGTCACCAAAGCGTTTTGTTGTTTGAACCAATCAGTTTCAACGTTGCTCATGCTTTCCAAAATATCTACAGCGTTGGCAAACTTAATGACTTTAATCTCATAGTCAGATTCCGATTCGATATCTTCCACGATTCCATCCATTTTATCTTTGACCAAATCCCGAAGATTCTCACACCCATCCATACCCACAAAATGGGCCAACATGTTACCCAATTTACGATTCTTGAAGTTATTCAAGAAGTATTCCATTGAGTTCTCAGCAAATCTATTCAAGAATTTGGCCACTGGAGTTCTAAATGGCGAGTTTTGGTGACGGTCTAAATGGCCCTCGAGATACTGCAAAGTGTTGATAATCTCTTCCATGAACGTATAAGCTGTAGCTGGCAAAAGATGGAAGATGTTCAAAATGGCGATGACTATTTGAGCTGTGTGATTATTTTGCAAGTCCTGACTGGAAATTTGACGAAGAGTGTTGATTTGGGCCCATGCCATCAAGTGGTCTATCAATTTCCGCCCGATTTCAACTCTAAAGTAGGAAATCAATAATTCCAAGAGTTTGGCTAGAGCTTCAAGTCCTGAGACCGTCAATCTCTTATGGTCAGACAAGTTCATTAACATCGGACGGAGACCGTTTTGAAGCAATTCTTTAGGAAGCTTTGAGTTCTCTTTGAGAATGGACTTCAATCCCAAATGAGCAGCATTTATAATCTCAATGGATTTGTTACAAAGAGCTTTGAAGAAAACTCCCAAAATTCGGATTCTTGCTTCTGCCAAAGGTCCCAAAGAGAAATCAGGTCTCACCAATGCAAGGGATAACAATTTGATACAAACAACTCTTAATTCAATCAATTGCTTGGAGGTCCTATACTCGTGCAATCTGTGAACATTGGCCAACGATTCGTCCTCAGCATCAACTAAAGCTAATGCTTCAAGAAGAAGCCTATTCAATTCATCGTTGAAGGTAAGGAACGAATTATCGAGCTTCATACAAAAAGTAATAGCGTCAATGTTTCCTATTTGCATTGGGAACGGTAACGCTCTTAAAGGCTTCCCGAATATAGGAGTCAATAATAATTGTTTACATGGCCCAATAATAGTAGCAATTGGAACTCCAGTAGTATCCGATAATACTTGTAAAGACTTTTTGGATAAATCTCTAACGTGTTCATTGGCACTGGCCAAATCATAAACCAAGGCACCAGCAATAGTCTGGAAAGGTTTCTCCAATAATGTCTCTTTAGAAACCCCCACATTGCAATCATGTAACACCTTTAAAACCAACGATTCTGCCAATTCCCGGACTCCCAGAGGTGCAGTCTCTGGGGTGTCTCTGGCTATGAAAAATATAGACCGGACCAATTCGAATTGACGCTTGGTGAACCAGCTAGTAGGGATGGACAAATCTTCCACCAAGGTCTTAAGACCTAAAATACCTCCCAACTTTGTAAAATAGAACTCGCTATAACAACAGTGGGTGAATCTATAAAACACAGACCGGAAGAAGGGAGAGTATAAAGTATCATCTGGGGACCCGAAAATCGTCACTGTGGTGGAATGGATGAGTTTTATCGTTTCTACTCCCTTGTCTCTGACATCTTTGTCCCAGAAACTCAAAGCATAGTTCAAGGCATTCAAAAACGCATTCTCGCTGATATAGACTTTTCCTTCCTTGTCATTGACAGAGAATTGACGTTCTTTTTTGACTTTTTCAGTAACGGAAATCCTCAAGTAAATCAACACAAAATGAACCGTTATTCCATGTAAGAGTTTGTTAGCTTCTTCTTTCAATTCAGGGATTGTCACCGAGAAGAAAAGCGCTTCGAGTAACCTGCTGAACAACTTCTGTTGAATGTCCAATTTGGCTAAATCCTTGACATCGGAGTCTTCCAATTCAATTGAATCTTCAATCTTGTCTTCTTTCAAGAGAGAAACACATTTGGCTATATAATTAGGCAAATCATCTGGGATTGGTGTGGTGTCAATCAATAATTTAAAGATCGATGACAAGTACTTGAAAGCACTAATTCTATAGTGAATCTTTATTCGTCCATCCTCTAACAATTTCAACGCAGATTCAACTCCAGGAGTTATGGATACGGGAACTTCACTATCCAAGCCATGAATCAGGAACAAGGCTTTAACTTCGTGATCCAAGGCTGATTGTGACATCAACTTATTGTATGGTTTGAAATGTTTATGGTTTCTTCCTCCTAACTTCCCGAGAATTCTAATAGCAGTATGAGAATGCTGGTGATGGTAAGGTACTGGTTCTAAGTGCTTCCAAAGAGCCGTCATGATCTCATCAATTACAGGCTCAATCATAGGATCGAAATATTCGGCAGTGAGATTATCCACACACAATTCAAAGGTCCTTAACCCTTGACTCACCAATTCTTGAGATCCATTCAAAGCATGAACCAATGGTCTTGTCAAATAATTCAAATGAGGAACTAACACTGAAAGCCTCACCGGAACCGTCAAACATAATTCGACATAGATGTCACGTTCATAGGGACGACGAGCATTGGCAATCATCTTATTGAGACTTGCAAGTAAAACTGGCAATATAGGCATGATTTCTTTATATAAACTTTCAAATCTGCCACCACTAATACTTCTGAATAATATTCTAACAAGGTACGAATATACTATTGGTTCTTCGGCGTTAGTAGAATACTTCAACGACTCCAAGATCAAATGGTTTAAGTGAGGTAATATCACCGTTTCATTGGTGGTAGGAAACAAATTGACAGACATGAAACATAATTTGAACAATCTGATTAAAATGTTGGACTTGACCAAATCAATCTTGCCCAATTCGCCCAATTTCGACCTTAAGAACGAGATCAATAACCCCGAGAAGTTGGCCGAGGTGATTTCAGAAGCAAGGAAGAATTGAGGCAAATGCAATAATGCTGCATTTTCCAACATCGAGTCGAATAAAAATGGTAATTCAGCCCCAACAATCTCGTTGAAAGAGGCAGGGTCGATATGGATGAAAATAGTAGCAAAGATTTCCATCAAATCTTTTTCTTCCTTCGATGAAGTGATAGGCAAATTAGGACCACCGCTGGAGAAATCAAATGCTTTTGTCTGGGGAGATGTTTTGGGCTTGGAAATCGAAAAGAATCTTAGACAGCTAATCCCATATTTAAACAATTCTCTCAAAATGTTCACTTCTTCAAACGAAATGATCTTTGCCGATTCGTTCCATTTATCATAATTGACCGTCTGGCCATAACTCAAACTATCAGATGAAGTTGGCTGAGGAGGAACAGGAGGATTACAGTTTCTTAACCCGAAAATCACCGACTTCAAAAACGTCATTAAAGTTCTGAACAAGTATCTTGCATCCTTCAACATATCAGAATTGGCATTGGCATTAGAAGAAACCAAAGGAGAATAATCTTCAAGGTTGAATATGTCTATTACTTTATCTTCCTTGTTTTCTGCTTCTTGGTTGGCTGGCTTATCGGCATCTGTCATTTCCACATCTTCTTCTTCGTCTTTTTCTGAAGAGCTACTGTCCTCAACTTCCTTAGTGTTTTCTGTCACGGTGTCATCCTTGGCCATAGTCAAAGCCTGTTGCTTTTTGGTTATCACCTTGTTTATAGAAGTATTTTCGGGTAATCTTTTGGATGAATACCTACTGACAACTTTCTTGGATTCCGCTTCTTTCTTGACTTTATTTTTTTCAAACTCTTCATGGACTCTAAGAATATGGTCATACTTCCTATTCAAGCTTTTGAACCTTTTGGCATATGAGTCGATGATGATCATAAAGAGCTGACGTCCTTCAAGCTTATTAGGCATTTTCATGATTCTTTCCACTAAATTAAGTAACAACTTAGCACTCATGATTTGGACTGTCAAAGCCAAGCTATCGTCTTTCAATAAGTCACAATATATAATAACAGTCAACCAAATCTGTTTTGGCGTCAATTCATTTCTGACGTTATGTATGAAATCTGCCACCGTAGAATAAGCTAATGGTCTCAAGGTTTCAAATGCAGTCAATCCTTCTCCAATCAAAATCTTTTCATCGAACAAAAGTTCAATTTTAGGAACGAATTGCGATCTAAAAGGAGTGGATAAGATATGTCTGGTAGCATGAAGTAACTCTTTACGAGCCACCGATAATTCAGCAGGACAGTCCTGTAACAACCGCAAAATCACATCAGGTATCACTTTAGCTTGGTCCGACCCTAAATGTTGATTGGCATATCCTCTGATAAACACATACGCCAAAAAGGAAGCAGCCTTAACTTGTCCTAAAATGAAGTCGCTATAGGCTTGTCTGTTGGTGATCTCAGGAGAAATGGAAGTGACAATTTTATGTTCCGATTCTGACTGCTCTCTATATTCCTTTTGTTGCTCCACTTGTAAAGTAAGAATATTGACAATTTTAGGTAAAAATATTTCAAGGGAAGTGGCCACTAAGTTCTTATATGAGGAATATAACGACACCATAGTGATAGGACATTCTGCCAAAGTCTTAAACGAGTACATGGCCCTATTCAAAGTCTTAGACGAATTGTCTTCTGGGAACGACGTAGGAGACATTTCCTTCCCGGAATCGGTTTCTTGTGATGGAGAATTGCTGGAAGTAGCTTGGTTCTCGTTAAATGTATTAGTAACGGTCTCGGGCATATTGTCATAAATCTGGCCAATGATATCGATGAATCCCTGGGCCTTGTCACCTAGCTTTGCTTTATACGCCTTATGTAAACTGGTGATGATTTTCATACATAAAACCCCATTATCTTCATTTTCCTCTGTTAAAACCTCAGTCAAATCATCCAATATTTGTTGACTGTAAGGTTCAAAAGTTTCATTCATGATAGACCGGTGGATGATTTCCAAGATAGAGTTTCTTAACTTCTGTTCTGGTGCCTGAGAATTAAATACAATCGGCACGTCTTTCAAGTAATTTAAAAAGATTGGTATCAAATTGGATAAGAAGTACTCGTACTCGGTAGCACCATTAAAGGTTTCAATCATATCCAACAATTCACTGAGAACCGAATGGATCTCTTTGTAGTCGTCATTTTCGTTAAGACGAGATACAAACGCATCCAACTGGGTCTTATACGACATAATGACGGCAACTCGATCGTGAAATGTATTTACAACTGAATACTTTGGCGGTATAAAAAGGTTGGAAAAAAAATCTGGGAATTCGCTCTGCCAAAAACAACAGTATGTCACGTGCTACTCGCGTGATGTGGTGCGGTTACCATTTTGCAACAATATGCAATTATATTCCTCTACTACTGCTTTTACTACTGTTACTGGGGGATTAGTGGTTGGTTGGTTGGTTAGTTGGTTTGTTTGTTTGTTATTCAGTTAATTGTCAGAATTATATACTCCAAGAAGCATAAAATAAATTTATTTACCCAATACATAAATAACACCCTATATAATTGAGAACATGAGAAGTTGTGATTTTTGCAGCAATTATTTATAATTATATGGAAGATTCTCTTTCTTAACCCCAGGACTTCTAAACAACAACACAACATTACCTATACAAAAGACACACAAGAAACTGAAAGCAGTCCATGCTAGAGCCTCTGCCCTCCCTCCACTATTCACATTGACCAAATTCATAGAAGCTAAAGGTACCATAGACGCACTTGCTTTAGTAGCTTCATGCTGTAACATTGATCCTATTCCCCACAACAATACATTAATAGCCGATAGACCACAAACAGCTTTCCTTGCCATTAATTTACCGGGAAGTAAAGGAATCATATTCCAGAATATAATTCCCAAGCACAAAAGTGTAATCACCAACAGAACCATTAAGACATAGACATAGCAGATATCGTTGAATTTGGCTGCTAACTGTATTAAGTCAATTGAACTATCATGGTCATCACCCGTCTTCACAGCTATTATAGGATAATTCTTCAAGTTATCAATACCATTGAAAGTAGAACAAGTGGACTTATCGTCATATTCAAGACAGAAACTGAGATATCCGATTTTTATCGAGAAATCACTAAAGTCCCCTGCATCCGTATTAGTCGAATTCTCTAAAGTGAGAACCAGGAACTGCAGTTGATTGAACCCATAACTTGTCAAATACACACTTGAATAAGCTTCTGCTTCAGAATAACAGCTGAGTAAAAGAAAACTCAACAAAAACGTGGTAATGAACAAAAATAAAAAAAGTAGAAAGTTTGGCAATTTAGTAACAATTCCAAGCATAATGACTATTACCACTAAAAACAACCCAACAAAAAAACTAGACAAGATGAAAATCACAAAATCCCTCTTCAGATAGTGCCACCACCCACTGCTTTATACTCTTCCCATGTTTCATCTGAAACGCCGAATATGCACCTCTGCAGCATTCATGCATGTTCACGTTTCAGATTTGTTTCAGATTTCGCAGCCATTATTATTTTCACACATATATTTAGTATAACGAGCTACACACCCATTAAGGACCATACAGGTCAGGCATAAGGCATAAATAAGAGCAATATTAGTCTACAGCGAGTCTAGAACAAGGATTTAAGAAGGATCCAGACCAATCTTAAAACACAAACCGTGGTAAAAGAGGTGATAAATGCCGGCCCCACTTCCACTAGCGCGTTATGCTTCAATTTGATGTCACCAGTTACCGTATGGTCTCTTGTCTTACTGATGGTATTATTGGCTGGGTTGGAAGGTTCCACAAAAGAGCCATACTTGAAGAATTGTTTCATCATTTCGTCTTTTTCATACCACACCTTGTAGAGCCACAGTTCAAACGCTTTCAAATCTTCTTCCTTGACGTCATCGATATCAATAGTCTCCTCTCCCAATGGGATATCGTTAATATCAAAGGCCCGGATATGGTAACACATGTGAGTTGGGCCCTGACCAAGGAAAAAAATCTTTTTTAACGTAAATAAATCTTCTCCATACTCCCCTGGTTGAAGCCCTCCATATCCAGTAGTTATATCATATACTACCGTAACAGTGCTTCTCAACTTTCTCAATATAAGGTATAATCCTCTAACTCTAGGAAGCAACACATGTTTCAACACCGGGAGGTTATTCTTTTCACAGAACTCTCTAGATTTCTTTGTGGTCCTATCAGAAGGAACCGTTCCTTCCGGAAACAAAAGGATTTGATAAGGATAAATAACGTCAGACACCTTTTCTTGAGGCCAGAACTTAACACCTCCATATTCAGAAGAAATATTCGTAGAGGTCACATGTTTTATACCGGCAGCAGGTCCTGAACCTCTGGCATTAGCATCGATTTCAAGTAACTGGTTGGTCAATAATACTTTATCCTTTTCCCATTTTCTCGATAAAAACATAAAGTTGAAATTCTTCATTCCATAACCCAAAATAGGAATATTCGATAAGTCCTTTAGAATAATGTATACCTTGTCGGCCATGTTAGCCGTATACGTAAACCACCATAGATAAAACCAATCAGTATATATCTGATGATTAGAGATCAACACCGCATTAGGGTTCAATATAGTGGAGATAATCCCCTCCGATATGGTTTTAAAACTGTTCCCTTGAGGAATTGATGCCGGATCAAAAGTAATGGAGATCTTTGTAGGACTGGCATTAGACAATACAAACGTTAACAACTGGATAAACTGTTTCCGGGTAAGATTGATCAACTCTTGTTGATAGGATGCATGGTTCTGAAGGATGATTAAGAACACATACTGTGTCCATACAAGAGAAACACAACCAAGAAAGAACACCACTAACAACAAGACATTCTTAATGACAATTATCGGCAACGGAATCGTGGTCATTGATTAATTTCTTCCTGATACTGTGGGGGATGAACAAGTTCAATTATTCATGGATATCAATTTCACCGTCAATTTCAACTCTTGTCTTCACGGGATATTGGAACTATTTCTTATATTGAATAGGTTGGCTCTATAAGTTATCTCACTGTTCGGTATCTATCGGTTATATAATGTGATGGGTTGGCTATAATTTTTGGGCCGCATGCGCGTACCGCCGTTGTAAAGCTGTCATAATTAACAATGGGATGAGTGTATATTCTATTTCATGGGAGAGGCATTGAGGATATCGTCGAATAAATAGTCTATATTGATCCCCACTGCTTTTAAATCGTCTAATTGAGGAATCAAAACATCAATAAACGATTTAAATAGTGGGTGGTCCTTTATTAAAAGCTTGGAGTTACTGTCATCATCAGGGTCTTCTTGAATCAATAAAGTTCCAAATAAATGCTTTTTGATGGTCTTGATCAATTTGTTTCCTTCTTCAATACACCAGGTGATGATCCCACTGGAGTCCACGTGATCCTGGTTATCCCGTTCCAAGATGGGTGAGATGCACATTTTGTAGGTTTGTATGGTCTTTTTCATGACGGCGACGTAAATGATAACCAAGTTGGATAGATAGTTTCCCACATCTGTCTTGGTGGACCCTTGAACGTTGACTACTAGTTTGGCTATAGTGGTGGACAAACTACTGGAAACGGCTTGAAGGAACGTGGCGATCCCTTTATCCAAGACTCCGAAACTATAGTAGAATTCCAACATTTCTCCCAATTCTGCGGTTTTTAATCGGGAAATGTTATTTTGAAGATTGAAAGATAATGACCGTTGCACTTCGAGTTTTCTGTTAGATAATTTCAATTTGATCACGTCCATCAACAACTTCAACTCATCCAAAGCAGTAATAGTCTCTTGATCTTTGCCTGGGGTTTTCATTACAATTCCTTCAATCACCCCCAACTTGTTGTCGATATAGTTAATCAACCCTACTGCTTCATGGTATTTATTATGGGCGATTTCCACGTCTACTTCATCCAACCGATCTTCAATTCTCTTCAATTCATTAAAAAATTGCCCTTTATCTCGAGCACTGAAATTGGAAAACTTTCCATTGGCAGAGAAATCATGAGATCTGTTTCTAGAGTGGACTCTTGCAGAAATGTCCTGTAATAAAATATCAGCACTGTGCCTATGAGTCCCACTTCTTCGCTTACTGGAACCACTGAACCCTTCATCTTCCATGATTCCTGAATTTCTGAATGATTCTCTTAATTGTTTCTTTTCTTCGTCTGTTTCCAATCCGTCTCCATGGATCGATCTTCTTATATCATATAATCGGTCTTTTTGAAGCAATTCGTTCTTCCCTTTATTATAAGCATCAGTAATCTTCAAGAAATGATCATACCTATCAGTTTGATAAACATAACTTAAAGATTTGGCTGTGAGCTTGATTATATACACTTTTTCTTCATTATCTTGTTGGCCCGGGTTAATAACTTGCAATTGAAGATCATGCAACGACCAACAATGAACTGCCTGTAGCCTGGATTTATTCTTAGCATTGCTGGAATTAGATTTCTTAGTAGCCACCAATACCAAATCATTCAACACAAAAATATGTATAGCTTTGGTAGGTTTCCAATTCCCAATATTCAATTCAAACCATCTCCCACTCTCAGCCAATACATGTCTACCAGCAACACTTTGAATGAATTTTGATGCCCCCTCTACATGCTTGAATAAAGATTGCAATTCAGCTACCCACATCTTTTCCAAAATCACAATTGAGGATCTATCTTTTCTATTCTTTCGACCCACAGGATTGCCATATGGAGACTTATTGTCATCAGGCTTCTCCTCCAACGCCAACCGACGTTCCGCCGAGTCTCGAAAATCATCCAACACATCATATAAGTCTTTGGTGGTCCCTCTTAGTTGTAACAATTCGTCCTGGGTATCCTTCAAGTCCGTCATCAACTCCAATATAAGCTTCTGATTCTGATTGATATTATCCTTCAAGTCTCGGGTTACAACCGCCTTTTGCTTGGTCAATACCTTGTAATAGTCGTCGATTTCAGCAGCAGTCCCATTGGAAAGGTCCTCCATGATTTTTTTGTTGATGGTGTCGGATTCTTGGGGTTTGGGGACTCCCTTCATATCGGCTAACTGTGGCACTGGTGGAAGATTAGACGCATCAATCATATTCTTCGTATGGGCCGCTGCCGACGCCGATGCATGGATACTTAGTCTTCTGGTTGTTTTTCTGTTTCGATTGTCATTAGGAACTTGCAAACTTTGTGTATTATCACCGCCATAAGGAGAATTGTTATTGTCTTTGGCGGTCTCGTTGAGATTAGTATAGGGAGATTCATTCACAGCGTGTGTATTGGCATTGGCATAAGGGTTATTCAGCTTGCTGCCCATTTGCCATGGCGCCTTGCTCTTTCTATGAGCCACCCGCGTATCAAAGTCCATGGCTGTGGAGTATATAAATCAACTTGATTTCCTGTTGATGTGTTTGATGGATTCCGCGAACTATTTATATTTTGACTTCTGCAAATATTTCTCGATATATATATTGTCGTAGTATGTCTTTGTCCAGCACCGAGTTGAACTACTTGGTGTGGAGGTATTTGCAAGAGTCGGGCTTTGAGCTTGCGGCCTATGCGTTTGACAAACAAGCCCTGTGCCTGAGTTTTGAGGACCACAAAAACCCTGACATCGTTGCCAAAATAGAGTCTGGCTTTTTAGTTAACTTGGTTCAGAAAGGATTACTTTATTCGTTGACAGAAGAAGAGTTACGGGAGAACCCTCAGAACCGGTCAGAAATCCTCACGTTTTTTGGTTCTTTGTTGAAAGAAGAGAAAGATGTGGAGTTTGCTGAAAACTTTGGCACATTAAAGGAAGAGAGCTCGCAAGATTCTAAGGCTCTGAAACAGAATGACCAAACGTCCACAGACTTTGTAACCACTTCACTTTCTGCTGGCTTGAACTATGATGAAAGTTTGTTGTCAAAATGGCATCCTAGTTTGCAGGTATTGTCATATATAAAGGGGGATTCGAATCTTCTTATAAGTGCTATCACTGATAATAAGATTGTTGAGTCTGCTACTTTGAAAGGTCCAGGACTCGATAAAGTGAATGAAATCACGGCTTTATCGTGGTCTCCGTTAGGAAATTTGGTTACGACTGCTAATGTGATGGGAGATCTTTGTTCTTGGTCTCCTGATGGGAACTTAAGAAATATCACCAAGGGAATTACTTTAGACGGATCCAGTCTGGCCGTCATCTTGGATATAAACTGGTGTCCTAATGGGCAGTATTTTGTTACTGGTGATTCTCGGGATAGAATATGTTTATGGAACAGCACCAATTTACAGCTAATCCAAGAAATTAACAGCAGCACTAAATCTTCAAATGGATGGGGATTCTGTTGGTTAGATGACCTGAAATTTGCTGTTTCGGCTGCAACAAACTCCATAAAGATCATGAATATCATTAGTCACTCAGTAGACTTTGAAGTAAAGACCCTAGCAGAATTTAAGGGTCATGAAGGTATTGCTACTAATTTACAATTCGACAAGAATGCAAGGCTTTTAGCGTCTTTTTCACCTGGAGACAATTTAATTAAGTTATGGCTGCTGAATTCTTCTTCGCCTGAAGCTGGTATTTTAAATGATGACACTAGCAAGATTCTTCCTGTGTTATCACTTGATTGGACTTCCTCCGAACCTGATAAAACCACCCTTATAAGTGTATCTATAGACGGAACCGTCCGAATATGGGATGTTAAAGAACAAAAATTACACCACAGAATCAACATTTTCACCGACGAATCCATCTACAAGTTTGAAGACGATAAACACAGTATTGGCCAAGGGTCATTAGTGTATTCCGCCTCACTATCACCAAATGGAAAATGGCTCGCCATAGGTGATGACACCGGAAGAGTAACGGTTTTAGATGTTTCCTCCGGCAAATGCAGAGGTATTTTCGACCACGTAGCTCCAGATGGATCTATTCTCGACCCAGAATCAGGAAATGGGATTTGTGATATCTGTTGGGACAGCGGGTGTACCAATATTAGCGTTTCATACAAAGGATCCAACAGCGTGGTTCTTCAATGGACGCTACAGTAAACAAACTAGAATGTATTATAACCCTTCTTTTTTATTGTACTATATAAATTTACATATCAAATGAAAAGTTTCAGTTTCCAGTAGCAGCAGCTTGAGCCGAAGCTTGGGCTGCCAGTCTAAGAGCTGGGTTGGCTCCCGGGAAGAACAAGTCCATGTAACAAGTTCCCAAGGACACAAAAGCAAAAAGAACTCTCAAGATTGGTGGCTGTTGAGCAGATTCATCGTCTGCTGGAGGTTTATTAATAGGGTCATTTAAGTAAGCCTGAATGGATAAAAAGAGCGATGCCCATGATAACATTTTATTTCTCATGAACATGGCAGCCATAGGCAAGGATTGAGACACCATGGCAGAGGCTTCTCCTCTTGGTTTGGCGGCAATGTGGTGGTATGGAACCACTAAATCTTCTCTGACTTTGGACATGATGATGATGGTCGACAATTTTTCGCCGCGCTGATAAGATCGTATAAAAGTGAGGATTTATCCGTTGATAGTGAATAGTGTGTGGTGAACGATGTATAGTGAACGATGAGTGAATTGATATATGCTGAATGATTTTTTACTATAGCTCAGTTCATAAAGGTCGTAAGCGTTTATTATAATCATATTTTTCCTATGTCTCTTTGTTTGTAGTATCTGTTGACCACCAACACAATAAATTTACACGTATAAATCGCCGTTTCCGAAGCAATTTGGCCACCAAGTAGCTTAAGTGCCTTCTTACCGAACCCACGAATAATATGGCAGTCGTTGTGGTCTACAAGATTGTCCACTCGTAGAAATAAACTGTATATCCATTGAGAAAAGTTGGAGTTAATAGTGCCAGAGAGCCAGGTTGTGAAATACACCATCAACTTCATGGCTGTGGGGTGATCGAAATTGTAGATGACTTCAAACGGTGGTGGAGGGGTTTCCATTACATATTTCCGCCACGAAGGGATATTAGGTGGTTGTTGCCATTGAGACAGTATTTGCAGGCTTTCAACCCCATGGGCTATTTGGGCTTTAAGCGCCATGAAGTCATCTAGAAACTGTTGCTCCCAAAAGTCCAATTGACCAACAGGTGTTTCAATATCATTTTCAATGCCGCTGTCATCTCTGCTGGCATCAACAGCTGAATCAGCTGTCAGTTTGTTCTCATAAAACGATCGTATTACCGTGTCAGATTCCTTTCGTACCGATTGGAGATACTTCCACACATCCAGCACATCGTCTACTGCAATCCCTTCAACTTCCATTTGTGCTTTCAGAGGAAACGCTTGTTTTTGAAGAGTGTCATGCTTATCCATAGATTCCTCCTGAAGATCATCATCAACCTGTCTTGATCTTTTCATCGTACAATCATTAAATTATTATCCGCGATGAGTTATCATTAATTTTGGCTTTAGCATGTCAAAACGAGCCAGGGCAGATGATGGACCTGAAGACGAACCAGACCAAACTACAATACGTAAAGAGACTATAGAATGCACAATTCCGCCGTGCTTTAAAAACCCTCCCAAGTTCTCCAATTATTCAGAATATGAGCTCCACATCATCAACACTCATACATATATATGTCAAGCCTGTAAACGCAAGTTTCCATCTGGTGGTATTCTAAGTTTACACATCGAGGAGAACCATGATCCATTTTTCATAATCAACAGAGAAAGGGGCAACAAAGTATACAAGTGTTTAAACTATAGTGAACCAAATGGCTGCAAAAAAGTGTGTTCAGATAGAAAGAAGAGACGACTACATATGATAGATAAACATGGGTATCCACGAGAGTTTGATTTTGGGATTATCGACAGGGGAATTGAAAAATGTATATATTAATGCTAAATAATGACATTCAAAGGTCCATGGGTTCACCATTTTCCTTTTCAACTTTTCTTCTTTTAATGGCTGGCTTCTTCCTAAGTTTAGCAATAAGTTTGTCATCAAAAGTAGAATTACAAGTAGGACAATGATTGGAGTCAGGGATGATACTCATAATACATAGGCACACCGAGCAAACATAACCAATTTCCACTGATTTGCCAGTGATGAAACAACTGGCTCTGTAGTTGACATTAGAATTTGTAGGAAGAATAATCAATGATCTTATAGAAGGATCAATAAAATAAGCAGTCGACAAAACCTGGATAAATCCAAACGGTTTTTCGATGTGGAGGTACACTCCATTAGTAGCATCTGCTGCTTGTTGGAGATATGAAGAATCTCTATTGCCCAACTTGGCTACATCAATCGGAACCTTCATTTTCTGAGCTGCAAATATGCCATTCATCAATGAGATGTATTTGATATCTTCATTATCATTTGGAGTCACAATTAGAATTCGTGACTTTATTCGGGAGCTGCCACTATAGCCAGATCCTCCGGTGGTAGTAGCACCAGAGCTAGATGCAGATTCTTTATTGGAAATATTGGTGGCAGCTGACATGGCTGAAGCGGTAGTGGTAGAAACTGTTGGGTCTAGTTTCAACATTCGGTTGGTATATGTTAACGCCAAACTAAGTGCTCCTGCCAATTTGGAAGATACATTAGAAGGTGTTGATTCAATGGTGGCCTGTAAAGTGCTATTAAGCTCTTCCAATACCACGTCATCAACAATTCGAAATTGACGATACATTCCTTTCCCCACTAAACTAGGCGTATCAGGAGGAATAGAACTGTCGTTATCTTCAGGGGGTCTAGCACCAACGTCATCGTAATCTCGATGAGGGCTTGGGTATAGAAATCGGGATCCTTGGGGTGTGCTTAAGATAAATGATACTTGATTGGAATTGTTTAATGATAAATGGCCGTTCAAAAACACAAGCAACGACTTGACTACATCCACAAGCGTAGTTTGACCTTTGATGTTGTACCAACCACCGGGAGTTAGTTCTAGAATCAAGGTGAGCAACGATGGGTCGTCGATGGGCTCCTCAGCCGTATGGAGCTCTGTAAAGGCACTATCTGTTATTTCATCCATGGAGAAGATAAGATTGAGATATGAATTATTGAGAACTAAGTAATGAGAACTGAGTAATGAGATGATGGTTGAAGAATGGTGTGAGAGGATGGTGCGAGAAGACTGATGCGAGACGAAGAAGAGACGGCAAGAAGAAAGCGACAAGTAAGAGAGAAAAACGAGAGAAGAACGAGAGAAGAAAACAGTACCAGCAAACCATCGCTCTAATTAAAATGGATACAATCGTATATCATTACTATTTAATGGCACACGTATCACTTGCCAATATCCTCATACCAGTCTTGCGGCCTCTCCTTTATAAACTTAGCCATCAAATCCTTGCATTCTTGATTATCAAGATTCACCACCTCCACCCCTTTAGCCTTCAACCAATCTTCTCCCCCATAAAAAGTCTGGTTTTCCCCAAGCACAACTCGTTTGACTCCATACATTAAACATGCTCCTGAACACATATTGCAAGGTGACAATGTAGTATACATGGTACAGTTTTTATAAACATGCCCTGGTAATCTTCCAGCATTTTCAAGAGTCGACATTTCCCCATGAAGAATGGCAGAGTTTTTCTGGAATCTCATATTATGGCCCCTTCCTAAAACAGTTCCATCTTCTTGAATCAAAGCTCCTCCAATAGGTACTCCACCTTCGCTATAACCTTGAATTTTAGTTAATATTTGTGTCTAGATTCAGCTTCCCATGGTATCACATACTCTTTCTGGCTTCTTCTAATGCTATTTCAAGCCCTTTCTTGTCGTCGAATGTCATCTCTGAATATTCTTCTTTTCGTTATGACGGATTATTCCGCGATTTTATTATGTGAAAATGTTGATCAATCCACTTCTATCCACTGTTACTATCATCTCATAAGGCACGGATAACACGCCAATATCGTTGATGACGTCTTGGTTATATGAGCTAGTAGCCTCTCTTTGTTTGTCAGCTGACTTTTCGTAGGTTATCGCTACTTTGGGGTTCAAGGTGTTTCTGGTGAAGGAGTATTGGCTCTGAGACATAGATTTTTCGAGATTGTTCAAGTTCCAAAAGATAATCCGTCCTTCTTCTATAGAATTGACCAAATAAAGTCCATTAATATGCTTGTAAAGAATCATTGATGATTGGATCTTTCTATCACTGGAAATCTCGTGATCTAATGTTAAACTGTCCAATATCTCATTCAATGAATTGGAATCTTCTTTAATCTCTTCACTAAGGTACTGCTTTACCTTGGGATTACTAGTATGAGAACACAAGATTTCCCGACACTCCAAGCTGGGAATATCCCAGATCGTGATATCTGATTCGGAACTTCCACCAATCACGGCAAAGTATGACGATTGCAAATTGTTATCTGGGAGTTTGAATTCAGATGGTAATAGTATAAGCTGTTTAATAGGGCTGGTCATGGTACTGTTCTCTGTACAATATATTTTCCAGCATTTAACCATTATAAGGAACCGTGTATCCCAGAGACAGAATCTACCCTTGCTTGTTCCTACTACCAACCATCCTTTTCTTGAATTATACATGAAGCTTGTAGGGATTCCGTGGATTAAAGGGTTTTGCAATACAAATTCACATTCCATGGTGATTATATTGAATGCTATCACTCTTGAACTCGAGGTAGCCACCATTAAAACATTCATCGAGCCATCGGTACAAAACATGATTGAGGTGGCATATTCATTATTGTGCAAATTGTATTTTCGAATCATGGCTAGCTTGGAATATTTGGATATTCTCTTATTCTTGCCTCTAGTTAACACTACTCTGAAAATTCGGACTTTTCCATCTCTGGTTGCAACCGCAAATACATTTCGGTTGTTCATGAAACAGATTTTTTCAATGGGAGCCTTCAAATTCATAGAAAGACTAGCGTTTTTGAACATGATATTCTTCTCCAACTTCTGACTGTCCCAAACTCGTAATAATCCCGATTCAGATCCGGTCAAAAAGAACTCTGATGAGGGGTTCACGGCTATACATGTAGAACTTTCGGGAACTCCAGGGCCTACACTGGCATTAATCTGAGAAATACATTCGCCTTTTGGTTTCCAATCAGGTGTCTTTGGATTATGGATCTTGATGGTATCACCAAACTCAGAAAACGAATCTAAGGACAAATCAAAATTCACACTTTGAAGATAATGCAAAATGTATGGGTTATACCCTTGGTAACTGTGTCTACTATTAGCGATAATAACCTTCTCATCATTAGAGCTGATGACTTTATGGCTAATACCACTAGATTCGTGAGACGTTTTGGACGAGCCATGGCCCTTTCTACTGTGATGGGAATCATTGTTGTTCAATTCCAATTCTCCGAACACATTTTCTTCAACTGTCTGGATAGAAGCTGTAGCTCTGGCAATAGTAGGTAATATTAACGAATTTGACCCACTACGATTAGTCTTGATACTAATGTTGTCTCCGTTACTCGTATCCTGAGCAGATACATTGGTTTCCAATCCCTTATGAGCAGTTGCAATAGGCTCTGATTTGTAGCTGATTTCAAAAAATATGTTTCTAGGGGTGATTTCGACAGTTTTCACATCCAGCTCCGAAGGAGTAGAGCTGCCATTTCCGTGAATCAGCATTCCTTTATTAACTTGAAAGACATAACCTCGGATATTAACAAGTTTCCAGTAATCTCGCTCATCCAAACCCACTGACTTCAACTTAAGCAACCACTGCTTGTCATCATGAGACAAGGGAAACGACAGAGAAGCAATTGAGTTAGGCTCATTTATGGTGTTTTCGCCAAGTTTCGATTGAACAAAAACGGACCTTCCCATATCTTTGGAGAAGGCCGTAAACTTCTTAGGACTAGTTCTTGAAAAATTCTGTTGGGTCCAGAACAATGACTTCTCCGAAGCAGCACCGGCCCATGCAAGCATATACTGATAAACAATCTTGGAAAGTGGTTTAGTCAAGCAAGGATACAAAGTATTCCAATCAATATTTGTGACATCGTAGGACAAAAAGCTTTTGATTTGAGGGTAAAGAAAGCAAAACCGATCGGCGTTCAGTAAATTGTCGTTGATGGCCAAAACCAACTCGAGGACTGATTGACGGATCCATTCATTAGGATGCAAAAATAAGTGGGTGGTGCTTCCAAGCAATTCTTTATAAATACTCAACGCATTGAATTCTGTTTTAGGATTGATTATCTTCTTGGATACAAATTTGACAAAGATCTCCAACACTTTAAGAACCACCAATTGCTCTGGGTCGCTCAAAGTTTGAATTAAAAGGGGAAATAAGTATTGTTCAAACGACAAAACTCCAACATATGGACCAATGACCAAAATACTATCAAGGAATGCAAGTTTCAATTCATTGTCTGTATCGTTCAAATATGTAATTAAATGTGGAAGGATGATATCATTAGTCTTTTCTACCCCAAAAAATCTACATAAAGGACCAATATTTGTCACCAAACTGGCCCGAACCTTCGGGTCTGGGTCTGTCAATAAGAGAACCGATATTTCCTCAAACGCATTGTATAGAATATCTTTAGGGATGGTAAAATTCTTATTGGAAGCATTGTTGGTCACATCATTCTCCGAAGTCATAGTCAGATTCTTGTTTGAATTCATTTTGAATGACACTGTCATCATCAAAAACCTATGGGAAATTTGGGCCAATAAAGGGATGGCGGATGCTAATTTATTCTTTATTAATTGTTCGTCTTTATGGCTAGTGCCTATGTTGATTGCTTTTGTCAATTTTGGCAAAAGATACTCCGGAAACATCAACACATTCAATGGAGTTATATAAGAACAAGAATCAAGTAAAGTCACTATGGAGTCAAGGGCTGCCACCACAACCTTCGCAGAGTAACTATTATTGATACCACCTTCAACTTTATCTATGGTGTCAGATATTGAAGACTTCATATGATCAAAGGTTCTCAAGCTTGTGCTTTCAATATATTCATCAATAAGCTTGCACAAATAAGGTAGAGAACGATCCAATTTACATTCGTCGTTGACTCGTTCCGATAGGGCAATTATTAACTCACAAGCCTTAATCTTCGATTCAGGCTGTTTCAAGGTGTTAACCAATGAAAATACAACGTTCAAGATAATCAAGGAGGAAGCTTGCAGATCGGTGGAATCTCGGTAATTGGCCGTGTGTTTGATTCTATAATTCTTGGGCATTCCAGGGAGATTCAAGTTCATTCCATGGATTTTATGCTGATGAGTACTATGATGATGTGGACTGGTATAGTCAAAGTCCAAGTTCTCAGATATCTTATCGAAGTTTTTATAGATATAATCAATTCTTAGATCACTGCTGGTGACATTATTGTCCGATCCCTTGACAGCAAACAATTCATTATTATTCAAGGTCTTAACAAAATCGTACAAAAACTCATAAAAGCATTCGGGGAAACATGTTCCACGGTAATCGTCTAGCAAATTTGTAGCTGAAGGTCTTTTCTCTGGATCAAACAGAATTAAATTGGAGATTATTTGTTTTATATCTTCATCACCAACAGCTGCTAAATCAGGATAGTACTCATTTTTCATGTATTTAAACAACCCAGATAATGTGAACAATGGTTCTCCATCCAAGCAAAGTTCTCCGATTATACATCCCAAGCTGAACAAATCCATTTCGTCCGTGATATGATTCTTACCACTGAAGTTTCCATTATCGTCAAAATTCTGGATAATTTGTGGTTCATTCTGGGAATTGTAAAACCGTTCTGGTGCCAAATTACATACTCTTCGATCAGAAGAATCAAAGTAAAAGGAAAATTGATTAGGATTATCATCTGGAATGTAAACAGGTTTTGTATAGCTAGCAAAGTCAGCCAACATAATCCAATTGGAACTTGAAACCAATAAATTCTCCAACTTCAAATCCCCGTGATGAATCTTCAAATGACTATGAAGAGTTTCCATGATCTTTAACAACTGTAACACCATAAACTTCTTTTCAATCGGAGTCAAAAATGGCCTTATCGATAGCCTATCGTATAGGTTGTTTCTTATCAATGGTCGTATAAGGTACCCGGCCCTATCCGTTTCAATGAATTGATGAGTAGGAAGAAAATGATTGAATTGGCCAAGAAGGGAAGCTTCTTTCACTAGAAGCTCAGTAACATGCTGGAGATTGATATTAAAGCTGGCAATATTGTTGGAAGGTTTAATGAGAATCTTAATGACTATAGTATCGCCAGTGTTGATATCTATGCCTTTAATTGTCTTGAGAAACCGGGAATTATTGATCAATTCAACATACTGGATGTTTTCCAAGATATCTATATATGACGATAGAGCAATTGTAGGGGCTGACGGTGCCAATAGCGACAACCTGGCTCCCATACTCACAATATATGATAAATAGATAAGTTATAGATAGCACAAACAAGTTCGCGATACATCAGATTCATATTTTAGGCGATGAATCGTCACTATTTATACGGCTATGAATACATTAAAAATATACAGATATTTATTAAAAAATCTAATTAACTAAAGCAGAAGCAGTAGCAGATTCGTATTTCCAGTTTGGTGGTAACACAGCAACGGTTCTGTAGTATCTAGCTAATCTGTGGATTCTAGATTCGATTAAAATTAATCTGAATTTAGAGTCTTTGTCTTTTCTGTTTCTTTCCAAGTGCTTTCTAACAGAGACAGCCTTTTTAATCAAAAAGTATAAGTCTTCTGGGATTTCTGGAGCCAAACCGTTAGATCTTAAGATTCTCAACACTTTGTTACCAGTGACAACTTTAGAAGCAGTAACTCCGTGAGCGTCTCTCAACACAACACCGATTTGAGATGGAGTCAAACCTTTTCTGGCGTACTTGATGATTTGTTCAACGACTTCATCGGAACTTAATTTGAACCATGATGGAGCGTTTCTAGAATATGGGGTAGCTGAAGAAGAGATACCTTTACCCTAAAATTAATGTTAGTAATAGCCAAGGGGATTTGGCTTCGTGGACCGGAATATTGGTGATGAAGTGGATACTATGTCTTAAGGCCATATTACTTTGTATTTCGAAAGTAATTCTGACTGTAGGGCCACAGTAGTCGTACGTCATCACGTCGATATTCCCTGCCTGAATAATAAAGTGGTACTGGCCAGTGTGTTTACAAGAATATACTAGCAAGTATCAAATAATAAAAGCAGAACTAACATATCATTTCGATTGTTAAACTTTTATTAAGACCTTGTCGTAGAATATATTCTACACCGAATCCAGTCCTAGGATTACACTCATTATCAAGGTTTCTGTACACGAAGTGCCAGTAGAACTTGATTGTTTAACATACTCCTGAGTGCATACGAGCCATCTTGAATGTAGTTTATTTTCTTAAGTTATATGGAATTAGAAGAAAAAAGTGGTGAAAATTTTCACTAGAAAAATTTTTCACTGAGCTTATGAGGGAAGAAGATGTCCGCACACGACCTTTGATGGTTGGGTGTTGGTATGACATCTACGCGAAAATTGGACTACGGTGTAAATGTGAGACCGAATCTATAATTGATCGTAACTATATGTCTATTACTTCAATTCCAGCTCAAGATTCTCCAAATCCTCTTCTTCCTCAATCTGAATCAATTTCGATACTCCAGCTTTGGCCCTGAATGTTTCTATGGCCCCAGCATACAACATCTTAGATTCTTGTCCACATGTTTGAGGCTTCCAGTATAATAATACTAACGGAGACACTAATCTCCCATCATCAGAAGTATAAGGATAACTAAGAAGTATAAACCGCGGATTTGTATCAGGCAATTCTTCAGCCAATTCCTCGATATCCTCAATAACTTGGTCGTCATCTTCCCGTTTGACTTCATACGAAGTTTTATCAATACAGTATATGATAGCTTGCATTTTCAGAGCTCTGGCACTGGCAAACCGGAACTTCTGGAGCCCCGATATCGTTTCCGACGAATAAGTATAAAGATTACTAGACTAGAAGTTGTTAGTACTATCCCGATATCCATTCTAATTGTTACATACCATGCTGATAACTATATGTAACTTCTTTCACTCTCACTCTTTTTCACTCTATGATCACCACGATCACTCGGTATGGTTCAGGAGAAATCGAGCCTCACGCCGCGAACCTTTCTCCAGCCCATCACTTACCTAATTAGGATTTGCGTGTGTGTCCCATTTCAATAACAGCGTTTGATAAAATATCAATACATATAAACGCTGTGAAACAGATTAACACAGTTCCAACACTTCTGACACAGTTGTTCTTGTATTGTTCTTATACTGTTCTACATCATTCCTCGACCCTGCTTGATCCATCAACACTTGATCCATCAACACATCCCAGGCTACTCCTAACTGCATTATGGTAAAAGCTCATCGTTCCGATATTCCGTTGATCGAGTTTTTAAAGAATAGAATCTATTTAGGCGCTTTTGATTCCACTCCTGCCGACACCAATGAACTTGTGTACTTTACAGTTGAAGATGCTTTACCATACAATTCGTTCCACTTGGACTTTGGCCCTTTACATATAGGTAGTCTTTATCGGTTTGCAGTTGTTTTGCACAACATTTTGAACGAAGAGTCCAACCAGGGCAAAGCCATTGTGTTTTATAGTACTACCAGTGCCAAAGAAAGAGCAAATGCCGCTTGTTTGTTGTCTTGCTATATGGTATTGGTACAATCTTGGGCTCCTCATCAAGTGCTTCAACCTATCTGTCAGATAGAACCCCCGTTCCAAAGTTTTAGAGATGCAGGTTATTCCAGTGCTGATTTTGAAATCACCATTCAAGATATTGTTTACGCTATGTGGCGGGCCAAAGAAAGAGGCATGATTGATTTAACTACGTTCAATCTTGAAGAATACGAGCAGTATGAACGAGTTGACCAGGGGGATTTCAATGTGATATCTAAGGATTTCATTGCGTTTGCCTCTCCTCAGCAGAACCTGCGGAAATCCAACTCTTTAAATGAATCGTTTAAAAAGGTATTGGCTTATTTCATGAAGAATGACGTTCAATTGGTAGTACGGTTGAATTCTCATTTATACGACGCCAATGAATTTTCTAAAAGAGGTATTCAACATATAGACATGATTTTTGATGACGGAACATGCCCTCCTATGGATTACGTCCAGAAGTTCATTGGTGCTGCTGAGTCTGTGATCCAAAAAGGAGGCAAAATAGCTGTTCATTGTAAGGCTGGGTTGGGTAGAACTGGATGTTTAATTGGAGCTCATTTGATTTATACTCATGGGTTTACTGCCAATGAATGTATTGCTTATATGAGAATGATTCGTCCTGGAATGGTGGTAGGTCCTCAACAGCATTGGTTATACTTACACCAAAACGAATTCAGAGATTGGAGACACACTATGTGCATAGATAATAGACCCGACAGTTTTATTGGTGGATTATTCCCATTAGTTCCTTATGATGAATTTAAAGCTAGATTGAAATATGAAGCTAAGCAAAGAAAGTTACAGCATCAACAAACGTTGAATACTTCTGCTAGTCATTTAGATTCATCTTTCCAAACTCCTATTCGAAGAAGAAAGATTAGTGGTGCTTTGGCCGCTAAGATCCTGACAGTAGTGCCTCTGACTTCTCCAGGACAACCCAGAAAATACAATGATGAAAATTCAGGAGTAGTAGAGATCTTTAATAACTCCGATGATGATGAATTCATAGAAAATAATGCTGATGCCGATAATATGCAAGATGTGGAGCAAACCAGTTCTCCACAGAATCCTCAAAGTCCTACAAAACCCAGCGACATCGAAGTTAATGTGGCCGAAGTCGACCACGAAATCAAAAGTTCTCCTAGTAGAGATGCATTGAGATCAATCTCAGCCAATCAGCTGCAATATAACGTCCAAGTATCCAAGACCATTTCCAAGACCAGAACCATAAGTGGTTTTTCATCATCTCCTCAACCTACTCCACAATCTCCTATTCATCATTCACCTTCTGGTTTCATCAGACACCCAAAATCGCGGCCTGGGTCCAGAGTGTCGTCTGGATTTAACCCCGCTAGGCCCAGTCCTGTACGAGTTCAGTCCGGAGGCATAAGAAAGGTTAGTGGTGGTAGAAAGTATTAGCACTGCTACAAAGGTTCATGGGTTTCTTCATTGTTTTTACACTTCATCCTTGTATTATTGGTTCTTTCAGGTATCTGAATATACGCACGATTTATATACTTATTCTTCGTAGGCAGCCTCTACTATGTTGAACTGCTCATCATCAATTGCAAACGCCAATATGTCATAATCGTTAAATGTGACTTCTTTCAAAATCCCGTCATCAAGCTCAATCCAATGATTGCTGTATGGGGACGTCTTATCCTTGGGAATGGCAATTTTTAATTGGCCCGGTTCCACTGAAACATTATTTTTAGATGTATCTATATCGTCTTCTTTCATCACCACGTCTCCAGTATTTTGGTCTTCCTCATCTATAAACTCCGATTTAGGGATATCTATGTCGTCGTCCTCGGGTATTGGTGCTGGTTCATCGACCAATGGCAACCCTCCAGATTGGTTGATCATGTTGCAGAGCAATTGGTTCAAGGACCCCACCGTTTGTCCTGGTTTGGAGGTTAAATCCACCGGAATCACATATGTGATTTTACCTCTTTTGAATTTCAAAATTGTTATAGTGGCCTTTTTTTCTGTAAGTTTAGGCGGCTAGAATGTTAGTAGGCTGATTCAGACGCTTTTGGTTGTATATTGGTCTAGTATCACGTACCATTATTGACGTTAACTATGGTGATAATCGATAGAAACGTCGCGCTAAATCCATCGCGTTTTGCATTTGTAGCCACAAAGCGATGATATGAACCAATTGATACAAACTGTCAACCACCGACTGTCGGTGCTTTCTCTATACAAACAACTCCTACGAGGATGTTATACTTTAAGAAAGACAACCGTCCCAGAAACTTCAGGCGAAAAAGTATCAGAAACCGTGGAAAACGAGTTGAGTATCGCCAGAATAAATCCATCGCAGTATACTCAATACTTAGCATCTGATATTCACCATACGCTACGACAACAATTCCGAACTAAGTTCGATGACGTACAAAGATTTTCTCGTGCCTACACGCGTGGATTACAATTGGTACAACTTTTACTGGACCTCGGATCGGACAAAAGTAGTTTTGTGGGGTTGATTGAATATGTAATGAACTTCAAAAAGGTGGAATTTGAGAATTGTCAAAAGAAGAGTTATAAACATTACTTTCGAGGAATCCAGGAATTCAATGGCCAAATACCGTCACAACACTCTGACAAGTTTCCCTGGCCCCTCAAACCCTATGACACGTTGAAAAATCATGAACGAGAGAAACGACTAAAGCATGAAATCAGAAATAGTAAAGACAACACCCATAAGATCTTAAGACGATATTTGAAGCATTTGCAGATGAATCACAAGACTTCGGTTCCCCAACTTCTTCCATACACAAGCTTGCCATTACCAGCGCAAAACATCAAGCTTTCTTCCAAAATATTTGATTCTACATCTATAAAGAGCATTTCCCAAGCATATAATAGAGATATGATAGCAGCCCTTTTAGAGCCCGAACTCGAATACAAGGTGAATTTCCATCATTTCTTAAAGCCATTAGAACAGATAGTCACAGAAAAAGGACCGTATCAGGTGAAAATCCGGACCACTAACGCTGGAACTACAGGAATGTCATTTATCAAATTGCCGTCTCCTCGACTCACTGTCATGAAGGAAATCGCCATGGATATAAAGAAACTGGCCAAGGATTTCACCCTTTATAAGCTATGGGAGTCTTCCAGTGAGGATCCAGGAACAAAAGAACGGAAAGCCCCAGATGGAAGTTGTAATATTGCCTGGTTCAAGCAATATGGTCCTAATGCTAAGATGTTTCCCAAGGACGTACATGCTTCATTATATCAAAACGAAGCAATTTGGGAGTTCGAGTTGGACTTGGCCAAGTTGCAGACCAAAGATAAAGGAGTTAAGCGGAGTGTTGTTGAATCGGATTTGACAAGTATAAAGAATAGCTATATAGAATCATGGATGGAAGCTTTAGAACAAACCTCGGCCCAATTATATCATAACTGGAAGCTGTATGAGTATAAGTACAATTCCAGGTACCTGGATGCACTCCAAGTGGAACAGAAACAGTATCAGGACCAAATGAACCGTCAATTTCAAGAGAAACTAGATCGATATTCCACCCTCATAGCTCTTCTTCGACAACAAAACGTCACCCTTCATTCCAATTTGGTGTCCAGAAAAGTTCTAGATTCACCCATAGATGCCCGGCTAACTAAAGATGACCGGCTCATCAAGAAGACCAGGACAGGAATAAGCGTATCTGAAAGAAGAGGAAGAAACCAGACCCTCAGTGATTATATGGATCTGGCCAACATCCATTCATACAAATTAGGAATGAAGTATGAAAAGCGGTTTAAATTTTAACTTCTACAACGTTGCTATCAAGACCATTGCATGTTATGCTGTCGTCCAAATTACATCATGGCATTATATACAAAGAAAAAAACTAAAATCAACCAATCATCAAGTCGTAGGAATTATCATTCAATGCATAGTTACAGTCGAGACCCATTCAAAGGGTGGCCAGGCTCATCATCATCATCATCATCCAATAATGCCGATTCTCCTTCTTCTGGAACATCTCCCACCAAATTGGCCTCTTTTTCAACAATCTCAAAATCCTCTATCAATCTGATCAACTCAGAGGTGTCTTTATCCTCTTCATCAACAGAAAGTCCACTCATCATCTTCACCACTTCCAGAAGAGATTTGCCCTGATCTTTCAATTCTTGATGTTTAGCTAGCACTTCCTCAAGACAAGTAATGCCATTCTCATACCATCCCACCGATAAGCTCTCTGGAAACGGAGGTATCACCATAATATCTTTCCTGGCAAACACGGCTTCTTGAGATAATTGGTTCTTATAGAATAATGATGCCTGATAATGTTCCTTACAGCAATATTGAGAAGAATAGGTATTAGGTAAGATTATCGACGGTTTTCGATTGTAGATTTGAAACTTTGTCTCTCCGTCATTACAAGCAGTGGTGCCATTGCTGTTACTGGATAATCGCCGGACCTGATGCTTAGGACTATTATTACATACTAAATATCCACACTGATGTTCGATATTCTTCTCCTCCACAATGTCATCATAAGTGTCTTGAGTCAAAAACCGGCTAAGGAACTTCAAGAGGGGCCAATCAACGGTGTTGTCGATTAAAAGCTCGGTGATAATCAACAGAACTCGAGATGCTTCTGTCGGGGTTAGTAATTCCTTATTGGCAAATGGAGCCAAATAAGGAACAAATGTTTGGATCGTAAGGAGCTCCATTGCTGGAAATGCAGGGGTTTCATAAACTGGGACTTCTGTGGGCGTAACTTTCGGCGGTTTAACGGTTCAATTCGCTTGGTGTTGGTTTAATATATTTGGATGTCTTCAAGTGTTTCTGGTGACAAGTCGTGGAGCCGCCGATGTCGATTTGGTTTTGGTCGGTTGATGGTGATCACGTGACTGATGACGAAATCGCGATAACAAGCTCTGGAGAAGTATGGTGTTATGGCGGCTAACTATCAGATGCTATTACATAATGGGGGCCAATGACGAGACTATAAGTCCTCAAAATACACGAGAGTTACGGTTCCGTCCTGATGGCAATCGAGGGTTTGATGGCGCTAGGGCTCGGTCCAGGTCTCGGTCTCGGTCTGTTTCTAATCCCAGTTCCACGTCTCGATCATTATCAGCTAATGGATACTCCAGCATCCGCCAAAGGTCCCGGTCTTCCACCACCGGTTCATTTATCAATTTTTTGGCCCATGAAAGAGCCAATGTGGGGCGGAGATCCGATGAAAAGTTGTTTTCCTTATACCGGTTATTCATGTTGGAATTGAATATTCCTTCGGCTAACAGCCAGAGCACAAACAAGTATGAGCAAACCACCCAGATAAACAACGATTCGTACGAACAGTTATTGAATTTAGTTAAAATCCCTTTTGTGTTGGAGAAGTTCATGGGATTGGGGCTATTAATATGTCTTAATTCGTTCTTGACTCTCTTCACGTTGGTGCCAATCCGGATTATTGTAATTAGCTTCATCACGCTAAAGGCTACTTTGAAAGAGAAGCATCCGACATTGTCGTTTATAAATCACCGTTTTGCCTTGGCCAGAAGAGATACGCTTACTATATTTCTAATATTAATAGCATTGGCAATTCTATGTCTTCCTACTATTGATATTTCTAAAATGTACCATGATGTCAGGGGCCAAGCCCAGATCAAATTGTATGTCATGTTTGGAGTGTTGGAAGTGGCAGACAAGTTGTGCTCATCCATTGGACAGAACATTTTGAGTGTTTTATATGATTTGGTTTCGTGCCAATTCAATAAGAATAATTCTATTAATTTCTGTATCTTTTTCATAGCAGCGCTTTTTTATTTGTCGTTGCATGCTTTTATTCTAATTTACCAGGCAGTATCGTTGAATGTGGCTGCCAATTCTTATTCCAACGCTCTTTTGACGTTATTATTCTCCAATCAGTTCTCGGAATTACGGAGTTCGGTGTTTAAGAAATTTGACAGAGAAGGGTTGTTTCAACTTGCCATGGCTGACTTGACGGAAAGGTATCAATTATCGCTTATGTTGGGAATGATTGCCTTAAGAAACACATTGCAGTTGAGTAGTATCAATCAGGGCTTAATTCCTAATAGCTGGCAGACGTGGAATAATTGGTTAGGGGCTCTATTAGGACCCAGTATTGGTGTTTTAGGAAGTGAAATCTTGGTTGATTGGTTAAAGCATTGTTATATCACCAAGTTCAATAAGATAAAACCGAGAATTTATGATAAGTTTCTTTATGTGTTGGCATTAGATTATTTGGAAGTGTTCAAAGCATCTTCGACTCATTCCAATCTTGATTATGAATTATCTGATTATATTGTATTGACAAAACGAATAGGGTTGCCTTTGTTGGCAACTACTGTCTGCTTCTTAAGAATGTCATTTGCAGACTTTATGACCATATTCACTGTATCTTCGCCTTCCAAGTTTTATTCTTTCTTTGGCAGCTTATCATTATTGTCGATTTCGTTTGTGGTCTTACTAATGATTAGACTTATCATTGGTCTTGTTCTCCTCAAGTGTACTACTTATATAAAAGAACAGCATGAGTTGATATCAGCACAAGAATTTGAATTCCAGAATTCAGATTCAAATATTGTTGTGCCTGAGTCGACCATGACCTCCAATCCAGAAACTCCTATCAACACAACACAACTTCGGAGAAATTCCAAAGAAGCAGAAGATTCTCCAACTCCATTACCTCAAGCTACCTTCCTTGTATCCCCTCCTAAATCTCCTATTGATAGGAGCTTTCTACCTGGGATCCCTAATACTGAGGTATCAAGCATAAATCCATCCACTAGATCCCATTTGTATGATCATAATGAAGAGATTCCTCCAACAGGAGAAGAGAAGAGAAACAAAGAATTCAACGATAAGTACGAGGAAAAGTCCGACGAAGGGTTGGGCAATGTCCTGCGGTATGAAATGTCATCCAAGCGCATATGGTAAGTATCTACAAGTATTTATTATTTACATAGTTTCTATTTACAACTGTCTCATAAAGTCTTTTACTTTATAAGCTTCACAATTTGATTAAGGGCTTGTGGTCTAATCTTTTTCATTCTGGAGCAAAAGGTGACACATCCAGTTAGAAGAGCCAATGCTCCTGCTTGATGAAGAGCTGCTAATGGGATTGGTACCAAGTAGATTAAAGTGGTAATACCCAATGAAGCTTGCAAGGTAACAAGCCCCATAACAGCACCTAAAGCTCTCATGGCCGGTCTGGGAATTATACCTTTTCTCTTAACAGCATACATATGAGCAGCCAAAACCGAAAAAAAGGTAGATGTGGCTAATATACGATGCACTAATTGAACCGTTGTTGGGTTTTCAAAAAGATTCCTCCACCACAAGTCAGATAAATCTGGTCTTCGGGAGTACACGGGAGACATCAACTCTTGTGAGCTAGGAATATAGTCATCTCCCATATGAGGAAATGTGTTATAAATGAGCCCAGCATCCAATCCAGCAACCATTCCGCCTGACATAGCAGTGACAAAACTTAACCCTAATAATCCATATCCGATATATCTGAGTCTGTTTAAAGGAGAAGCTCCCAATTTTTCTATCAAACTCGACACATATTGAGGATTAGATTTGGCTTGTTTAATTAAATTATTTTCATTCAAAATCTCGAGTCCGGTCCATAAAACTCCCAAATACATTAAAAATGCAGCTCCTAGATGAGTAGTCAATCTGTATTGAGATACGGTTGGTTTAGAGTTTCTTTCAGTTAACTGGTCTTGATCCAAACCTGATTTCACCATCCACCAGCCAATAGCTCCTTGCAATCCTAAAAGTCCGGTCAATCCCACAACCCTCCATTTGACGTGAGGAGAAAGCTTACGAGATGACCAAAAGTAGATGGCCGGCAATATGAAGAACATTCCGATTCCTCTGCCCACAAGTCTATGGCCCCATTCCATACTATAAATAAACTTGAATTCTTCCAAAGTGATATGAGAATTCAATTGTTTAAACTCCGGTGAATCCTGATACTTATTGAATTCGTTTTCCCATTCTTTTTGGTTCAACGGTGGCACGGTCCCGGTGATAGGTTTCCATTCGGTAATAGATAACCCTGATTCCGTGAGTCTAGTTAATCCTCCTAACACGACGATTCCGAACACCAACGTCGAAGTTCCGAACAACCAATAACTAACAGACTTATTGGAAATCACTGGGTCGACTTTCGGGGCTTTGACCGCTTCTTTGGCGATTCTGGCTGTGTTCAATGTAGCGCTAGAATAATTTCTAATACTGAACGTTTGATTGGTGGAGAAGAAAAAGCTGCGTCGATAGCTAGGGAAAGCCGTTTTCGGCGCCTTTAAGCCATGTAGCACAGCATTTCCTGTGAAATAGAACCTGTTCTTGAACACGTTCATACCAAAACTCGTACTTGGCTATCTATAAAACAATTGTAGGCTTCAACCAAGGCAGAACACTGAAAATTTATATTTTTTTCAATGCGCACCATTTCTTCATCGTTGGTTTGTGGTGCCTGGCTGCAAAAAGTGAAGAATTAATTATACAAACGGTAGAGAAGAACTTTTGAATAGAGATATTAAGAAAGAAGGTGACATGGCTTCTTTTGAAACTGGAAATGTATGGGAGTCTTGGGAAATTGAAAACCTGGCCCTTGCACGTACAAAAGAGTATACTCAGATTGACTTGATTTCCAATGCTCTATATATGTATGTAGTGCTCTTATTCAGTTTCTTGGTCATAGGTATTATTATTTACGGAGTTAGAGAGTATACTTTGACATACCGGAATCGGACAGCCTCTTTAACAAGTGCCAAAGTAGCCAATGGTAACTGGAGTCCTGAGACAAAGAATGGAGAAAAGGAGCCAGAAGTAGATTTAGAAAACGCTGGTTCTTTCAATAGAGCCAAAGATAATTCGATTAATTCAATAGCTCCATCACTCCCATTTATAAAATTACGTAACTTTTCTCAAAAGACCAATGCCACCAGAGCCCTGGAAACCGATAGTGATTTGATGAAGGAAATCGACCACATAAAGAAAATAGAAGTGATATATGATGAGATCAATAGTGGTGAAGCAACATCTATTTCTCAGTATCTTGTGGAGCAAGAAGCTCCAAACACTAACAAAGTTGTTTATAACTTTGAGCAATTGAATGACATAAAGAAAGAAATGGCTGATTTTCTGAACCAGTTCCAATTAGCTACTGATAATATTGTAAGAATGTCCCTGGTGCTCCAATATAGTATCCAGTATCCTAAAACCCAGTACTCGAGCCCGTTTCAAAATAACAAGGCTATAAATGAAATCAAATCTTCTTTGATTGAAGGAAAGTTTTTGGACCTTTGCAGTAAGTCTATTCTGATTTTGAAATTAGTGTCGATGGGAATCAATCCTGATAACCCCAATTTCTTCTTAAACTCTTTTAATGAAACAATTGAATTCATAACTGATACGGGGATTGTGTTTGAATTGATAGAAAAGGTAGGAAACACTAATCTAAGAGTTTCGCTTGTGGAGATGATATTGAACTATTGTTGGGATCATTGGAACCTCAAACCAGATCTTTCATTCGAGTTGATAATCCAATCTCGTATCACTCTTTTTAGAATCTTATGTAATCTTAAATTGGGAATCAGCTCTGTTGAGAGTTTGCCAACTCAAGTTCGGAACTTTCTAGAATTTAAAATCCAAACGGTGTTCAGAGAATTGACCAAAAGATCTCATTGTCATGATTACCTAGAAATGCTTCCTATGATATCACAAGCCATTTCCATAAGTGAAATGAACAATTTGAAATATTTATTTTACGATTTGGTGCTCATCATAGTTAAGAGTCATATAGATTGTTGTATGGAAGACTATTTGAAAGATACTAGAACCGATCTTAAGGCAATTATTCAACACGGGTTTTGGTACAAGCAAGATAAAAAAATCATCGACAAGGCAAACGAGATTTTCAAATATATTGTTCTGTCAAACCACCAGCTATACAGTTGGTACAATGAAGTCTCGGAAGGACGGATCTATGTGTCCAGTGCTATTAATGGTTCTTGTCTTACCAAATACGATTCCAACTTCAAAAGTGGGCTAAGTGCTCCTGGAGGTTGGAAGTAAAGTTGTATTTTTTCATTCGGGCATATGTACTTCATATAATTTAATTAAAATATTTATCAAAGTCAGTCAATACAAATCTGTATTTCACGTCTGATTTCTGGGATCTCTCAAGAGCTTCAGCAACAGCCGATTCACTGATTGGAAGCTTTTCAATGATTGGATAGATTTTGTTTTCAGCGGCTAATTTCAACATAACCATGGCTTCTCTTTTAGTACCGATTTTGGAACCTTTCAAAGAAACATTATGAAACACCAATTGTGATGCGTGGAAACTCATCATTTCAGAGATACCAGGGACTCCAATATTGACAAATAATCCATCAACAACAATAGCCGGTAAGAAGTTCTCAATTTTGAGATCACTGAAACCAGAAGCACAGTTGATCACCACATCGATCTCCTTAAAGTATCTCTCATTCCAATCAGGGTCTTCATTAATAGCAATGAATTCGTCGGCTCCTAATTTAAGAGTTTCTTCCCTCTTGGTGGATGATCTGGAGAAAGCAACAACTTTAGCTCCTAAAGCCTTAGCGAAAAGAACCGCCATATGACCTAATCCTCCGATCCCAATAATTCCAACTAACTTGCCTTTCCCATCACCTTTTAAAGCTTTGGATAATGGAGAGAACACTGTTAAGCCGGCACACATTAATGGACCGGCCACATCATGGGGCAAGTTATCGGGGATTGGAAAAACATGGTCAATATCTGCAATTGCATGAGAAGCGTAACCACCTTGAGTTACATAATCGTCGGAATTAAAATCAACTGAATTGTAAGTAAAGACTTGTTTTGGACAGTATTGTTCATTACCACTCTTACACAATTTACATTCATGACAACAATTAGAATGGGCACCAATTCCGACAGTGTCACCGACCTTGACGTCAGTAACTTGTTCACCAACCTTGACCACAGTTCCAATGATTTCATGTCCTACGACTAAATCATCTCTTCTGTGAGGACCCCAACTTTTGTCAGCCGTATGAACATCACTACCACAAACCCCACAATACTTAACCTTGACCATCACATCGGTTGGCAAAACTCTTTTAGCTTTGTATTCGACTTTCTTTGGATTTTTCCAGTCACTGACCGACACACCTTGAAAAGTTTCTGGTACACTCATTGTTTGATTGATCTTGTTGTCTATAGACTTACTATAACAAGACAGTGAACTTAGTTGAAGCTTTATAGTGCTTTGGAGTCGGAACTAAAACCGAGATGTTCAGTAAGCCCGAGTTTTGCAGTAAACCCGAAATCTGCAATAAACCCGTTGCAACATATTTCGGATAGATTTCCTAATTAAGGGTTTCGGGTATTGCAGTTTCGGTACTTAAGCGGGCGGGGATTAGATGCAGCGCAATGGTTTTTCCGAATAATCGGCTTGATCTGTATATTCACAGGGGTATCTTACTATGAATGGACATTATCGTATGTAATTGGTAGTTGCCTATCACCGAAGGTACTAGACGGAAAGTTTGATTTTGGTACATGTGGCTTAAACGCTCGGGAATACGCCATTAAGTCCTATATGTCCGCGGAGTTAACACCACGTCGGTTTTTACAGAGTAGACATCCTTCCGTCTTTGAGTTGTGTAACATAGTTGAAAAGGGGGACGCCCTTCTATCAAATGTTATTGTTAATATATACATTTATTTTTGATATTTATATGCGATATCACACAAGTGAAGAATTTATACCTGGCATCAACATTCTACAAATCTCATAATTGTGAAAATCGAAAATCTGCGGATAATCTTCACCAGAAGTTGTGAACCTTGAATAGTGCAAAATTTTACTCATTAACCAAGTGCCCATACATACTTGAGGATGTTTTCAAATCTACTAACATACGAAAGCACCGATACACACCTGGGATATCAGATATCACCTTTGTAGTATTGTATAGATTTAGGTGACTACAGATTTGTATAAAAACAACCAATAGTCGTGTTTCTAAATACACTACCAATTGTATCTACGCTATACCAGACAACGTCCAAGACTCCAAACACTTATCCTCTTTATTCATTTTACGCCAATGTTGTTGTTAGTGAACCTCTTTTATATATGTTAACTATGGCGTCGCAATGGATTTCCTAATACAGATACTCTCGCTTGAAATGGAATATGGTGCTTTTGCTGCAAATTCATCCAGTAAGTGTTGTCACAAAGCATATCCAGTAAAATTATCCACTGATGAGCAATATAATTGTCCTTACATGCCAAATGCTAATCTTCAGGCGGCGGTTAGAAACTCCTTAAACTGTATCGACGATAAAATCACATTCCTGTTCCTGCCAAGATGTGAGCAGTTTTATAGTACTAAAACAGAACTTTTCACAACCAATTAATTACATAAATAGAGATGGATATCGAAAAACGTAGAACCAGACAATCAAAGAAACAAACTCTAAAGTATGACAGTCACTTACGAAGGATTGGACTGTCTTGCTGACAAAGGTAGTCATCAGTATATGGCATTTCATGATCGGCTGCAAAGCGCAGTTCCTTGGGTGGATCAGCCAAAGTACGGTTACTATACTTTATATTTCGGGTGTGCATTCATCATTGTGGCTCTTATAAAACATGTCTACTACAGTTTAAGAGACAGAAACTATCTTAGTCTGAAGTACTGGGTGCCTTTCAATTCTGTAGTGGATGTTTTCACCAGTTATGGTAGGTTTGTTAGCTACAAACGAATTCCAAGTAAAGTGACGTATTTTACTTCCTTACCTCCATCAGTGGGTTCTTCCCTCTTTTTGTTAAGTTCCACTTTATATTTGGGACTTTATTGTTTTGTACCTCACTTTTGGTATAGAGGCTGTAGGGGGTTTGGGTCTCCACCACTTGCTGTTAGAGCTGGGATTATGGCGACTGCTTTGACTCCATTTATTTACATTTTGGCCGGAAAATCTAACTTCATTACTTTTGTCACGGGAATTAGTTATGAGAAATTGAATTATATTCATCAATACGTGGGGTTGGCTACCCTTGTGTTGTCTATAGTTCATACTATTCCTTTCTTCCATCAAGCCCTTCGTGAAGGAGGGTATGCCAATTTGAAACTGTTTTTCGATACAAACTTTTTCTTTTGGAGTGGTGTACCACCTTTGATTTTGCTTTTCTTCTTATGTACTTTGTCCAAATCTTGGTTCAGAAAGTTCTTCTACGAAGGATTCTTACATTTACACTGGATGATGGGAGTTGCTTACTTTGCTACCTTAACATGGCATGTTTTTGGACAGTTAGGAACTGATAATTATATGTGGGCCGCCTTAGCTTTCTGGGGATCTCAAGTAATATACCGTATAATGGTGAAGACATGTTTCAGACCAAACAGTTTATTTCTTAGACCTAGACCTGCAAAACTATTCAAGCTCCAAGGATCTAATGCTTTTCAAGTGAATGTGGAGAATACCAAGATCTCATGGAAGCCTGGACAGCATGCTTTTCTTCGGTTTTCTTCAAGATTATTGGATAATCATCCATTTTCCATTTCCAACATGCCTGGGTCTGAAGGTGACGACATGAAGTTTGTGGTGATGCCCAAAAAGGGATTGACCAAGAAGCTTTATGATGAAATCGAAAAAAATACCAATACCAAGATATTTATTGATGGTCCTTATGGAGGCTGCTCAAGAGACCACAACAGCTTTGACAAGGTCATGTTGATAGCCAGTGGCAGTGGTATTACCGCCACAATGCCCTTCTTAACTGATTTGACTCAGAACGCTACCGCAGGAAGTAATAAGACTACCAAAGAAATTGATTTCATCTGGTTGATCAGAAAAACCGAAGACCTCGACTGGTTTAAGACCGAGCTTCTTAAAGCATTGGAGTGTACTTCCATAAAGATCAATGTGGACATCTACGTTTGTGGAGACGTTCAGGAATCAAAAGACGAAACTCACAAGACCGAAGTTGAAGAAATCAAAGGAGATTCGAATTCTGAATCAATGGAAGAACTTCTCCAGACAAGATCTAATGAATTCGCCTTGAAGTATTTCAAGCCTAAGATTGAAGATATAATGTTACCTTTGAAGTACAGCTTGAAAAGAAAGAATCTTGTGGTTTCTTCTGGAAGCGAATCAATGAAGGCAGTCGTTGCTGGAGCATGCTCCGATTTCCAAGCGTCAATCTTCAATAATGATTTAAATAGAACCAATGTTGAAGAAGTTTTCTTACACACCGAATCATTCCACTGGTGATCCTCCTTGTTAATAGATTTGTAAATACATACGCGATATATATATATTTATTTCTTAGTTCAAGATTTGGGATACAGTGTCTACCACGATATTCTCAAGGCTATTGAACTCAAATCCTAAGATTTTCTTGGTGGCATCATTACTAGTAGCTGCTAAGGTACTAATATCGGCTGGACCACTACCAGGGTTACCTTTGGGCAATTGCAATTGAGGGAAGTGCTTATTGATGATATCCAAGATCATTTGAGTGCTGAATTTTCCTCCCGTTAAAAATAATCTCTTCCCAATGGCTTCATCATTTTCAATGGCGGCCAAATGTCCCTTAGCAACGTCTCTGACATCAACAAAACCTCCCTTATCGGTCTCGAAGTTATCATCAGTCAATTTCAAGATGGAGCCAATCAATTCATTGGAAGTATTGAGTTTCCCCTTGGCATTCTGGTCATCTACTTGTGGACCAAACACATAAACAGGGTTCACAGCAATCAATTTGAAATTGGGCGATTCGTTTTCAACAAAATCCCAAGCAAGTTTTTCGGCAAACGACTTAGCCCCATAGTAAGCAGCAATGGAATCCTTGATAGCCTCTTCATAAGATATGCTGTTCCAGCTACTTTCATCAAAAGATAAACTGCTATCTTGTTCATCCACAGACGAGTAAATAGCAGCATCAGATGAAGTAATCACGACCTTTTCAATTTGAGGGCCATAAGTCTTGATGGATTTCAAGATATTCTCAGTTCCTTTGATAGCTGGCACCACCAAATCGTTTTCTGGCTCAGTTGTATCGTAGAAAAATGGAGAAGCAGTATGGAATAAATATTTTATATCACCATGAGACTTCAAAGCTTCATCAAACGATCCTGGCTCCATCATATCTTTGACAATCTCGTATTCAAAGCCATCTTTAAACAATGCTTTTAACGCTTCACCTTTAGCTTCTGATCTCACAGTTCCCACGACCTGGTACTTTTTAGAGACCAAAAGTTTGACCAAATTCTGAGCAATGAACCCACTTGCCCCTGTTACCAATACTTTGACCATGATAATGCAAAAAGAGGAGAATATAGGAAAAGATCAATTAGAGTTACTTTTCAAGATTTTCCGTATTCAGCGCGGGATCCGTTTACTTAATAGAGAAGGCAGAGCCGATGGATCTATCAGTAGACTGATGGGTGTTGATATTATAGATATAGGTTGGAAGCGTGAAGGATAGAAGGGTATTTGCTGAAAGAAGTTAGCACGTGTGTGGAGGAAGCTTGATGGAGATATTGGCCAGTATTGAGTGTACTAGAGTCACACTAACAAAAACTAGCACTCCAGTATAATTAACACTGTACTTTTCATGAACAACGCCAATCTGAACCGCGCCAATGTGTATTTACAATGGCCCATTTACATTGGTCCATTTACATTGGTATTGTTCATGAATAGACCACCACCATCTCACACTGCCCTTGACTTATCAGCACTTATCAGCACTTCTCAATTTCTGGGGAAACCTCTTCTTATATATGCGGAAGAAGAACCTGCACACAGCCTCGCGAGTTTGACAGGTTTTTATTTACTCTTCGCTTCAAACATCGTTTGCTATTTGTGAATTATCCGAGTCCATCAGAGCCGTTGGGATGAGTAAAATGGACGACCTGAATTTGAGTGGGGAGGATAATGAAGTGTTACAACTTCCTGGAGACCGAGCGCCCAGCGAAGAAAAGAAGAAGGTGTTTTCGTCTTCATTATGGGAGGTAGTGTTGATAAATATGAATGTGTTTAATGGAGCTATATGGGGCGGTTTAGCGAGAAAAGGACTTCTGAACCTAACTACGTTTGATGGAGCGGTTCAAAGTAGTGCCATATGGGCGAATTTTGCCGCCTGTTTGATCCTAGGATTTCTTAGTAAACATGCTAAAACTCCGTTTATAGTGGGGCTAAGCACTGGATTCTGTGGTACCTTGTCGTCTTTCTCGGCTGTTGCTTTAGATATGTTCTACAAATCCACCAACACTAGCATCGGAATATACTACGACTACCCTAATGCTGCTTACGGCATCATGCAATTCATTTCAGTCATCTTGGTAGAAATAGGAGTGTCAATATTCGGGTATCATATTGGAGGTCACTTTGCCATAGAATTTCCTTTGAAACCAAATCATCATAATATTTTAGCTTATACGTGTGCTACTATAGGGATAGCTACGTTTATTACTGCCGTGGTATTGATAGGAGTCTTACCGTCTTGGAGGTCCTGGATGTTTTTGATTTTCTTTGCTCCTTTCGGAGCCTTGATCCGATTTCATTTATCAAAGTTCAATAAGAAGGACTATCCTATAGGAACTTACATCGCCAATGTGATGGGGTCCACTTTAATAGCCGTATTCTCCTTATTGGCACGGGCAAAAGCTTCCGGTTCAAGCCAGAATTTGATTCCTGAAGTATTAAGCTGTCACGTATTTAGAGGACTAATTGATGGATTCTGTGGAGGACTCACTACTATCAGCACATTTATTGGTGAGTTATTCGTGCTTCCAAAACTACGAGCATATGCTTATTGCTTATCTTGTTTAGTGATTAGCTATATTATCATCTTACTTATCATGGGGCCATATAGTTGGACCGTTGGGTTAACTGATCCTGTTTGTTAATTATAGAGACAATTTAATTTCATTTTATTTCTTTCCCTTTGTAAATTTATTTTTGTATGTTATACACTTGTACAACGTCTACATCATCACTCATACAACGTCTACCTGTTCACTTCTATAACATCGATACCTATTCAGTCGTATGACACATCTAGTTGTGACTCTGGCCCGTAAACCATGGCTCAATCAGGTAACTCGATGAGAATTATTAATGGCTGTGCATATAAGCTTATCTAGGTTTTAACTATTTAAAGCCATATCCTCCCATAGGTTAACTTTATCCCCCAATGTATATTCCCTCCCATTATAACGAATCAGACTGGGAGTTCCAGAAATCTGTCATCAAGGAATACCCCTTAGCCACCTTAATAACCGTGTCAGAAGAAGGAATTCCTATTGCTAATCATATTCCTTTTAATTTGATTGAGAAAGATGGTAAGAAGCTCTTACAAGCTCATTTGGCCAAAGTAAACCACCAGCTTCCAAGTCTTCAAAATAATGACAATGTATTAGTAGTGTTTCAATCGGATAATTCATATATACCACCCAGCTACTATAAAACTAAAGAAGAGACTCATAAAGTTGTCCCTACTTGGGACTTTGCCAGTATTCAATGCTATGGCAAATCAGTTGTGATAGATGATTACCAGTTCATAAGAGACCAGCATGAATCCTTGACTAATGAACAGGAAGCTGGTAGAAAAAAACCTTGGACTGTTGATGAAGCTCCTGAGAAATACTATAAGCTCTTACAAAAAGCCATTATTGGATTAGAAATTGAGGTCCACAAGATAGAAGGCAAATTCAAATTCGAACAGAAAATGAAACAACAAGATATAGATGGAGTGGTAGATGGATTAGCTGGCGATAAGGTTGACCGGGTGTCAAAGTTTGTTAAAGAAACCAATTCTCGTTAACGTACATTCTTTTTTAGTGATACATAGATATAATGTTTTTTAATATTGTTTTTCTAGTATGGAGAAAATCTACTTCCACCCCTGAACCCACCTCTTGGTCCACCTCTTCCTCTAAATCCTGCTCTACCTCTGCCTCTAGAGAAACCTCCTCTACCTCTGCCTCTACTAGACCCTATTCCTGGAACATTTGTCCTTTTAGCATTGACTTTCAACTCTCTGTCTCTAAAAGTTGATCCATCCAACGTGGTGACAGCCTTATCAACGGCATCTGGAGTGGAAAATTCAATATAAGCATATCCTTTTGGCTGGCCTGTAAACTTATTAGTCAATATGGTAACCCTATTCACAATCCCAGCACCGGAGAAATGTTGCTGCAATTCCAATGGAGTTGATCCATAATCAACATTCCCCACATACACAGACCTGGAATCGATATCTTGTTTTTCTTTGTCAGTCTGTTCTTTGGTCTCTTGACTCAACTGAGCATGGAGTTCTTTTAGTTTGTTTCCTTCTTTTTCCATTTCTTCCATTCTGGCTTTTATGGCCTCAGCTTCATCTGTTCCTTCTGACACTGATACATCCATATCTTCGGTCTGGCTAGCGCCTGGGACCGTTTGATCACTAACGGGAACTTGTTCCGACATGTTTACTTCTCCAGATTATTTCAATTTTTCAGTCGCATCCATATATATTATGTGCATCACTACTTATTCTATACTTGGGGTAAGTTACGGCCCCGGTTTAATGCTTTATTGGACTGAGGACCTCTAATCGATAGAGGTGCCGTAGAACCATAGTTTCTTGAACCATTGGGCCGTTGGTGGGTTTTATTGGGTAAAAGCAGCTCCTGTTCATTATGCATATCATCATCAGTCTCGTAGCCTCTATCATAGGAATTGCCAAATTCTTCTGCAGCTCCAACTCCCATGAAAGTGCTGGCGTTGCTATTATTAAATGATCCATGGTCACTCATTTCATGCTGCTTGTTCTTCTTGCCTCCAAAACAGAATATGATCATGATAATTAGCACGGAGAAGAGAATCAATCCGAGAATGATTCCAAGCATGACACTAATCATTCCCAAGTGAACATGTAAGAACCCGTCGTCATTTTCTAGCCATCTAGGTTTTATAGGACTGTCGATTAAAAATACACAGGGCTCATGCGTGGTGGAGTTCATGTTTCTGGCACATCCCTGGTTTAGAATCCTGACTTCGTGCCCTGAGGGTTTACCGTCTGCTTTGTTGATAGTTAAAACAGCTCTATCTCTAATATCTTTATGACAGGTGAAACTAAGTTCAGTACGGTTGGACTTAATGGTGTAATCACTGGTATTAAAGCTTGAATGCAAACATTCAAACATTTGGGGCAATTCAGAATTGGGTAATAAGTGGATCTCTAGTAACTTCAATAAATCGTCTGCATGTTTGGTAACATTAAAGGAGTATAAGGATTCTTGTGTGGGGATAAGTAATGAATATTCCAGGGTTTCAGTCGTCAGATCCACTAGCTTTTTCAAATGAGGAAACAAATCAAGCAAATCTAAAAATGATACTAAGTCTTCATCGTCTTCGGTGGCTTTGATTAGATCAGTAAAAGAAATTTCCACATTACTGGGAAGCAATAGATTCCCAATTACATGGACAACTCCTCTATTGAATAATAAATCTGAATTCAACGGGATTGGAATCAACGAATCATTGATTTTCATAAGGTGATTATAATCTCCGTCAAAGAACTCGTTGGTGATATTCACTGAATCCCCTTTTAATGTCTTTGCTGAACTGTGCTGTTTATGGTCATTTAATCCGAAATCAGAATAATATGTTCCTTCAATAAATAGTCCTTTCATAATATCAGCAAATATCTTTGGATGCTTTTCAAAATGATTCAACAACAATCCCAAACTTTCCCAGGCACCTGCTGACTTTCCTCTTCTGGTGAACTGATTGTCGGGGATTCCACACGGAAGAAACACCGAATATCCTTTTTGGTTATCTTTTAAACTTAACAAGTCGAAATCATTTAAATACTGTATTGTCTTCAAGCATTCCTGTTGATTGATCAGAATATGTTCAAGATGTCTCTGGAGCTTCCCATTGGATAATAAATCAGCCAAGGTGCTCTTAAGAGAAGTGGGAGTATCAACTTGTCGATTGACAAAATATGCAATGCTTCCGTTACCTATATCAAATGGTTCGGAAACGATCTTGATGTCATCATTGATTCTTGATTCAATAATCTGGCCATCATCTTTGTAAGAACTGGATAGTTTGATTTTATAGCATCCATCAATTTTCAGGTTTGAGCACATGACAGAATCCACGAGTTTGTAAACAGTATCTCCCAGTTCTTGTGCAATTAGTTCGGTAATATTGATAGACTCATCAATAAACTGATATAGAAGTCTCTGTTTCGAACTGAATGAGTCTATCATCATATCATCTGAAAACATCGACTCTATATCCTTGCTGTCTTCAGAAATATCGTCTCTTTGTTCGTAACTCAATAAGACGGTTTGATTAGCAGAAGTCCCATCAATTAGATACCCTAAAGATCTGAATTCTAATTCACTCACAAAAGTAGAATAATGCAAAGCAAAAAGAGCCTTCCGAGGAGTGATGGTAACAGTTTGAATATTTAAAGCATCAAAAAAGTTGATATGATTCTGATCTTCAACAAGATGTATCACCCCATCCGCATACACCAAATTAGAACCTGTTGGAGACGTGGATATGGTTTTCTCCAAAGTTATCGTCTTATCATTATCCTTACTGCTGGAAATATGATAACTGTTCTTAGTACTCTTGCTTGTGTACGATTTCTGGGTAATATTAGCTGGGCCCACCAACTCCGATACTAACAAATTATCCAATAAATTGGTGATATCATACTTTATATCCAACATGGCCTCATCAGTAATGGTGAATTCGCTTCCTCCTAAAGTGTGGTATAATGCCGAATAATATCTCATCATTATGCTGGACATAGAATCTCGTATCATGTCGTCAGTAGGTATAATCATGGTGCTGAAGTTGGCTATATAATCCTGGCAGTTAGTAGGGATATGCTTGTATTTTTTATGTTTTTTCGATTCCTTCATGTCTGGAAGTCCATTAATCTCTGGGTGGAACAACAGCTTGAATAAACTCTTGATAAACGAAATACTATGTCCATTTATGGCAGTAGTGTTCTCATCAAGGAGAACATCACAAATACCAGGTTTTACCGGAAGTTGACCGTCTATCGCCTGGATGAAAGACCATTGATGCTTAGCGTATATGTCCGACTCCACCACCGAGGCGATATGATCAATTTCGTATTCCAAAGTCTCGAAATTAGGCGAGACCAAAACCGGATATTGGGTTTCATTCCGATCCCCTTTATACAAAGTGTTGAAAATCGCCGGATGTTTGGTCATATATCCAATTCGGAACCTCTGGTCAATAATATACCGATAAAGTTCATCATGAGTTATATGTATCGACTCGTGGTTAACAAAGGCCAGATTTACCGGGGCCAAAACGGTCACGTTCTGGAGTGAATTGATGACAGGAATCATTTCGTTTTTCTGCAATATTCTTAGGAAATACGAAAACTCCACTTGTGACGATAATATATCCACTATAGTAGAAGGTGTAGGCTCTGGTATATCGGAGCTGTTAACGGCCTCCTCAAGCTCCGCTTCAGTATCACCAGCTTTTACCGGTTGCATTATACATAACAATGAAACCCATAGACACCACCATCTCCATATTCTCGTATGGGCTGCTATGTGTTTCATCACTATAAATAACCTAAGCAAATGTTGAAGGAATGACTTATCAAAACAGTGTTATCAGGAACGAAAATATAGGTAATCGCGCCGATGGACCCTTGGCTGAGAATGATGAGAATAGACGAGGTGGATGGATGAGAAGAATGTAGAGAATTGTATAGAGATTTGTATAGAGAGTTGTATAGAGAGCTCTATATACCAATGATTTTATAAAAAGTAGATATACTGTATAAAGAATTGCAGTGTATACGGCAAGAGCAGCATATACAGCGGCTATATATATTAAAAATTAAAATTAAACCTAATTGACAATAACAGCCCAGGTCCCAACAATAGCTAACCCCAGTGAAATAATTATAGCCACAACAACCAACAATCTTTCAAAACTGTTGATGGAACTCTTGCAAAGCTTCAAGTAAAACAAACATGGTAATATAATACAAACCAAGAAGCATATGGATGCTCCCAACATACCAATGATTTTATCAAAATCAGGAAACACTATCGCAAGATATACGAACACAGCATTGACGCCAATTCGAATTATGAACTGACCCAATGACTTTATAACAGCCATGGCCCAGTTATCGGCTCCTGTAGTGGTGTGGAGTACCGCATCTAACGTGGCAATGATGGGTTTGGCATTCAATGGAGTTTTGGCTATTGGAATCAAGCAAATCAAGCATGAAATCAATGGGTAAATAAATGCAGGGTATCCTGGAGTTAAAAGGAGATTATTGGTGATTTCGTCTTTGCAGTAGCTTCCGAACATAAGGAACCCGAGGACCCCCATGGAAAAGTCAGTTAATAATGTAATCGAGTATGTCACTTTCAAAGTAGAAGTAAACTTATGAGGATGTCTCATATCACTTTTCAAATTAGGAAAGATGGCATGGCCCCCAAATGGAGCCATTAAAATCCCAATGGCAAGGAATAGATCCACATAGGAGTTGGGCCACAAATTAGTAGGCATGAATTGAATTAAAGAGCCTGGGGAATTGGACTTGATGATTCCGGAGACAAATACCAAGATGGTGATAGAAATGGTGGACATGATTCCTAGCAAGGAAAAAATCGATAAAACAGGAAGAGGCATGAATGTAAATGGAGTCAAGATGAAAAAACTGGCAATTTTGATTTGTGTTTTAGACCAACCATAATCTTCCCCGAGTAATGCAAAGAGAGAATCGCTGAATAGAACAATCAACGACACTCCAGCTCCTATCAAATCGACCGAGAAAATCAAAGAAATCAATAGTTTAGCCACAGATCCATATGAAGCGTACCCTAAATCGGCATAAGTCATCAACGTACGGTCACTATCCATGGATTTAGACAACAAACTGGCCGACCAATAAGTAGCCAATCCACACGCCAACAAAATAGGAATTCCAATTATCCAACCTGCCTTCAAAAATCCTACTGGAAGTGCCAACAACCCCACTCCAATAAGCACATTAATAGAATTAAAAATAGTTTGAGGAGCCGTGGATTGACCAGCCAAAACAGTGACGATATTCCCATCTTTATCTTCAACCTTTCTTAAGTTCATATGGGAAGCAGTGGTGGCCATGGATATGGAGCTTCGAACACTGGAAAATGAAGGTGCTGGATATACCCGTTTCCTAGGAATAGGAATTCCGTTCTGATTCGACGTGGTAGCCAGAGAATTAGTTCTTGATCTTGAATTATTCAACGCCGATAATATATCGTCCTGATAAAACACTTCATTATTATTAGGCGAAGATGTGGAGTCATAGCTAAACATGGGATTTCTGGCCAAATTCACATCATGAACAACAGTACTTAATCTTTCTCCTTGAGACGATGGAACCATCAACTCTGGGTCAAACAATTCATCAGCTTCTCCATCTTCATCCTTATAGAAAAACGATCTCTTCTTATGGATTTCACTATCCAACTTGGAAGCAGCATACGACTGAGCTCTAGTAAATGAACTAGCGAAATTATGCAATGAGTTAGGTCCCTTGAAAGAACCAATCGGCCCATCCAAAAATGATTGTCTTCGGTAACTATTCAAAGGAGTGTATTCCTGAACAGACCCATCCACCGCCATTTCATCATCACTGTCAGTTCCAGACATGCTTCGTAAAATAAAGAAAAAGATAGACGTGAAAAAAAAAAAAAAAAAAAAAAAAAACTGGAGGCTTCACTGATAAGAAATTGATGAAGTCGTCAATTCGCGTCCGACAGTTCGTATTGTTTAAGGCGACGGACTACAGCGGTAGATAGAACAATAAGAGTACTATTGTGAGTTCTAGGATTATTAAAAGGCTGAACCCAAAACCTGAATTCAGAACTTGAATTCAAAATCGGATTTATCTGCCTAACAAACTTGGTGGTACCAGAGACTCTGTGCGAGAAGAGTCATAATAGAGCCATACGAGCGGAGCCTTACCAAAACGCTTTTATATATAATCTTCCATAGAATTTATCAAGCTGCATAGAATTTATCAAGCTTCAAAGTTGTCAAGGTCCCAAGTTTCATATACACTGCATACACTTGGTTGCTCCAACGATGAGTCTCGGTAGTAAAATCAAAAGTCTAATGAAGAAGTCGCTTATCTTCAAAAGGGATAGCGAACTAACAAACAGTCAGAAATGGATTGTAGGTTTAATGAACTTAACGGCGGTGGTGATCTTTTGGGTAATGTCGTCGTTTTTGGTCAGTGACATTTTCGAAAGTGAAATTTACCGGAAGCCTTTCTTCATCACTTACTTGAATACTGCTTGTTTCAGTTTCTACTTGATACCGTATTTGAGCTATGAAAAATTGACGTTACCTCAGTTCATCCAATTAGTTAAGGATGAATACAAGGCATATAAATTCAAACAAGTATCTGCCGATATAGAAACCAACACCTATGGATCTGGTTCAGATGAAACGGAGGAGATTAGTCTGGGAATAAGAAACCAGGAAGAATTACAAATTGGTATTCTTGAGACCATTTCATTATCGCTTAAGTTCTGTGCTTTATGGTTTTCGGCCAACTTGGTGACAAATGCTTCCCTTTCATACACGTCAGTGGCATCCCAGACCATTTTGTCGTCCACATCTTCATTTTTCACCTTGTTGGTGGGGGTTCTCTACTCGGTAGAGAAAATCACCAAGCATAAAATATATGGAATTATCTTGTGTTTTTCAGGGGTTTTGATTGTCACCAAGATAGATTCATCGTCGACAAACCCTAGTAATTCGAATATGATTGTGTTTCTTGGAAATATGTTGGCCCTTGCTGGTGCCTTGATATATGGAATCTATACCATTCTACTAAAAGTCAAGACTATCATTAAAAATAGTACTTTAGAAAGAGAGTTAAATACCCATTTGTTCTTTGCCTTTGTGGGATTATTCTGTTTGTTTTTACTATGGCCCATCATCATAATTCTTCATTTCACTGGTGTGGAAACTGTGGTGGTGCCTAAAGATTCTCATATCTTGGTGTTGTTATTTGTCAATATGTTCATCACATTCATCAGTGACTTCTGTTGGTGTAAAGCAGTTATATTGACTAGCCCTTTAACGGTCACTGTGGGGTTATCAATGACGATTCCATTGGCCATGGTAGGCGATTGGGTCATCAAGGGCTTTACTCTCAACTGGATATATATTACTGGAGCTGCTATCGTCACCATAGGATTTTTGATTATAAACAATGATGAAAGAGAAGAGTTTACTCGGAACAGGGCCGATTAGTTAGATAGATAGACATATACATTTATGAAAATGCTAACATTCATGGAGTAGAACCGTAGCCGCTGTTTAAAATGATATAAATCCGCATCACCAATTTAAATTGTCGACACTCGCCTAGTGTATCATTATTATGTATTTGTTTAATTGGGTTCTGTGTTTGCTGGTGGTGTTATTCGCCTTAAGGGTAATTGCTGGGACCAGTGCAGAGGCTTTAAAATTGACTGAATTGACAAAGCAAAGTGAAGACCATATTATACGAATTGGCGATGGGAATTTGGAATTATTCACGGGTGTTAGAGATTATCATACATTGTTAATCTTGACGTCCAGTGCTGAGGCCCATGGCTGTGTAAGCTGTCATTCCTTGACAAGAGCAGCCCAGATTGTGGCCAAGTCATACTTTAGAGATTATATGGCTTTCAATTCATTATTCTTTGTAGAGATCGATTTAAGGTACGAGCCCAATTTCCAAATAACAAATGCCATCCAATTGAACACAGTGCCTCATGTATGGCTTATCCCCCCTAGTTCCAAAGAAGTATATGATCCTATGGAATTGGTGAAAGAACAACACTTTATATTCAAAGTTCCTAAGGGAAATATCCAAAACCAAGCATTTGAAATGGCCCAGTTCATATCTCAGAATATTCAAAAGAGCATATACTTAAGAGATGAGGATCCAGTTAAAACATTTTTACTTTTCTTTAGTGTGACGTTCTTGGCAATTATGGTGTTCAAGAAGAGAGGTCCTAAGATACTTGTTAACTTGGGGAAGGCCTTTGTATATAAAGTATTGGTATTAACGGCCATATTGGCATCCACCACTGGGTATCAGTTCACAAAGATTCAGAAGGTTCCATTCATAGCAAGAAACGAAAAGGGAATCATTTTTGTAAGTGGAGGCACTCATTATCAATTTGGAATTGAAACCGTCATAGTGAGTTCCAATTATATTTTATTAGGGCTTTCGTTCTTGTCTTTATTATACTTGGGTAGCTATAAAAGTGCCTCAAAGTTGAAAGACTATTTAATTATTGTCAACGTGTTTATACTATACTATTTCTACAGTGTGTTGACAAGCTTGGCTTTGAGAAAGGACCATGACTATCCTTATCACTTTACCAAACTATTCTAGATTACCATAGCATACCAATAGATCTATAGACGGAGTATCACACCTGTTGATAACCAATTTTCGTAAACGCGTATCTTGATTTTTCACTATTAGCACTGTTGATTTATTTGTTAAGTACAACGGATGGACCATGTCGGTTTCGAACAAACGAGGGAATCAGGACGACGTGAAGCCGGTCAAGAAGACTAAAATCACCGACTTTTTCCTGGTGACGAAGAAGGTGTCTAAGGACATTAGAGTAGACACCAAAGAAGTCGCTGCTTCGGACGATTCAGAAGTAGATATCAAAGCAAAAGAGGTTCTACAAGAGGATATACACGAAGAGAAGGAAACCGAAGTTGAAGATGATGCTGAAGATGAAAATTATACCAATTTTTGCAAGAAATATAACTTTGATAAGGAGACGTGGGTTGCTAGTCTTACCCCAGAATTAAAGGAATTGTTGGAATTGGAGATCAACCATTTACATATAACTTGGTTGACAGTGTTACATAAGGAATTGACCAAGCCCTATTTCATAAAATTGAAACGATTTTTAAAGGCCCAGCAAAATAAAACAGTTTTTCCCCCTAAAGATCAAATCTATTCTTGGTCTCATTATACTCCATTACCAGACATTAAATGCCTAGTATTGGGCCAAGATCCCTACCATAACCATAATCAGGCCCATGGGTTAGCATTTTCGGTGTTGGAACCTACAAAACCCCCACCTTCGCTCCAGAATATCTACAAAACCGTCAAGACCGATTATCCCCAATTTCAAATCCCCGACTCCAAACACGGCGGTGGCGGTAACTTGACAACCTGGGCCAAAAGAGGTGTGTTCTTACTAAATACCTGTTTAACAGTAGAGGCTCACAAACCAAATAGCCATTCTAAACAAGGATGGGAAACGTTCACCCAAGAGATTATCAACAGCGCCATCAACTACCACAGCAGTAACAAATCCAACGGGTTTGTGGTCATGGCGTGGGGGATGCCAGCCCAAAATAACCTTCTTAAGTTTCCCCAGCTCCAAAAGTCCGATAAATTTCTTGTTATCAAAACATTCCACCCTTCCCCATTCTCGGCTGCTAAAGGCTTTTTTACCCTGAGATGCTTTAAAAATTGCAACCATTGGTTACAGTCCCACGGAAGATCCCAAATCAATTGGTCTTTGGTGGCTGGAAACTCCATTTTTGAATAGTGTTTGCCTATATACCTATTTCTCTATACACCCCAAAAAAAAACCACTGTTTTACCTGCCATATTGATGGTTCTAGACTACTGCTCTCCAACTGCTCTAATACTAGGGCATCGCATAATTTTTTTGTCGGTCGCTATACACGTCTGCCAGTTATCGCAGCCGTTGCATCTATTACCCGGCCATGAGCTCTAGCGATAACCCAAACCAGCAACCACCCCTGGCCCCGTCGCCCCTTCCGCGTGGCTCCAGTCCTGCACACACCGACCGATCGAATACCGGCGATTGTGTGTTATTTTTTAATCCATTTTTCAAAACCCAATAACTATTTGAGGGTCTGTTTTCAAGTCCCCCTTTTTTTCTTTCCAGTGATTTTTTTTGTTTATCGTGTACAGTTTTTATAGTCGGTGGTTTTTGTATGGCCATGACTGAATCCAAGTTGAAATTCGAAACCGAGACGCCGGCAGAAAGAAGGAAACGGTTTATACTATCAGTAGATGCTAATGTTGCCAAACGCAAAGATTTTGATGATTCCACCAAGCGATTTTCATACTTGTTAGGATTGACGCCATTGTTTCGGTATTTCATCGATTTGAATGCTTCCAAGAATAAGAATTTCAAAGATACCATCAAGAAGCTTGATAATGAGTATTCGTTTACCGAGCTGACCAAGAAGAATAACAAGAAGAACAGCGGCAAAAAAAGACGGAAGACAGAAAAGGAAGAAGACGCTGAGTTGTTACAAGAAGAAGAACACATTGGCGATGATCAACCGGCCACGGTTTTAACCGAATCACCCAGCTATATTCATGACGGAGAATTACGGGAGTATCAGATCCAAGGGTTGAATTGGTTGATCTCTCTTTATGAAAACAGATTAAGTGGCATATTAGCCGATGAAATGGGGTTGGGGAAAACGTTGCAAACAATTTCTTTTTTGGGATATTTACGGAATATCAAACAAGTCGACGGGCCGTTTATTGTCATTGTGCCCAAATCCACTTTGGATAACTGGAGAAGAGAGTTTGCCAGATGGACTCCGGAGGTGAATGTGGTCATATTACAAGGAAATAAAGATGAACGACACGATATAATTCAGAATCGATTATTGACGGCGGATTTCGATGTGCTTGTCACGTCGTTCGAAATGGTCATCAGAGAGAAATCACTGTTGAAGAAGTTTAGATGGGAATACATTATTGTTGATGAAGCACATCGTATAAAGAATGAAGAGAGTTCGTTGTCCCAGATAATCCGGTTGTTTTATTCCCGAAATCGGTTGTTGATTACCGGGACTCCTTTACAGAACAATTTGCATGAGCTATGGGCTCTTTTGAACTTTCTACTTCCTGATGTTTTTGGAGATTCTGAGGTTTTTGACGAATGGTTTGAGAATCAAGGCGGTGATGAAAATGATCAAGACAAAGTAGTACAGCAGCTTCATCAGGTATTAAGTCCTTTCCTCTTACGAAGAGTTAAATCCGATGTTGAAAAATCCTTACTACCCAAGATTGAAACCAATCTTTATATCGGTATGACTGACATGCAACGGAAATGGTATAGACAATTGCTAGAAAAAGACATTGATGCAGTCAATGGAGCTATTGGGAAACGTGAAGGGAAGACCCGACTTTTGAATATTGTGATGCAGTTGCGTAAATGCTGTAATCATCCCTACTTGTTTGATGGGGCTGAACCAGGTCCTCCGTTTACCACTGATGAGCATCTTGTTGATAATGCCGGAAAAATGATTGTGTTGGATAAAATATTGAAGAAGTGCCAGAAGGAGGGCTCAAGAGTATTAATATTCTCTCAGATGTCCAGATTATTGGATATCTTGGAAGATTATTGTTATTTGCGAGACTTTGACTACTGTAGAATAGACGGATCCACATCTCATGAAGATAGAATCGAAGCTATCGACGAATATAATGCCCCAGACCTGGAAAAGTTCATTTTCCTTTTGACCACTCGTGCTGGTGGTTTAGGAATCAATTTGACCTCTGCTGACGTGGTGGTGTTGTTCGATTCTGACTGGAATCCCCAAGCAGATTTACAAGCAATGGATAGAGCTCATAGAATCGGACAAACAAAACAAGTCAAAGTGTACAGATTTGTCACTGAAAATGCCATTGAAGAAAAAGTATTGGAGAGAGCAGCTCAAAAGTTGCGGTTGGACCAATTGGTTATCCAACAAGGACGACAATCAGGAGCCAACGCGTCTATTGGGAACAATAAAGATGATTTGATTGGTATGATTCAACATGGAGCTCAGAAGGTTTTCGAATCCGAAAAAGAGAATAATTCCATGTTGGAAGATGATATTGATTCGATTTTACAAAGAGGAGCCGAGAAGACGAAGAATTTGAATCAAAGATTCAACAAATTGGGTCTTGATGACTTACAGAACTTTGCCTTTGATAATTCCACTTATGAATGGAATGGCCAGAATTTCTCGAAGCGTGATAATAAAGGCTCCTTTTCATGGATTAACCCATCCAAAAGAGAACGGAAGGAACAGACATATTCGGTGGATAATTACTATAAAGATGTCCTTAAACAAGCCTTATCGACAAAATCGGGCACTCCTCATCCAAAGATCAAACAGCCAAAACAATATAATGTTCAAGATCATCAATTCTTCCCTGAAGGATTGAGAGAATTACTAGAGAGAGAGCAGTTGCAATATAAGAAGGATGTGGGCTACAAGTTTTCATTGAATGAATTCGGTGACAGTGACGAAGAATTTCTTGCAGACGAATTCAAAAAGAATGATTTGTCAAGAGAGCAAAGGAGAGATGCCGAACAACAAAAGGTCAAGAATGTGGTTCCGTTAACTGAAGAAGAATTGAAGCTAAAAGAAGAACTACTTTCTCAAAGCTTCTATACCTGGACTAGAAGAGATTTCACCAACTTCATCCATGGATCTGCTAAGCATGGAAGAAACGCTTACAAGGATATTGCTAAAACTGTCGGCAACAAGTCCGTCGAGGAAGTAGAAAAGTATCTGAAGACATTTTGGGAAAAGTATCAAAATATCGAAGGCTATGAAAAGTATATCTCCCAGATAGAGGCCAGTGAAAAGAAGTTGGCTAAACTCAGATCTCAAGAAGAGATCTTACGAACCAAGATGGAATATATCGAAGACCCATTGGCCGAGTTAACCATTCTATATCCTCCTAACAATTCCAAACGAGTTTATTCCAAGCTCGAAGATCGTTTTATTCTTTATTGTGTCTATAAGCACGGGCTATTCGCCGAACATCTCTACGATAAGATTAAAGAAGAAGTGATGACAAGTGATCTTTTCAAGTTCGATTGGTTTATGGTTTCAAGAACCCCACAAGAGATTGGAAGAAGAGTTAATACTTTGTTATTGGCTCTTTCCAGAGAAGTAGACTCCTTAAACAAGAAGAAATTGAAACTGATAGGTCCCGGTGGAGGACAAAGTTCCAATAACAGCACCCGGCCTGGATCATTAGAGCCTACGTTGGTGAACGGCAACGCTAAAAGAAGCTATGAAGATAAAAAGGATGGGGTTTCCAAGCGGAAGAAGAATGGTTAGCATTCAATGCTCGACGTATTCTCATATAGTAATATTCATTCATTATAGACCTGTAACACTAGAATTCTTTTTAATATACACTCATGTAAATGACAATAAAGTACAATATATTTACATCATTAGTTCAACAGTCTCTATTGGAGATACTGGGGTTGGATGAAATCCTTGACAGTGGAAATATAATACGGCACTTTATTAGCTGTCCAACTCACCGAGAGAAAGTCACTCATCTCGTGCTTTTCAACCTCTAAGTAATCGAAGACAGTTGAGTCTCCCGTGGACTTGTACCTAGGAGTAATGAAATTCCTCAAGCTGATGATCTTGGTGCCTGGCCGCAATCCAAATAATAATCGGCCAACTTCGAAATTCAAGCTCATATCAAATAGATAATTGTTGACGATGATGACGTTACAATCAAGAATTTCCTTCCGAACCTTTTCATTATTGACAAAACTCTGAGCCAAGGCAAAGTCCATATTCAAAGGTCTGATTCCGAACACCTGAAGTTGTTTGTCGAGAACTTTCTTTTGCATTTCAGTTAACTTTGAAGCGTGTGACATCAATTCACATCCACCACTGAAAGCAGCTCCGAATTCCAACGCTGCTTGAAAAGATGTGTTTCCTACTCCAGACCCGAGGTCATAGAACCGCTGATTGGCTTGAAATCCGACTTTGGTTAATACTTCACTGACAAACGAGGGCAATAGTTCCCCGTAAACTTCAGCCGTGAACGCCTTATATCTTCGAAGTTGGCTAGACCTGGTGGAGACCACTCTTGAATAGACTCTAATAAGAAGCTGTTGCATGCAAAATCTCGACACCTGTGTTCTTTCTTGCAAACGCTTGAAGAAATTGGACGAGTAGGAAAGTGGTCGAGAAAAGCCCCCTACATCCTCTGATGCATGTATGAGAGATTGTATACTCATCTGAGATGACTCCTTTTGCAAAGCAGCTTCCGGAGGAGCTGCTTGTTCATTCTTGAGTTTCAGTTTCATCTCTCTGATGTCTTGAAAAGTCATCCTCTTAGTTGATAGGAAGTCAAATCTTGGGTTGTTAATATTCTCTTTAATCCGGGCAATTTCTGAATCACATTCGAGAGCTGTAGGCAGTTTAGGACTATCTTCATTCAGTTCTATGGTTGGCCGCTGAGAAAGTTCTTCAAAGAATATATCTAAAGATAACGACTGCTTTTGGTCTGGAATTTCTGTTGCTGTACTTAAATACTTTCTAACCTCCGGGTTAATATCTTTCTGGAAGAATTCCGGATCGACTTTTATGGGTGACAATATCAACATCAACGTATTCCAATTATCCACAATCAGCATGAATTTCGTGAAGTTATTTTCTTCAACAGCCCGTTCAATTCCTTCACAATACTCGGTAAACACTATTGATTTCAACCTCTGGGAAGGGGCAAAATAAAGACAATAATGGATCTGAAAGAACTTTTGCATCTCGTAAACCGAGTTAAGTTGGTTCAGCTTGGGCTCTGCAAGCATAAACATCTCACAGTATTCAGGATATAGTATAGATCGAAGTCTGAGCTTATTACTAGGGTTGATGATTTTTTCTCCTTGACTGTTAGTGATTGTCAACGGTGGGAATGAATTTCCTAAGCTTTTATACGACTTACTATAATCCTTGACAATGCTATACGCCGAAACGTCAGTCACATAAAGTTTATCGAACCCTGACTCATCAGTAGAGTCAATGCTGGTATTTTCAGGCTCAAAAGGTAACTTTGGAACAGAGGGCTCGATATCATAGATCTCTTTAATGAACATTGACCTGTCAGGAGCTTCAAACTCAGTGTCCACGGTGATATCATATGGATCATAAGGACTGACTTCAACTTCTTCCTCCTCCTCCTCCTCTTCTTCTTCTTCCTCTTCTTCCTCCTCCTCCTCTTCTTCTTCACTTTCTTCTAAATCTCTCTTTCCCTTTGTTGAAGGACGGCCTCTTCTCGAAGTTTTTGATTTGGTCTTCTTCACCATCTTCATTTTCTTAGAAGGTTTCTTCTGCTTCGACTTCATCTTTATAATGTTCTTAAGAATCTTTCTGTCTTCAAACTGGGGAACAAAAAATGCTGTTTGCTGACGCTTTCTCTTTTCATTGTCCTTGACTAACTGTCTGTTTCCAGTCACTGATTGGAAATACATAGCTTCTTCCTTTAGTTTATCAGCAATAGAAAGACTCCTCGACACAGACGGGACCTTTTTTACTTTTGGTCTATTAGCCAACTCAATGCTTCGTTTGATTCGTTCCTGTCTTTTTTCTTCATCTCTGATCCGTTTTTTCTCCATCTGTTCAATCTTTTGTTGTTTCTTGCGTTCAAACTCTTCTCGGCTGATATCTCTTTCAGTTGTCTCTCCCGTTTCATTCGTGTCGTCATTTGCTAACGGTTGGACTCTTCTTCGCTTACTTCTTCCGGTCCCGAACTCATCAGAACAGTACCACTCTGACAAATACCGTAGTTCCTCCAAACTATTCTTGAACTTTTGCTTCCTATAGGTGTTCGTAGACTTCTTAATACGAGCCTCAAGCGATTGGGAATTCCTCAACGGCAAGAGAGTCTGAATATATGCCACGGATTTCCCTTCATCCAAACACGACTTTATCGTATCATCTTCTTGTTTCAAATATCGATTAGGGCAAGGTAAAGATTTGGCAAGCCATACTAAATCCCTAGTGGGGATTCCAGGAAACTCAAGCCGTAACCGGTCACGATAGAACCCTGTTGATCCTATATAATGCACTAGCTCTTTATCCAAATTCAATACTTTGGGTTCGACGGACCCCAATTTATCCTTTATTTCTTGTTCGGTTCTAAGCGGGAGTTCTTCTGTCATCTCTTCAAAATCTTGTTTATCATTATTCTTAGTGAGTTGCAAGTAATATACTTCCATTGGTGTCCATTCAAGTGGAGAAACTCCTGCAACAATCTGAGGAATGTCCTCCTGGTTTTTATCGGGAAGTTCTTCGAATATGCCACTGGAAGTCAAGTCGAACGTCAACTGAAAAATAAGCACAGCACGTTCCTGTTGAGTCCAATGTTCGGGGAAATTCAATTTCCGAAACATATCATAAAGTTGTTGTTCCTTAGCTTCGATTTGTTCACTTGTTCGGAACGGCAATTGTCTTCTGTCTAGAAGTATGTTATTCTGTATACTCACACAGAGCTTTACTACCTCGCCTCTAGTCCATTCCAACACCAGAGACATCTGGAGCAATTTTGTGTGTATAAAGCCGAGTTCACTGCCAGGAAGTTTCTCTACTACCGCCAGGAAACTCAAGTCATAAGTCATCAAGTATCTTAACTTCTTCATATCTTGTTGACTCCAGTCATTTTCGTTATCATTATCGCTAGAAGAATCTTTTGATTCCGGCGTGAGATAAACCTCTGCTGAATCGGATTTTTTGACGGTTGCTTTGTTGATCTTGAAAGATTGTGATCCTATGGGCAGTATAGACGCCGTGGACGACCTATCATAGTTTCCATCCATAGTGTAGAGAAGGAACGACTCAGTCGAATATTCACGGTGTTGATTTGTTTTTCCTTCTCATATCGAGACGGTAGTGTGAGCGGACTAGAGATGTATCACTCCAAGTTTATAGTCATTCTACCATTATCTACATATTGCTATTTAACTCCTATAACTTGCTGGCCCGAAGCCCGTTCAATCTAAACTTCAAGTCTTTCAATGCTTTGGTTTCAGGTTTCCAAGTATCAAATGTTTCATACAAATCGTTGATTTCGTCGTATCCTGTTTTTCCCAACGCATTACCTCTATCAACGCTGATTAGTTTGTTATTGTTGGGCCAGTTCTTTTCAATGTTGAACAACAATCCTCGCAAACACCACGGGAGTATGAATGGATTGGTTCCTATCTTGCCAATATTGAATTCCTTGATATATACTTGATTGGTGACGGGGATTTTTATTACTTCTGCCGCATTGGAATCGGTAGGCGGAGCTCCAAAAGATCCAACGCCACTAGTGACATACCCATCTCTAGACGAGTTTTTGGAATCAATAATGGCATTGGTAATCACCTCAGACCCTTCGTTGGAGAATTTGGACGTGGCGGTTGGAGGAATCACTATGTCATCAGTATCAAGCATAAACTTGATTCCCAAATCATACACTTTCCCATCATTATATATCTTGGAATGGCCACCTCCCGTCATAGGACCTGCCAATGCGGTACTTAATTCCTTCAACACGTTATTATCAAAATATCCCATGTTTTGCAATTGACAGCATAATGAAACCAATTTTTGGATGAATAACGGAGTCTGTGAAGAGTGGTCAATATAACAAGCCCTGTAGATATTGGGATGATATATATGAGATGCCAATGCTGAATATAATGGAACCAATTGATCATTGATCGATCCTATGAAACATAATTTGACATTGGCGTTGATAATCATCTGGATCGATTCCTTATAAATCAATGATTGCTCGCTAGTGAACTTGGACAATTCAAATAATTCCATCAAGGAATCATGTTCGATAGCGGAATATGCTTTCATGAAAAACGATTTGTCGACTCCATAGAAGGGTCCATTATTAATCCCTGCCATTCCTAAGATCCCTATTCTCTTGGTTATTGGATCCTTCAAAACTCCCATCCTGATCAACTTGGCCAACAAGATGATGGACACCACACAGCCTTGTGAATGAGACGCTATATAGATAAAGTCTGCTGCATTCAACTCCTCTTGCCATTTCATCAATATCTCGGTGAAAAATTCGACTCGGTCCAAGATCTTGCCTTCTTTTTCCAAGGCAATCTTTTGAATACTCATATCTTTAGAATCATTTTCATTGATCAACTTGTTTTCGATGCAATAACGAATCACAGCCTTCTCGGCCTCATTGGCAAACTTTAATGAAGTTCCTTTAGGGGCCCCAATTAATGGTCTGATCATTTTGGTGGGAAAAAATCCATGAACCCCTATAATAAGCACTTTTTTGATCTTATGTAAAGGAGCACTCTTTTGGTTAACGATTTCTGGTTCTCTCAAGAAAGGATTCCTGTTGGATCTACTGGAAGGTTTATGGTTGATTAAAAGGTTCCCCATGGGATCATTGGTTATTGAAATGCTATTGGGGTCATTGGCATCATCTTCTAGCTGAGTCTGTTGATCATAAGTATATCTCTCTTCAGCTTCTTTGGATTTGGTGTAGAACCGGTTGTAGCTTGGTAAGCAGGCTCTTTTATGACTGGGCAACTTTGCTAGTGATTTGCCAAAAAGCTTATAGGTCTTCTCATAAAGCAAATTGAATTCTTTTTCCACCTTGTCTTTAGAAGCACTTGAATTTTCAGCTGACTCTTCAGGGCCCTCTTCGTCATCCATAACACTAGTTAAAGTTTGAGAGCTGAAACCCAATTTTGTTGATAATTGGCTTAAAAAGTGTCTCCAGTTGCTTACATCCATCTTGTTATTGAACCCCGAGTTCTTAAATGTATTGTTAGGACTAGCGGTGGAGTTGTTACCAAATAAAGTCGTGGTGACGGTATTGGTGGGAATTATAGAATTCTGTGCTGGAAGGCAATTATCCCAATCCGGTACTATGACGTTCTCCATAAGATTTTCATTTTTGTGGGTGTTGATCTTGTTGAAGTCCTTTGGAGCATCATGGGGTTTATACAACACAGCATCATCAACTGGACCTTCGTCGCTCAATTCACTTTTAAAGTTCGGGGTTGAATTCAAAATCGTATTTGATAGTTTCTTATCTCGTTCTGCTTTATCTGTTTTGTCATGGGCTTTATCTGCCTTATCATGGGCCTTATCTGCTTTATCATGGTCCTTATGATCACTTTTATTGCTCTTATTATCTGACTCAGGAACACCACTACCAGAAACATCCTTACTGCTGGTATTCCAGAAACTCCATGACCCTTTTTTGCGGTCTCTGGAAACATGATCATCTATCTCGTCATTATCATCAGGAGACTGGTCTTCGTCTTCTACTTCTTGATCTTCTTCTTCATCCTTATCCCCGCTTATGGCATGTTCATTATTCTCCAAGTAATTCTTGTTATTCTTACGCCAGTTCATCCAATTTCCCGACGTCAAGCTGAATGAAAGGCTTTTCAAAGTACTTCTATCAGGTGAATTGCTTCGCTCCTGGTGGGTAGAAGAAGGAGTTTGTTCTGCAGAAGATGTTGTTTGGTCCTCATGTTCTGGCTCTGTGGGTTCCGGGCTTTTGGTGGAGTTCCACAACGGAAGCCAACTGGAACTCATTGCATATATGTGTCACCGCTTGTCTATATAGTTTCTGCTAGTTTGACAGCTAGTGATGAATAAATTAGCCAGCTAATGGTTGATCAGTGACTAGTGCGCACAGTTATTGTTTTCATATGATAAGCATTCACGCACCGAAGGCTGCAAAACGGAACCTGTGGAGTTGATGATTGATGATCTGGAGTCAAGGCGTGAGGTTACAATGGTGAAAGAGTAATTCAGGTTGATTGAAATGAACTTGAAAAGATAAATGACGCTGTTAATATATATCAGAGCAAACACCGCTATAGCTGTGGTTTATCTTAAATGCGAGCATCTGCGCAGCGTCTAGGATATCAGTCTTTATATCTAGGTGTCATATTTCTGTTCTTACTTCATCGTAGTATACCTGAATTATTATACTCGCCCACAACATCATGGCTAGAAAGAAACAGACAGAGGTGTCGGAGAAATTCAACCAGATAGATCCACAATATGAAAACGAGATCCTTGAAACCTATTCAGTGCTTACAGAGTCTGATCCTGACTTTTATTTGAAACTGCTTCCCAAATTGTTTCGTAAGCTAAAGATCCCCAAATGCTTCACCAATGATATAGCAAGATGTGTAGACTACTTCTATGAGATCCAGGGACATGTGATTAACTCAGATCCCTCTAAACGAGAGACACTCTTGCAAATGATTACTGCCTTCACCATAACTTCCCAAGTGGAGTCTGACGAAGATATAATTGATATTGTCGATATAGACAAGCTAATGAAGCACACAAACAAGCTATTGAAATATAGAGACAACCTAGACCATATAAAGCAGAGCTGGGAACTCTTTATCAACGCGTCATCTACTAAACCTCCCAGAGATCCACTAGAGTTTAAACTAACGCTTCCAGCCTTACAAGAAGTCAAATCATATTTGAACATCGATTCAAATCCAAAGCAAAAATTAAGTGATGGGTTCTTGATAGAAATGCTTAGTTGTTGTTCGGTCGATGATTCAGGGACCTTAAACAGCTTTGAACTTGAGCGAAATCACCAGGGATTATTTGTGGGCATTAAGGACTTTGCGTGTATACTAGGAACCTTAGGAGAATTTGATTGAGAGTGTTAGCATAACGTAGAATGTGATAGGTTGCCGTACATATCTATCGATCCATATCTATCGATCCATATACATCCATCTATATACATCTATCCAAATACATCTATCTATCTAATAAACACTTATCTCATCTCACATTTCAAATCCTCTTATCTCAATCGCGATGGAAATGTGAATAAATATGACAAAGATGGATATAAGCCGAAGGCTCCAAGCAGAGCTCAAGGCCGTGGAGACTATTCTCCCCGAAATATCTGATTCTGATCTCCATGGAGATTTTGATATTTCCAATGTCCAAAAATTGGATTTGCTTATAACGGAAATCAACAGCATTTGTACTGATGATATTCCCACATCTGATCTCCCATTCGTAATTCCTAACTTAAGTATACTAAGGATACTACTAACGCTAGCGACTCGAGTTTCCCATATCAATTGGGTTGATGATCATAACAGTAATGATATCATAAGCTCTGGTAGTGAAAGAGAAGCAGTGGGTGATTCCACTACATTAATCCCCATGAGAAGCAGGGCCATGAGATGGTTCCATATGTACTTTTCCCTTATGAAGAGATACGATTCTCTAGAAGATGAGTTTAATCCTTTGTATGAACAATTGCATCGTTTGTTTGAAGAGTTTATCGTGGTTCCTGACTTCGTGGCTACAAAAATAAGTGAAAGAGCGGCTAGTAAGACTGCTAGAAAAGGTATAAGCTCTGCTTTTAAATCTCCTACAGGCATTCTACAGATGTTGGAGAATTCTCCTCGAAGGAAAACAGTTCAAAAACTGCCGATATCTCCTAGTGTTGTCAATAACTCTGAAGATGAAGCGCCCTTATTAATAGAACCCCGAATACTCGAAGAAGAAATAGAGACAGCTTACCAACAATTCCTACCGTCTAAGAAACGCAAATCAGACACAGAACCCAAGCATTTAGGAGACTCATTTGATTTATTATCTGGAAATCATAGTCCCAGGAAGAATTCGCCGTCTCCAGCAATGGATAATGACACCAATGACTCAGCAAGTTCACGGTTATTTGAGGATAATCTTCTAACATGGAAATTGAACCCTACCTCCAATAAAGGGTATAGTATATGGAGTTTGCTAGAATGGACGTTCTACTGTGCTGAGAAGTCGTCTCATACCTCTGCGTCCTCCGTTGATTACCATTCAAGCTTATATAAGAATTACAAGGAGTTTCTTGAATTTGTATTTGAGTTTTTGAATTACGACTTAAACTTGTTAATGAAGACTAGATTGTGTACGATTTTCGACTGCAGTAAATCGAAATTAAGATACGAGATTTATCAGGCAAGGGCTGAACTGAATAATTCAAGAGCCAGGCTTTGTCAGAAAGAACTTGACAACCACAATAGTCTCATATCCAAATTATTGTTACAGAGGTCTCATAAACCGATTTATTGGTATGATAGAGTTGTCGAGTCTGTTTTCTACGGGCTTGATTTGGAAAATGGTTCTGCCAGACCGCTTCATTGCTATACCAAGGAAAATATTCTTACTTTGAATCAACATATAAAACACAATTCAAAAGAGATCAATGCCAATATAATCGACTCCTTGCAGTTAAGATTACAAGTCCTTTATTTGGTCTATTACTTTTCATTGTTATATGATGATCAATGTCCTGTTGACTTGGAGCCTAAGGGAGCTGGGCCCTTTATCAATGATTCCCCTCTAGGCACATATACCCTAATGAAGCTAATTGCTAGCAAATTAGGTACACTACATATCCAAGTAGTTGACGAGTTTGTTACTTTATGTGCCATTACGACCATGGACATGTATCGGAACAAAAACAGGTCCCAGTTCTCGTTGTTGCTCATGGCAATAATGTTAGACCAGAATGCCGAGGTTGAGATAATTGAACCCATTACAGACATACTTCGACAAATGAGCCAAGGGTCTTGCTGGGGTCTTTTATACTCTTTTTTGAGTTCCAAATTCTCATCAGAGGAATTCTACGAATATTTCACCCTCTCAAAAAACGACAAAGGCGAAACCTTAACTAAGTTAGTGAAACAGTGGTGTATTATCAGGAGACTTGCATACTTGCTTCTATTTTTTGGCTGCAATATATGTAAGAATGCCATCAAAAGTCGTCGTCTTGACCGTTTGAGTGCCAGCAAGAAGGAATCATTGACACGAATCCAAGCCTACATCAACAAGTTTGATAAGCAATTCCTAGATTATCTCCGTTCATTAAAGAACCCTAATCTTAATATCTATCAAAAGAGTTTGGAGAAAACGATTTATTTCGATTCTTTAGAGGACTTACAAACCCCTCCTTGAATAATTTGGCAGTAGTATAAATTATGTACATAGACACTTAATTTAAATGATATGTTTAACTTTAAAGTAATGTCTCAAGTATTGGATTTGCCAAGCACCCAATCCCACTAAAGACATGATGACTAACATGGAGAAATACTTGACTCTGGAGTTGGTTGATTCATTAGTATCTCTCATTCTCTCTTCCCTTCTTTTCAAGTATTGTAACTCATTGACGATTTCTTCGGTCATTTCTTGGATTCTACGTAATTCTACTTCGTTAGGTTTCAACTTTTCTGCTGCTTGTACGGCATTCCAGTCTCTGGCGGCTGCCCCACTTTCTATGTCCAATTCGATTTGTCTGCCCAAATGAGAGTATCTGGTGTTCAGTTCCAAGTAGTTGGTGAAGCAAACGTCAAAAGCAGCACTGTGGAAACTGGTGAAAGTCACTTTAGCATAAGAGCCAATGTCTTTTTTCTTACGAAGTTCATTCCCAAGCGAATCTACCACCACCATATTCAACCGTTGTCCATCCCCAACTTTCCCATCAGTCTTTATATTGATCACCACCAATTGATCTTCCCCCACGAAATCCCGGATACAAACGGGTTCGGGGTTAGCCTTGGCTAACACTTCCAAGTTTAATGCACTTATGAACCCAAAAAGGGCGGTCACGGCTACGAAAACACTGACTTTCATGGTGCTAGTTTGCCTATTTGTCTGTTGATCTGACGTGTTTAGTATTTTTCACCTGTCCCGTCGAAGTTTTTCACTGCGCGTCTTGCCCCACTAAAACCACCAGGGCCCGGGTGGCACTGATTGCCTAATGAGGAAGTCAAGCAATGCGAACAAAATTTTCATTTCTGCAACAGTTTGATTTATCTACACCTTCAACAACATGGCAAAGGCCAAAACTACCCATACGATGGTCAAGCTTGTGTCTGCAGCCAAGACAGGATATGAGAAGTGGTTCAACATCCCCAGGCAGAGCCGCAAGCTCAATTTGATTTTATATGACCCGGTGGCCAGAAGACACTGTCTTTTCACTGAAGACAAGAAGAGAAGAGTTCCTGAACTTGTGGCTAAAGATTTCTACAGAAGACACAGAGTATGAAGATTCCATGTATATAGTGACGTCTGCCATTTAATGTAAATATCGTGCAATGTCTAATTAATTAATATATAAAGATCTGAAAGAATATGTAGTAGTCTATATTGTAATATCTAGTACCTGGTAATTACTAGTGATGTCTACATTGTAGTTGATGTCTATGTTGTGTTGATATCGTAATGTCTAATTGTAATAAATTGTCTATTTACAGGATGCTATGTGAATTTAATAGGATTTCACAGTCCAGTTCTGGTCCTGTGGTATCGACAACTTTCCGCTGTCGCCTATAATTGTAGAAGCTTGCTTGGAGCCATTAATCAAATACTTTTCAGTGACTGATTTCAAATCTTCATTATCTACCATCAAGAACTGTTCTCTTCTTTCTTGTCTCATTTCGTCAGTGATTCCTTCAATAAAGGCACTGATTCCTTGCAGAGCTATATGAGATGGGGCATCAACACTTTGGAAGATTGATAACTTGGCTTCTTGTAAGTCCGCTTCATTCCAGCTTGTAGTTAATTTGTCTAGAGCTATTTTGCCTGACTCTTGAAATGATTCTAGTGACTTTAATGGGTTTGGATCTCTATAGGAATAGAAATTGAGGGTTCCAGCCAACCCATCGAAACTCAAACCTCCTCCATATGCCCCGTTAGCTTCCCTGATTACAGAATGAAGATGCTTGAATGATAACAACTGTGATAACACTTGTAAAGCAGCACCATCAAGACTGGTGTACTCAGCACCTAAGGTGCCTAGTGAACAGTATCCGATTTGGAAAGGTAAGTCAATTAAAGTCTTAGAATCAAGCAGTTGAGTGGTCTGGTTGAATTTTTGTACGAATTCAGTTAATTGGTTGGTTAAGGCTTTTGTTCCAGAGCTTATAGAATCGTCAAATTTTTGGATTAAAGCTTCATTTTCATTAATAGTGGTAGCATCACCAATCAAGTTGTACTCGAATCCACTTTCATGACCTTGAGTGGACCCACTAACTACCAAGTCTTGAATCTCTCTCAAAATAGGCAATAATTCATTAGTCAAATATTCTGTTCCTTTAGTCTCCAAATTCTTGTTCAATTCCATAATGAAATCAACTTGGCCGAGTCCAGAAGTCATATTTCTAATTTTTTTAGAAGCAGTCAACTGAGAACCAGAATAAGACGAAGCGTATGAGTGCCCTCTTTCGGCTATAGTGTTCATTTGATTTTGACCGAGGTTTCTTATCAAGGTACTCAACTTGTCAATAACTTCAGGTTCATTGTCAAGTTTTGTCTTGGTCAACATTTCTTCCCATAGATTATAAATGTGTTCTGAATTCTGTGATAATGCCATCCCGGTGGCCACAAACTTCAAGTTGGTCTTGGCAATATTATAAGGATTTGTCTTATTGCTCATTGAGAACGATACTCCACCAGTCAACTTTTGGATCTTAGTTTCCAAATCAATGATTGAAGTGTCTGTGGTTCCGGCTAAATTAGTCAAGCATGAAATAAATAATGGAATATAAGGAAAGTATTTGCTGGGGAAATATGAGAAATCTTTGGCAGCAGTGGCATAGATCAACCCGTTAGTGTTGACAACTCTCTTTTGTAATTTCTTGCTGTTGATTTTACCAAACTGTAATCCATAGAATTTCCCTTGTTGAGGAATATCATTAATAGTCAAAGTAGGTAAAACCGACACATCTTCTTCTGTTTGCTGCTTTTCCAAAAGTTTTCTTCCTCTGGCAGCAATGATTTCTTTGTCCTCTTCCGTAAGGTTCTTAGTCTTGTTATTCAACCTTTCGGCCTCCTCTTGTAAGATTTCGCTGGCGAAAGCTTCATCAGGTTCCATTACAAATTTGAAAGTAGGAGTAGATTCATTCATCAAAGTTGAAGACAACAATTCTTCAAAGATTTTTAATCCATTAGCCTTATAATCGTCCTTGAATTGTTGAAGGATCTTTTCCACTTGTAATGTTTCAATAGGATTCAAATCATTGACCCAAGTGGAAATGACCGAATGCAACAAGCCCAAGCCGAAGTCCGGTTTGTGCTTCTTGAAATTCAACTCTAATTGGTGCAAGATTGCTTCGATTCTCTCTTGGAATACAGGAGAATTATTCTGGAATTCAGGCAAAATCTTGTCGGTCAATATTTGTTTAACTTTTGTGTCGAGATTCTGAGCTTTTGCTTCAGTAAGATTAGTCAATCCAATAGAGAATGACAATAACGACGTGGTGGAATCCAATCCGGAATTGATGGTGAAATCATCACCGTATTGCTTTTCAATAAGCTCTTGGTAGAACGGAGAACTGTGTCCTTCGCATAGTAATGAATTAAGCACCTTCCATTTGAATATATCATACTGAGCTGACTCATCTAACGGATTGCCCAAATACCAAGTAATCGATGCTTGATATTGTTCTTCAGTTGGCTTGCCAGCCATCACATCTATTGGTCCTTTTATCACTTGGCCAGTTTTGCACTTCATATCTTCGATCTGGAAGTTGGATTGTTTGATAATATTCTTTACTCTTCTGGCCCCAAAGCCCTTATACATCGACTCCAACGTCTTCAAGTGGTTTTGTAAAGGTAAAGAACCATAGGTGAATGTCTTTGCATTAGAAGGATGATAAGATTTGGCGTGGAAGTCAATCAAATCTTCATATTGCAAATCGGTGATATTCTTTGGATCTCCTCCAGAATTATTCAATGATTTATAAATGGCTTCTTGAAACTTTATCCAATAATAATACCCAGAATTAGAGTACTGGCCCTTCATTTCATTGTATACAACCCCCTTGAAAATCAAGTCACTCTTTGGATTTTCTACATCTTCATTCTCTAATCTCCATCCTTCTTGAGTGAAATCCTCATACGTCAACAACGGCTCAAACACAGACGACAAGTACACGTCCATCAAGTTTTCAAAGTCTTTGGCGTTTGTGGTTGCAAAGGGGAAGTATGTATAGTCATGGCCTGTCATGGCATTCATAAAATTACTTAAAGATCGATTCAACATCTTGAAGAATGGATCTCTCACAGGGTACTTATAAGAACCGCAAAGCGTAGTATGCTCCAAGATATGAGGTACCCCAGTGGCATCTGGAGGGTTTGTCTTGAACCCCACCAGAAACACGTTGTTTTCATCTGTGGGGGCATCTAAATGCAAATGTTGGCCGCCAGTTCTCTGATGAGTTAAATGAACCGCCACGAGAGAAAACTCCGGGATTGATTGGACCTGATCTATTTCAAACCCATGGTAAGTACCACCGACGGGATACTTCCTCAAGATCCGTGCTTGATCAAAGGTTGCATAGCGTCTAATAGCAGGCAATCTCGTGCCTCTATTAAACTGTTTTTGTATAGCTCTAAGCATGTTGTTATCGAGCAGTAGCGGTTAATTGTGGAGTTGGCCACCGATGAGATGGGCTGCGATCGACGGGGCGCGACCGACAGCAAATGGCCCGGCGAAAAGTTTTAGCGAAACCGGCGCGCAACAGGAGCGGTTTGACGTATTACGGACCATTTAATAATCACAAGAGGGGATTCGTAGATTGTAATTGTATGAGGACCAGAACTCACCAAAGAATAATATATACTTGTCTTCCCACTTTTACATACTGAAAACCGACCATGTCAAGTAAAGAAACCCCCAAAGTATCGACGGCAGGGGGATTTATAGCCGGGGCAATAGCAGCGTGTGGTGCTGTAACGTTCACCAATCCAATCGAATTGATCAAAACTCGGATGCAACTTCAAGGAGAATTGGCTAAGACCAATAAGGATGCTCCTAAGTTGTATAAGAATCCATTCCAAGCATTCGGAGTTATCTACAAAAATGAAGGGATCAGAGGACTTCAAAAAGGATTGATCGCAGGATACTTTTATCAAATTGGATTGAATGGGTGTAGATTCGGGTTTTATGAGCCAGGAAGAGTTTTCTTGACGGAAATCTTCAACCCTGAAGCCATTAAACAGGGACAGGTCCCTCAAAGCTTAGGAATTAATGTAGGAGCTGGATTCTTATCTGGTTGTGCCGGAGCTATAGTTGCGAATCCATTATTCTTGGTCAAAACCAGAATGCAATCATATAGTGCCATGACAGCTACACCCGGGTTAGAATCTGGATCCAAAATTGCTAGTGTTGGACAACAAACCTATTATAAATCCCCATATGATGGGTTGAAAACTATCTTCAAAAATGAAGGATTCAAAGGATTACTCAGAGGTGTGGATGCAGCCGTATTAAGAACCGGAGCAGGGTCTTCTACACAGTTACCAGCTTACTTCTACACTAAAAACTTGGTGATCTCCAATAATATCGCTTCCCCAGATTCCATTTTATTACATTTCATCTCATCATCAGTAGCTGGATTCGCAGTAGCTATTATGATGAATCCATGGGACGTGGTGTTGACCCGAGTCTACAATCAAAAAGGTGATCTTTATAAGGGCCCCATAGATTGCATCATTAAGACCACTAGGACCGAAGGGTTATCGGCCTTTTATAAAGGGTTCTGGGCCCAACTATTCAGAATTGGGCCTCATTCCATATTAACATTAATGTTCATGGAACAGTCCGTCAAGCTTGTGGCCAAAGCCGAATCATTACTCTAACTAATTTATGCGCAATATAGATCCTATATACACCAAATAGACAACTTTAAGAGACTCTATTGTTCCAGCTGATAAGTCGGTGCCTTGGAAATTGGTGCCTTAGAAAATGATGCCTTAGAGCCATGCCATCAAGGGTGTCGTGTCTACACCGCTGACCTATTAGGTACGAAAAAAAAAGCGACCCGCAAAAACAAAAGGCAAAAACTAGGAGCCTACCGATTGTGACAATAGTTATTGTTGATACCGCCTCTATATCAGGCACGGATTCCCCTTGAATCAAGTATTTTTTTGTTGCATCGTGGTTTCTTACGAGGTTTTTGTATTTTGTCGGTTCAACTTTTTGTTTGTGAATAGTGTGTCCATTGCCCTCTCCCAAGTTAAAGCTTAGTAATAATTTCCTAGTCTGGTCGGCTACATTAGATTGGATTTTAGTGGTCATAGCTATACATCTCCATACATCATTACATGCGGGACTCCAACTATAAATCCGTCGGGAACAATCGTGCTGCTGTGACTATCACCACCAGTCTTTATGATAGAAGGGCCTTGGATGTCACCAGCGATAAGCCGTTGGTCAACTCGTTAAACCATCTAACTTATTTGGTTTCTTCTCTGGCGAAAGTTCGGGAAACTTTGTCCACAGATGGAGGTATTGAAAGATTAATCGAGATTTTACATGAATGTCATAATTCCACTTTTAATTTGAATGATAATATTTTTAATAGTGAAAAGAAGATATTGACGGCTTGGAAATGGACGTTGGCGTTTCAATGTTTGGTGTTAATCGGTACCAGGGGTACGGAAACTATCAGACAACGGGTAGTAAAGGCCGGGATGTTGCCTATCATCGCCACAATATTGGATAATTACTTGACTCTACATGAGCGAACATTTATTCAAGCTAACAGAAGATTACCTGATCAGTCGAATGGGTTCCAAACGCAAGCACATGACCATGACGCTCATCATCCAAGTTCCCAAGTATCGGAGACTGCTCCTGAACCTATGGGGACACCTCCTACTCAACTTCCTCAGCAAAATGATTTTGATAATCTTAATAATGTTAACCGTAACAATAATAATGATAACGATAACCAAGATGAAGATGACCGAGGCAATTTCAATTTCTTGACTCAGTTTGAAACGTTTCAAAATAACTTTCCTATGGACGCTTCTGCCACTGCTGCTGCTGCTATTGCTGCATCATCTATTTCGAGTGCTCCTACTCAAGGATCGCCATTTTTCAATAATATAAGAGCCAGTAGTTTATCTACTGAAGACTATGAGAACCTTTCCATTGACCAATTATTCAAATTGATCCGTGTTGGTGATAACTTCAACGGTCATCAATCCCTGAATGACCTGGGATTAGGGGAAATGTCTTATCCTTCCAGTACCAGTAATAATGATATAAGGAGAAGATACTTAGTGTTACTCATTATTAAAAAGTTGAAGGAAGAAAAGGAGAGCGATTCGCTCGACACTAGATTTTCTAATGATACAGATTATGATATGGATAACAATTTGCAATTTTTATCTGATATGTATCTTCAGGACGACAAATCGACTCACCTTTCTAACTTGGCCTTTTCTAAAGTAGCTCCTAGAAATTTTACTGAAACTGGTGTGGTTATTCCCAGAGATGATGACATTGTTTGGTCATTACAATTATTGGCATATATCTCGAAATATCCTTATTTGAAGGATATACTCCAGAACACTCATCTTGTAATCGATATGAGTGTGAGAGATAAGCAATTGAAACTATTCATCGAAAAGCAATTCAAATCTAAATTGAAGAAAAAATTAGCTATCAAACAAAGACCTACGATCAAACCAAAATCCAGAAAATCGAAGTTAGTCAATTTCAAGCTGGAAAGTTTCAATCAACTTGATGGCACTTCTGGATCGCAGTCTCGTGATTCCACTCATGAGTCTGGTGATAATGATCAAAGTAGTACTATTCAAGACAACGGTAACAATCTCAGAGTCGACAATGGCAGGAACAACAATAGCCATGAAAATGATGAGAGTGAAACTGGTCCCACAAGACTTGGATTCAGTGCTTCGGCTTCTAATTCTCCTCAAATGTTGAATGGTATCAATTCATTACAAGACGATAACTTTATCCTTGATCAAGATAAGTTGGAACTTTGTGCTGAAGACGATACTAATGTTGAGGATGGTTTAAGGGTCAACGATGCTAACGTGGAGGATCCTGCGGATGTTGAATTAGGTGAATCGGATCCTGAATCCGGATCGGTTTCCGATTCTGGTTCTGATATCGATAATTTCGGTAATTCGGTCTTCCCCAACTTTAGTCAAAACAAATTGTCGGAGTTATACGACTCGATAGTGGACTGTGAATCGATTGTAGACGATTTTGATCGTGAAGTAGCGTTGAATCATCTTAACGACAGAATCAACAATTGCATTCAAAACGACTGCAAAAAATTGAGCCTTCTGATAACTAAAAAGAGACTAGAACAAAAGCAGTATCTTAACCAAAAGTGGAATTATGATACCTACGATAATTTCAATATTGATAGTCAGGAAACCAATATAGGTTATGTTGGTGATGGACAAAAAGATCCTGATTATGATGATTCATTAATAGAGTACAAGAGAGCAAATTTGTTTCCTATGGTGGAAAAGTTCACTTTCTTAGCTGGTACTGATATGTACTACTGGTCTGGTGTGATCATGAGAAATTCTTGTAGAAGAAATGAATTCCGTGGAGGCGTTAGACAGTGTGGAAGTTTAGAATGTGGTAAATGGGAAACATATCCAAGAGAGTTCCTGAAGTGCAGAAGATGTAAGCGTACTAAATATTGTTCAAGAGAATGTCAAATGAGAGCTTGGCATTGCCATAGAAATTGGTGTATTCCCAGCACTTCTAACGCCAACACAGGACATTCCTCCACTAATCCTGCCAGTGCTGGAAGCAATGCTGGAACTGTGGAAAACGAGGATGCTCCCACCACTGCTAATAGTAATGATCCAAATGATATTGTCATAGCAGATTCAAACACCACTGATAACGAAATGGCGGCCATAAATGATAACGGAAACGATAATGAGGGTAACGGTAATACTAATCAAGGAATTGTAAATTAGTTTGTTCAATAACTATATTAAATATATATTCTTTTTTCGGGTCTTGGTATTGTCTATTAATGTGTGATGATATGCTTATATATGTAATGGTAATCCGTAGATAACAGGGGCACTGCCATTAAGGTACTTCAAATTACAGGTCTGTCTTCCTCTTTTTACTCCTTCACCAAAGTCCAACTGGTGTTCGTTCTCTTCAAACAATGATGTGGATTCAAATACTGAAAGACTGAATTTATCAATATCTTTATCGGTGACATCCCAAAGATTTGCAACAATCATAGGTGAGCCACATGCCAACCAGTTATATAGATTCCCACTGGGTTCAAAGTGTCCATTCCTCTGGAGTGCACCAGAGGAGCATCCGAAAAGTAGAGCTGGTGGTAAATTGTGACCACGGTCTGTCAATTTAAACAAACTAGACACTCCAAGATATTGTTCACAGCCTCCATGTCCAATGTAGATGAATAAATCTCTGTCTAGCATCTGGCTCAAAAAGTCTTCTCCATTTTCTGGTTTTTTTCCAATTAAACCTTGCCATGTCAACATATTTTTGAATAAAGGTTTGAACCTTTCCTCTGTCTTTAGCAAGTCTCCGCCAGGGTTAATTAAATACTGTGACTGTAAGGTTGAGTTCTGGGAGATTCGAAGGCTATTTCGTGTCTTAAGTACTTCCAAAGCTAAATGAATAGAAGGCATCCGAGATACAGATGTCCCCTTCATGCATTCGAGTGTTTCCCAGGGAATTGAGCTGCATTCGGATCCAGGTATTATTATCAAATGTGCCATGTCATCATTTACAGGTTTTGATTGTGTGGTCTGGAAATCGGTACAAATTGTAATCAATTCATGATAGAATCTGTCTAAATTGATTTCATCGTAGGCATTCTCCAGGCCCCTGTACATCAAAGAGTCAATCAAGAAATAACATAAGTCATCCAATACTTGACGTTGTGTAGTTGATTCACTCGATTCCAGCGCATCTGTCAAATCCATATTCAAAAGCATCCGGACCAATAAAGGGTCGAACTTAAGCCCACCAGACCCGTACGGTAAAACGTTGTCTACTAAATCTTGGAACCGTTCGATATAACTTTCAACAGCTGAACTGGAGTCGGGCTGCAATCTGTCATCTTTGAACAACACAGCCATGGCCCCAAGCCATTTATGTTCTATTTCGTCCAACAACTCTTTTATCTCGAGGTCAAGAGAAAATCTTAATCTCCACCAGCTCTTTCTGTCCTCTTTTGTTTTGATAGAATTAGTAGCTTCAGGTTTGATAGAATCGTTACTCCGCTTAATAATGTCATTTAGTCTCCCGAGGGCAGTGTTGAAGTCAAGGGCAAAGTTTTTTGGTTCAACCTCTGACATTCTTTTCAATGGTAACCTGGCAAACACCGGTTTGTAAAGACTCTGCTTATTCAATTTTGAAACCACAAGATCACCTGTCTGAGAGCATATATCTACAGTTACAATGGTCCAGGAGTCGGGCAAATTCCTCTCGATATCTGTAGCAAAAACCTCAATATCGTATGTAACAGAATTGACATTGGAAAACATTTGTGGAACAATAGTGCTTTTGGACGAGGAGCTAGTTGAATCTCTGATAATCTTTTCATTTCTCAACTGAAGAGATTTGATCAAATCATGGATATAATACATCTCAAGTCTGGAGTTGTCTTGCTGTGGTTTCACTGCTGATAAAGCAAATCCGATTAAAATCAACTGATGGGATATGTCCTTGAGGATGTGAACAGGCAAAGACGACATATTATTCAAGAGGAGATGCTCTGTTGCGATCTTTAATTCATTCAACTCCTGAGCAAACTCACCGATCTCCAAGTTCGAATTTGTCTTGTCACCAACTACAGAAGTATTAAGGATCACAGAATTCAAAAAGTCCGAATAAGAAGGGTGCTTGCATAATCTATTGAGAGCTTCAGTTACGCAAGATTTAATTCGGTAAAGCTCATGCAAAGGGCCGGAATAGTCTTGGATACCAGAAAGGCTGCTATTACTGGTGGCATGATAATTATCTAACAGCAGGTACGATAAACCTTCCCGTTTATTCATTATGTCAGCTGCCTCTATCTGCATCTCTTTCAATGAATCTTGCAGTTGGAGAATAAATTCTTCTAGTCCTTTATGATCACAAGTAATCGAGTAAAACAGAATATTGCTCTTGAACTTTTGGAGATGCAAATTCTTGTCTGTGTTCATCAGCGCAATTGAATTTCCTTTCTTCAACTCCAACAATCCGTTATCAAATTGCTGGAGTTGAATGTAAACGTTAGATAAGAAGAAGTGGTTAGCCCCATTCAATAATGGAAAAATGCTGGAATCATTTAACTTCTTGAGTTCATTGACATAATAGCTAAGATCTCTTGATATTCCTAATTGGATCAATATATCAATCATGGAATGATATAAGTTAACTAATAAATTGGAACTCTTCCACTTGAGGCTGTTGTAGTCGTCTAGCGGTATACTTTGGTTGATATTCTTAACAACAGAAATCGCCAACTTCAATCCGGTTTTGGCGCTATTATGAGCATCAAAGTAACAGGCTCGGTTGGCACTCAATTTAGAAGCGATGAGATTCAAGTTGGCTACTGCAAGCAAATTTCTAAGCTTCTCAACGGCCGAAAGCTGCTTCAGTCTATGGTTGGATAAGCTGAACTCTGATTTCGAATCTGCAAACTTTAAAATCGCCTCAAACTTCTCACAAGCATCATGAATATCACCTTTGATCACACAATAGTTAAGTTGCACCAATTTCCAATTCAAAAGATCTCTTGGGCTCACCAATGAAGTTTTCGACCGTTCATTCATAGAAAATAAGAACTTCAACAGCTTACCTGTGGTATCCAAAGCAGTTAGCACCTTTGAAACCAAGTTCAACTTCGTGCATGCGATAGCATATTCCAAGAGTAGATCGAATCTAAGTTTGGTGAGAACTAGATCAGACTCTGAAGGTCTATACTTTTGAAACGTCTCTAAAATGCTTACTATGAAAGCGTACAATTGATTATAGCTCAAGTATTCGATCATACAGGTAAGCACTTGAGCTTCAATTTCAGTGGTTCTGTTAGTCAATGCCAAATATCTCTCAAAGAGCTGAATGCTGTCTATAAGGTTTGATTCACTCCATTCAAGGTTGATGGTTTTATGAAGAAGTATGCCACTTAGCAATAAATAGCACAAGGGATCGTTCGTGTTGTTTTGGTTAATTTGAAAATCAGTGTAACTTTCAAGTCCGTTAACTCTATAGTAATGATAAATACAAACCAACTTGAGTCTATCGTCTTTTATGGATAAGCTGTTCATCAAGATTTCGACCTGTGTATCTTGATGGTCAGGTTGCAAATAATGGAGCAACTCTGTGAATATAGATGTCTTGAAAGTGTCCAGGTATTCACACTCTTCGCCTAAAAGCCTCTTGGAAAGGTCAACATCCAGCTCGAGATCACCCAGCAAACACCTCATGGAATGTTTCAATTCAAGCTTTCTTAAATCATTTATTTCATTAATGAAAGGGCTTATTCTATCAAAAAACTCCATCACTAATTTCGTTATCCCATCACGTCGTTTAGATAGCTTTTTAAAACATTTCTCCACCTTACAAACAAACCTCCGGAACTCACTTTCACTCATATCGGATATTGTTGTATGAGCAGAAAAGTCATATTCAAGTGCCAGACTTAAAGCTTGAGAAGATTCCGCTTCTGGGTGTAAATGGTTGAGCCCAAAATCATATAATATATTTGCAAGGTATACAACTCTCTTTGTTTGTTGAAAAGATGACAATACAGCACATAGATGAGAAACAGTCTCGGCTATAAACTCATAGGAGTCCGACTCTGGAATGGAGTCCTTAAGGTGGACTGCTATGGAGTCAAGGATTTTCAAATGGCCTTTGCGTAACAGCTCCAAAGAAGCAATGTTATTGAAAAGAAACCTTGAAAATAAACCACATAACTCTTTTGAACTTGAACTGGATTTCAACAAGTTGAAATATTCATTTAAGAACTCAGTATCATTTACCAAGTCTGATGGACAGTGTGAATTCATTAATATAGCTTTTAGTTTATTCAATGATTCAAGGCTGTTCTGGGAGCCTTTTGTGAGGAGAATAATTTCCGAGTACGAGGCACCAACATTAGACGTCATTGAAAGAGATTCTATCTCAGCAAATTTATCAATTGGCATAACACTTCTCAAATCCTCAACGAAAGGTTCAATGGAAGACACATTGTCGAATTCAATCTTACCTAAGTTGAGATCAACAGTTTGGTCTTTCACCCAAGTGTATTCCGCTAACTTTATGGCCAATTTGGGTAAGGTAGATTTGTGTAGCCGATATTCCGATTTTGATAGAATCTTACCGATTTTGATGAAACCAGTCAACATTTTGATTATATTGTTCAAATGCTTTTCTCTTGTGGACGGTGTGGAGCTCAACTGTAGCCACTTGATGAAATTATTGCTCGATAGGAAATAGTTCGGTAGTTGATCAAAGAGTGATGATAAGCGAGTGTTATGCTGTGTTGACCCCAATTCCAGTGATATGGATTTAATCAAATATTGACAGGAAAGGAAATGAAATGCAGTTATCGAATTTATAATCAGATCAGAATCAATGTTGGGCATAAAAGGAATTGTTTCCAAAATTGTTTCGTGTATATGGATATCAGTATAATGGAACTTCAGGCTCATAACAATTGAATTTAAAACCTGCTGAATCGTTTGTAAATGTGTTTGGGAGTCGTTGTATAGTTTCAAATTGAATAATTTCACTATAAACGATTGATGTCTCCTGAGGATGCTTAAAAGTTCATTGGAGCTAGATGTCGAATAATATAGACACAAGAATCCTTTATGAGCCAATTGGACTACTTCCTCCAAACCCTGGCCTTCTGGTGGAGGGTTCTCGCTCAACACAAGCTCTATATATTTGTTAGCGTAATTGGTGATTTCCTTATTATCATTACGACCTATTAGATTCTGGGATGTGGAAGGTATTAGCACTTGCGGTGTGCTTCGAGAATTGATCAATGATAGGAATTTCTGCTCCACTTGGAGCCTATCATCTGGCGTGTCTTTTAGCATCAGAAGAGATGATAATATGAATAATCGCTTCTCAATGTTTACATTTCTCTTCATGTTTTGCGCAGAGCGCGATAACGCAAAAAAGTATTTAGTTAGTTCGATTTGCTGCAAAAAGGGCCAGATTTGATTTATTTGAAACCGATAATCTATTTGTTTTGGGGAAAGGATGTTCATATTGTGATCAGGTGAGTTCAGAATACATAATGATAAGAGTTTGTAACGGTGGAAAAGATTCATAGAAGGAAATTTCTCAAAGGGTATGGGTTTGGTGAGAAATGTGAAAATTGCAATTATGACATACTTCTCAATGAGGTACTTTTCAAAGAGACAAATTGGAGCTCTGACAAGTTGGAGCTCTAAAAATTAGAAAAAAAAGCATCACTATATAAAAGACTATTCTTAAACCTCTTCACATCAAAGCTTTCAGTTTCAAACCTTATAAGCTACTTCTATCAATTTACTACAATCGGCCCTCAGCAACTCATAGCTGGTGCTGTTTAATCTTGCGCGACTTCCAGCTTATCTGGTGTGGGCCGGATCCAAAAATTTTTCAGCAGCCTAGCGGTTTGCAATAGGAATGCCAATTAATAATGAATATAATAAGAGCATATAGTACAAGAAACATACAGCAGCAATTCAAAAATGCAATGGCAGGAGTGGCTAGCCAGGCTATGATCTTAACCGCAGGGTTTAAAAACCCCACCAAAACCTTACATGGCATGACTCTCAGTTCTGTATGCTCATTGTCGGTTTATCCAAATCCATTATTACAATTTAACTTACATTTACCGAGCCATACGTCCCACACTTTGCATGAAAATGACGGTATAGTGGCAATACATTTACTCAGTGCATCTCCCACAGCCAGCAAGATAGGGCGAATGTTTGCTAGTGGGATCAAGACCAACAATTACATCAAGAGTAAAGGTGAGGAAAAAGATGGGGAAATCTTCCATGAGATGGCTACTCCATTCACTAATATTCCTAAGGACTCCTGGGAATTTTTCCACTTGAATGACTACAAAATACCTATTCTCAAGGAAAGTGAACGAATATTCATCTGTAAAAAGAAAAATGTCATAGAAATTGAAAACCATGAAATATGGGTGGTAGAGGTGATCGAAATTATGGAGAATAACTCTAGTAGAACAGGCGGGTTACTATATTACAACAGAGCATTCCACCAAGTTGGTGAAATTATAAACGAATGAATTCGACTCAAAACATTAATTCCAAGGAATATATATTACCAATGTACATAAAAAGAGCTCATATGGACAGAGCCCAAACTTTTCATCCAAAAAACTTCATATGTCTCATAATCAACTACTTGAGAGTTTCCAATTCTCTATTCAATTCTGATGTAGCATGCTTTACAGTTGGAAGAATAGTGTCAAAGTTTTCATTAATTCTTTTCGACTTTCTTTGTAACTTTGTCAAGATCACGTTTTTAAGATTTTCAGTTTCACTTAAAAAGTGTTCCATCTCTGCTTCAATATCTTTTTGCTTGTTAATCAATTTATCAATTTTGTTTGAAAGCTGCAACTTGGAATCCTCCACGTCTTTTAATTGCACTCTGTATTTATTCACAGAGCTTTCATAGTCATCAATGAATCGCTTTACATCATCAATTTCTTTCTTATACTCAGATTCATGCAAATTTTGATTATTACTCAACATCATCTTCAAATCGTTTTGCAAGTGGTCGATTTCGATTTCAAATTGATTGATTGATTGCTTCAAACCTTTGATTCTTTTCAAATTATGTTCGTCGCTACTAGTACTTTTGCTGATTTTGTCTTGCAAAACTTCATTACTCTTCCTAACTTCGCCAAGTTTTTTGTTCTCTTCCCTTTTGAAATCTTTTAAACCCATTTTAATTCGATTCAAATTTTCCAAAGTGGCTTTCAAACTAGTTTGCAAAGTTAACAATGGTGAAATATCAAGCGATTCCCTTGAAGCTTCTCCTCCAGTGGAGACGGTATTTATGACAAGAGTATGTAAAACTTCATCGGAATCACCATCTTTTAACTCGATCTCATATTGGAAGTTAGGCGACAATGAGTAAATAAGCAAATAATTATTGACGATTTTGAAATAGTCCCAGGTTAGTGAGTTCACAGTCAACTTTAAATTCAGGGGTACGTTGTCAGTTAAAATCTTCAACAAGATTCTATGGTCGTCAATATACTTGGTAGACACCAATATTTTATTAACACTGGAAACATCCAATAAATACCGTTTATGGTTATTCTTGAACAAGCTTAATTTACCTTGAAACAAGCCTGAATTTCTGGTGATAACTTTAATGACAGCCAAAAGCGACCAAATAGGCTGGATAATTGATGAGTTTTTATCGATTATCAAAGTCGAATTTTTGTTCAATTTGAAATGGCCATTAGTACTGTTAGAATTGACATTGGAACCAGAACTACTAGCATTAGAAATAATAGGATGAGATGACTGGTTTGGATTTGGACTATTCAGCAATTTTTTATTGGTAAACAACTTCAAACAGAAAATTTCAAAGTTCTTACTTGAGATTGAGTTGGAAATTTTGAAATTGATTTTGGAATTGGAAAAAGATGGAGGTAACGGTATATTAATCGACTTTGAAGACTTGAAATTATTCTTCAAAGAGATTGTTGGGACAGGAGGTTCATTATCATTAATTATAGGTTCGTCTTTATCGTTATCTTTGAACTTATGATTTCGTTTGAAATCAATTGGAATATTTGGATTCAAATTATTCAATTGATCCAAATTATTTGATAGTCTTTTCAATCCTATGATAGAAAAAAATGGATTGAACTTCACAGTGATGACATTGATACACAACTCGTAGTAAAAGAACAAGAACAACTTGGAAACAACAAACCCATTGGAATTCTGAAAATTGAATATGTTATGGGGTAGAAGGTTTCGTGGATGATTGGACTTTGAACGATGGTGATTATTTCCAGAATAGAAAAAATTTCGGCTATAATGTTGATCATAAATTGAGCCGTATTGATGGCTGTCGCCAAAGATATGGGTTGTGTTGAATATTCTGTGAGAGAATAATGCGTTGAAATCCTGTGACTTTACAAATTTAACAATCAAGCCAAAGTTCACAGTATTGTTGATAGATTTGATGATTAGAATCACCGAAAAGCAAAACAAAATCCTCAAGAAATTGTTATCCAACAAGTGATTGGTGGATTTCTTAAGGGAATCGTTAGCATTACCATTACTCATCGAGTTGGAATTGGTGTTAGTACCGTTACCGTGACCATTATTCTGTTTCTGGTTATTTTCAGCAGTTGCAGCTTCTGACTGGGTGGTTGTGATTATTGAAGTTATGGTATTTGAAGATCCAATCAACTCAGAACACAAAATAGTCTTAGCCAATAGATCTACGTTCTTCAATAAAAAGCTGGGGAAAATATAATTCAACACCAACAATATCACCGAGTTTATTATCAACACCCGACCAAATGACGTCAACACCTTATAATAGTTCAACTTGGAATTCAAATAATAAAACGAGTCATCCATCAGCTTGTTCCTCAAGGTTATATATTTGACAAACAACTTGCCGCTGATAAATTTGGTGGAGCCCGATAAAATATACAATATAAGAATCATGCCATTAATATACAGAGGCAAGTAATTCAAGATCAATATCAAAGCAGTGATATCTCGTAATGAGGTAGGAGGTAATACCCCTAGTTTATTACCACCGTGTACTGGAGTCATCATCTCTTCATACTTCTCTGTAATGTGTCAAGTGCAATTTGAAATATCGAAAATCAAAAAATAAAATTTTTCCCACCGCGAATGCGGTGATGTTTTGCGCACTAAATATAGTATCAGCCAAAGATGTGAGACAAACTCTTGAGAGGGTCTTCGGTAAGGTTCAAACATTTGACAAATCTAAGATTGTTGTCGATGACATCTTCATCTATCATATCGTCTGGGTTGGAGTTTGGGTCCAAGTTGTTCGGGAGTATTTCTCCGTTGGAAATTGTGAACGGGATGTTCAACAGTTTTTGATTGAAGTTTCCGGTAATGGTGACAAACACATCAAACCGTTTTAGGTTATAAGAAATGTCATTGATTTTTATGTAGATTTGGTTTTTGTAAGGTTCCTCATCAGTGGGGTACGTCTCTTTCATGAATTCATCTAATGAGATGTCCTCATCCTCTTCTCCAATTGTAGAACCATTATTGTCTGCTTCCTCGTAATCAAAGGTTCCATTTGGGGCCTGGCTTTGACGACGATGGTGGTCATTTAAAGCTCCGAGGCTAAGAATTTTGTCATCGGTAACGTCATTAGAGAGCTTCAAAGACTGCTTTAATTTATTTTTGACCTCAGCAGTGATTTTGGTGTCTTCTGTGTCTTGCCAAATATTTCCCTTGTCAGTTAGCTGTTTCATAAGACTGGTAAGGACCAAATGATTCCGGAATATCATTAAAAATGAAGGAATATCGGCTAGTTTTTTAATGGTTATACCGTTGATTGGAACATACTTGGAGCTTATATCACTTTTTATAGTGACTTTCAAATCTTCTCCTTCAGAAGCATATTCACCAAACTCAAGAGCCAATTCCTTCTCATTATTTAGTTTCTCAAACAAATAGTTTAATTCGTTATCTTCATTTTCTTCGTCAAAATCGAAAATTCCAATAAATTCAAGAAGATTGATTGGCAAGTAAATGAAATGATTCAACGAGAATGATAACACCCAATTTGGACTTGCCCTGGCAAAATCAATCGCATAATTCTGTTGGCCATTATGAGTAGATCCGGCCCTACTAGACACTAAGTAAGAATCATCATTGAATTGAAACTGATACTGGGTGCCATTGTTTAATTCCCACGTATGTTCTCTCACATCAGATATATAGTCAACCGAATTATGGGTGTGTTGACTAGTCATGTTTATGAGAACATTATAGGATCTCCCAATGAGCGGGTTCCCAGTTTCCAATTCATATTCGTGATTGATGTACCTAAAGTCCTTCCAAAATTCAATGAATATACCAATTTTTTGACTGGAGCTATTATGGATCAAAATCTTACCTATGGAATTGATTAGCCCATCCTTGATCAACCAACCGTCGGGCCTATTGTCAATATTTTGTTCACTGGTATCAGACTCATTAATCTCAATATTGTATAATGTTTGTAGGATCAAGGCAATATTGTCATTATAATTGAACAAATCAATATGGGAATTGGATAACCTATCCAAGTTAGCAAGGTATTTCAAGTTGGGAGGGAAGTTATTCAAAGTGGAATTTTTCAAGTTGGACAAGAGGATATCCTCGATATTATTTTCGACGTTCTTATTCAATAATGAATAGGAATTCTTAGCGAAGTCTAATTTAACTACATAAAGATCATCCTGCTTAACCATTATCGGCAACTGTTTATCTACAACCAGATTTCTCATCAGATTACTCAAGGATTTCAGACTATCATCATCCAATTGATTAGCCAGGGAAAAGGATACTCGGTATATGGAGGTACCAACAAAATCTATATCTATCAAAATCAAGGATCCCGCAATCGAGAGCCTTTGGAACTTTATGGGGTTGGAATTTTCATCTGTCAATGGCTGATCAAGAATATGAGCATAGGCGTCTGTATCTATAAAGGTATCGAGTTTCAATTGTTGCGACAATTTCTGGATTAGATCAATGGACACCTCGAAGTTCTTGGAATAATCGTATAACAAGGCCAATGAATCGTCTAGTTTTGTATTAAAGTCCAGCATTTTTGTCTAATCCCCTAGGGTCTTTGTTGATTTCTTCAAAATGTGCAAGTGCTCTGTCAAACAGACATGAAAAATGCGCATCGCAGAATATCAAGAGAGCGAACAAATCTTCAAGTGGTTTAAAGAGTCATGTCGGTAACAGGGCCAGGAACAGGAGCCATGACAGCTGCCCCAGTATCGGAGACACATGGGTTGACACCAGAATTGTATGCTTTGGTGGATCCTATTGTCTACAGACTAAAACGTCATCAAATATCCGGCGATAAAGCTATCGCATTGGAGATATCTCATTTATTGATGAGAGTGATTTCGGCCGCCAGATGGTCGAACCCTTTTGATTTGGTCAACACAATTAGAAGAGTAGGGACCATATTGAACTTAGCTCAGCCCCGAGAGGTTATTACCGGGAATATAGTCCGGAGAGTGTTGGCTATAATAAGAGACGAGATTGATGAGAATCTTAATGAAAATTCCGCCTCTGCTTCTGGCAATAATAGTACTATGATGAGTTCTATATTCAGTTTATTGTCTACCACCAACAACAATACCAAACAGGAAGCATTTAGTCAGCTGAAGAAACAAAGTAGTGACTTAAGATCGCTTATTATCCAAGGAATAAGAGATTTAATCGATGAGATTTCTAATGTCAATGAAGGGTTGGAAAACATGTCGGCCGATTTGATCCATGATAATGAAATTTTGTTGACCCCAACTCCCAATTCCGAAACGGTGTTGAGATTTTTGATCAAAGCTCGGGCCAAAAGAAAATTCACCGTATTAGTAACCGAGAGTTATCCTAATGAAATTGAACAAGCTCACAAATTTGTAAAGGCTCTAGCCGAAAATAATATCGAAACCATATTAATACCCGACACCACCACGTTTGCGGTCATGTCCAGAGTTGGTAAAGTTATTATAGGCTCGAGTTCTGTATTTGCTAATGGAGGATGCTTATGTAACTCTGGAGTGTCCAGTGTAGTGGAATGTGCTAAAGAAGCTAGAGTCCCAGTGTTTGCAGTAGCTGGATTGTATAAATTGTCGCCTTTATATCCATTCAATAGAGACGATTTGGTTGAAGTGGGAAATTCTGGAAAAGTGTTGAACTATTCAGATTTCAAATTACTTGATAATGTGGATGTGGTAATAAATCCTTTAACTGATTATATACCACCAGAACATATCGATATTTATATTACCAACATCGGGGGGTTCGCTCCATCTTTTATTTATAGAATCGTGTTGGATAATTACAAACCAGAGGATAACAGTTTGGAATAGATTCACTATTATATAAATATATAATGCATACACACAGCCTTCATCGGATATTTTTGGTATTGGTCTCAATAATAATTCTCTTGTAAGGGTTATTGGAGATGAAGCTGTTGCCGTTCATGGGTACTCTATAATGCCTGGGACGATTTTCTTCCAATTCCTTATGCAAGTCAACCAATGGCAATCTAGACTTTCTATGAAATTTATTCTCCTTGGGAACCCTAAGATCAATATCATTGTCGGGAATGTTCTCTTTGTTCAGATCATCGGACAAATTGTCTGAGTCGTCTCCGAAAAAAGAGTTGAAGCTATATCCATAGTTCGTGATGATCATCTTATCAATGTCCCGAAATAATTGTTTGGTTTTCTCTTCTTCCAGAGCCGGTATGATTAAATCGTCTACATCAAAAGAGGGAAGATTTACTTTTTTACTGTTGTGATCACATCCTAGCTTATCATACACTAAACTATTTTCCAGGTATCTTTTACTTAACAGATTTCTCAGCTTTCCTCTCTGAATAAGTTTCAATCTTAGAGATTTTGTCACTGATGTTTCAGAATCCTCGTATCTATCAATTTGTCCTCTTGACTTTGATCTGAACATCGAGAAAGTCCTTGTTATAAAATTGTCAGGGAAGTCGTCCATATTGATTGTCTACAAAGCTGCAAAAAGATGTTTCTGCGGCATCGCGAGGTTTTGGATGCAAAATGGTTGCAAGCAAACGAACGGAGCACCGATGGGCCAGGTCGCCAAATGGTTATAGAGAAAACAAGTATACAGTAGAAATCGTGAATTCATGAACTATAAACAGTCATTATTTCAGAAACGGAAATATAAACGTTTTAAAAAACGAAGAAATAATACAACTTTTAGTCGAAACCTAACAAACAAATCTATCAAATCAGAATAAGAATCTATGGGTCTATTTTCTAAGATTATCCACCGAGGTATTCTTCAATTGCATGTTAAGCAAATTTTCAGTATCCTTGTGGACCTTTGGTATACAAATCGAGACGTTACCGTTGTTGGTATCTGGAATCATCTCATCAAACTTCACGGCCTTTTCAAACTTAACACTGCTTTCGAAGTTACAGACAAAATACTCTTCACCAGTTTCATTGAAATGCTTTTCGTAAATCTCCAATTTCAATTCATTTTCTTCTTTATTGAAATCAACCTTCAATTCCTTCTTGTTGATATCATCGTCTTTGAAATGAATCACATACTTGTCGCTATCTTCTTTTATCTTGACATCATCCAATTCGTTATAAATGTTTTCTTTGAACACCATTTGTTCATTTCTCACCTCATCATATAGCTTGGCTCTAGGTAATAACGACTCAGAACTGATATTATTAGGATTCCCAGCCTTTCTGATCTGGGGGTTTTCCCATCCACTATGTGAAAACACAGATTGTCCGTTGATCTCTTCACTTGGCTTGGTATCTTGTAAGCTGTACATAATAGCAATTGTTCCCTTGAAAAGTGGCCAGAAAATCTGCGTTCGGAGATATCCCCCCTTTTATAGTTTTTTTTCCTACGCTTCCATGTCTCAGTCATTGATTTTCTGGAGTGCATGCGTTTTCCAAGCCTATTACTAAGTTGCGAAAGCCGTTGCTAATTGCTACAGACGAGAACTAGAACCAGCTGGCAGTAATATTACTACCACAGGGTGCAGATTTACGGCCGCAACAGAGATCTACAATGCCAGATGTGCAGGGGTGTGCAGCAAAAAGGGATAAGTCAATTAATTATGTACATAAGTAGCGTCGATTTTGGCTAAGCTAGGGCCTAGATTCAACCGTAACTTCCGTCTGTAGGCAGTGGGGTTTGACAATTGAAGTGGATTGCCTTCAAAGTACACTGTGTCTAGTTCGGGCAATTTTCCTAACTGCTGGTTGACTTCATTGAAATCGGAGATTTTATTATACGAGCACCATAAATCCGTTAACTTGTTGAGATGACTTAAGCCTGATAAGTGTTCTAACTTATTGGAGGTGACGTCAAGCACTTGTAGGTTAGTGTTGTTATCAAGATTTTCAATTTTACTGATTCCATTATGTGATAAGTATAGTTCTTCCAAGTTGACTAAATTCTCTAATCCTTCAATCTTGGTGATTCTATTGGATTGAATCGACAAAACTCTTAAATTCGTCAAGTTATTTAAATTCTGGAGGCGAGGAATCCGATTTTTCCCTAACCATAATTGTTCCATCTTTGTTAATTTTAACATCATTTCTCCTATTTCTTCCACCCTATTACCTCCTAACTCCAAGTTTTTCAAGTTCAAATTATTATCCAAATTTTTAATTTCTTTGATTCTATTTTGCACAAAGTAAAGGTTTTCTAATTGAGTTAATTTCTCTAAATTCTTAATGTTTTTGATCTTGTTAAATGATAAATCCAAGTTCTTTAAGTTCACCAACTTTCCAATGTTACTGGATATATGGTTGATTCTATTGTCGTAGAAATCCAATTCTTCCAACGTGTCACTCAAATCTTTTACTTCCACCATAGAAGTAATGAGATTCTGCCGAAGACAAAGGGATTCTAGTTTATGAAACCTTTCAAGATGTAAGTCGGCCATGGAATTTATCTTAAGATGGATCAATTCTAAATAATCAGTATCGGAATCATATCCAGTAGTTAAATCACTATCAGCTTCTATCAGCTGGGGATCTGGGTCAGGGATAACTGTTCCTCGATATTCTACTGGTAATGGTTCATTTTCTCCTGCGTTATCAGTTCCTTGATTGTGAGTATCTTCATCTTCGTCTTCATCTTCAGTATGAGAAAGGACGATATCTTCAACTGCCTGGTTCAATTCTTCACCAGCAACTTGTCCTTGTTTATCGTCTTCTGGAACCACCGTATACTCGACCATACTTTATTAACTATATATATTCAGAAGTGTAGTATAAGTCATTCCTTGATCTCAACCACGGACCCACACACGACCCTATCACCAACAGTAACTAATAAAGGAGATATAGAGAATAGATACAACTAGTACATTTTACATCACTACATTTCAATCTTATAAGCAATATTTCTCGTTGTTACGTTCATATGTATATATACAAGAATCAAAGAATACTATACTCTTTTTTTCCATGACAATAAGGAATTGACTTGTTAGACCTTTAAGGTCTTTTACGCCTCCCTAAAGGATTTGTCGGCCTATTTAAAGGTTTTGTTCTTCTTCGTAAATATAATTGATGGCTTCACCTACGGTTTTGATTTCATCAGAAATCTTGTCTGGGATTTCCAAGTCGAATTCTTCTTCTAAAGCCACCAAAGCTTCCACGGTATCCAAAGAATCCAATCCTAAATCTTTTTGGAAAGAAGCATCAGCACTCAATTTGGATTCTTGTAAAGCAGCAACAGTCTTCAAGGCTTCAAAAGCACGCTTGGTAACTTCTTCTTTGGAGATTGGTGGAGCAGCGTAGAAACGAACTGCGTTGAAATTAGATGCTAATGGAGCTCTAACCATAGCTGGTGTGTTTACACGGGCAGCACGAGTAACAAATCTAAACATTTTCAACGGTTTATTTGGTATTAGGTTGTAACTTAGTAGTCTTTTTGCTGACAGCTATTTCAGAATAAATCTAACTGGGCAGTTTCTCAAAAATTTTCGTCTGTGCGAATATGGTGTGAACACTACGATCACGTGAGTTTCTTGAAAATATATATTGTCTCTATAGAAAGAATATTCTACCCTTTATTGACCATACTTCTCCAGTTCAAAGCGGTCCGTTTGTGTTTATAAGAGGCACCACTGACCGATGAGTTGTTGGCGGTAGACCCCTTATCGGAAGAAAGGCCGGAAAGTCCGGAATTACTTGAAGCAGACGAAGTTCTAGATGTGGTCTTCATTAATTTAGTGCCTCCAGCAGACGAGTTCGCAGCTGTCATAGTCGACGTCCCATTAGAGTATCCGGAGTTAGCAGATATAGATCTCTTGTCACTATGCTGAGTTTGTGCTGGTTGTTGATAATGATTGGTGTTATGATTATATGGAATGTTATCATAATCAGTAGAAATCTTTAATGCTTCAATATCATCTTTGAAATTCTTTTGATAAAGTTGTACCAAAGCTTGATGACTACTTTTCATGGTTGGAGCCACCAATTTACTGTGCAAGTGTAAGCAACGACTCAAAATCAACGTCAAATCATTGAAAGCATTTCTCAAGAGGCGGATGTTATCTTCGTATTCAGGTTTATCAGCATACTTGGAATCATTGAAAAAGGTTCTATACTGTCCAACCCCACCATTGACTGGTGAGTCCACTGTTCCTGCTAATTGTCTGGATAAATCATTGAATAAAGAGGAGAAATCACCCTTTTCTCTGAATGCCATATTGATGAAACTTTCTAATTGCACCAAGTCATTATTCTTGTAAATGATGGTTCTAATTGCATTATCTAATGGTGACAACTTGATGGTCTTGGTTTCCTTGATGTCACTTCTGTTCATTAAAGTAGGGAACGAAAGATGAGTCTCATAAGTCGTTTCTTCAGTCCACAAATCAAACACAGATGTAGAGCCAGGAATCTTTTTCAAGGTGGTGAAGAATCTTAAATCCTTATTTCTTGCGTATTGTCTGACTCCAATGGAGACATTAAACAACTTATCAGAAATTTCGTTAATTGGTTCAACAGTACTAACATGCAAATATCTTCCGGTCTGGATTTTCTCTTGCAATTTTTGAGCCTCTAAGTCATCAGAAATAATCCGAGCCCCAGGATATAATCTTAATAATCTTTCATGAATCGAAGTGATGTGCTCGAATGGTAATCCTTCATAAATTTGTTCTTTTCCTCTAATGTTGGTAGGGAACCCAGCACCAATGAATGCAACTCTAAAGAATGAAGGAGTCAATTTGTCGGAAGATTCCAAATCTAAATATAATTTGGCCAATTTGTTATGCACATAAGCAAAACTTTTCAAGTCATAAGTATGTTCGTTGTAGGAGTCTAACAATTCGTTGAAAGTGTCAGTAGCTCTTTCCAAGCTATTACCTTTAATATAGTTTGTAGCAATCATCTTATACAAGGTTTCCTTTCTTTCAAACGAGCTTTGTTGAGGGAATTTAGGTCTAAAGGTCGAAGGCAAGATCACATGATGATCCCAGGTGTAGGTTGAAGCCAATAATTCCAAACTTAAAGCAGCCTGGATAAAGTCATTCTTCTTGAGATTATCTTCATACATATGATTGATAAATGAATGGAATAACTCTGGTTTATTAGCATTCTTAAGATAAGCATTAACATTTAACTTATGGAAGGTTCTATCATTGTCGAATTCAGGACCAACAGGAACCGAATTCAAATCATTCAACACCACTAAGAATCCTTGAAGTGTTTCAATAAAGTTATAGATCATTCCAAATGCTTCATCTTCACGATCCAATCTAATGGTGACTTTCATTCTCTCAATGAATCTATTTTGTTCCAAAACACTTGGTTTATAAGCGTTCCTCAAATAGATATCGTGCAATCCCACAAGACATTCTCTTTCAATATCAATGATAGAATCACTAAGGATATATTCAGACACCATAATGGACCACAAGATCTTGACGGCAACAGTCTGACAATCATCATTCTTTTGAAGGGCAAACAACATCAAATCCTGCAAAATCGAGTAATCATTGCTAATGAACTCAACCTGATATCCTCCAAACTTATTCAAATTGAACCTGACCACATCTTCTTCAACTGCATCCCAAGCCAACGCATCCCAGGCTTCATTTACCAAAAACGCAACTCGGTCTCTCATGGTACCGGTAATACGGAAACAAGCTTTCTTAGGAACATCAGATAAGTGTTCAACGGCCACTGGAGCAATAGTTCCCAATTTCAACAAAGTTCTTAAATAGTTACCCCAAATGACTCTATCAAACATTTCAGACTGTTCAATAGGAGGCACATGATTGGACAATAATAAAGGTCTAACAAGCTCAAGGGCACTCAAACACCCTTCGGCCAATGATCCATATAAGGTTAACCATTTATCCTCAGGGAAGAATTTCCCTTGTCTGATCAACTTGACCCCAGAAATCAACGTAATGACATCTTCAGATTGGAAATTGTTAGCCAAATACCGTTGGGGATCGAAAAAATCATTGCTGATTTCCGTTGCTAAGATCTTTGCATACCCTTCATTGCCTGCCACAGCTTTACCAATTTTAGCAATAAACCCGAACACTATACTGATTTCCAATAATAATTCCACCAACACTTCGCTTCCAACAATTGGATCCACAGAAGATTCTTTGAAAGGCACTTCATTAGGGAAAAGCGAAGTATAAGTCCTTTTGGGTTTAAAGTATTCTCTGCTCCTAGCATACTTATTAAACTTGATAAGGGTTCTAGCAATAGCCGGTAAGAATTTGGCCAAAGACGTTCCGAGCTTATGATCATCATCTTTACCTCCTTCAATATAAAAGTTCCAGATTGAAGTACACACTTCATTCAAAATGGTACAGGCTAATCTAGAAGCATCAATATCAGTAGGTCCTAACAAAACTTCCATGGACCATTCCACAGACTTTGCGATCAAAATAGGCAATGAAGAAGCAGACTTGGCCAAAGCAGTTCCATATAATCTATGAATCAAAAGCAATTTACTGATAATGATTTTATGATCTTTAGGAGCCACGATTGGTTTTCTATTGGCCGTAAGCTGGTCGTCATTGGCACCCAATCCTCTTGTACCAATAGAATCAATAAAGGAAATAACAAAGCTTAACATCTTGGTATGGTCAAGCTTAACATTGAAAGTCAATAAGTAGTCAATGACTTCTAACAAAAGCACCTGGTCATTGATTAAAGAGTGAGTTTCAATAGAAAGGAAGAACGTCACCGACTTGAACAAGGAGTTTAATGCTTTCATGTACTCATCACTCTTGGAATCATCATTTCTCAGTGAACCAATAGCCAAGCCCATCACCGAAGAAATAACTCTACACAAAGACCTTGCAACAGCATTCCAATTAGATTCTGCCCTTGTAAAGATTTCGGAAATCTTATTCAACAAAAAGATTCCGATTTCAGGTCTTCCAGTTTGTCTCTGAATGAAATTGTCTAACATGTAAGCATATTGATCTTGTTTACCAAAGATACAATCTAATAAATGGACAATTGCCTTGAAGCAATTATCTTGCAATATTTCAATGCTTGGAGATGGGCTTTGTCTAAGGGAATACTCAATGATGTTATACAAGCAGTTTAACAATTCAGGGAAATATTTGACCAATTGGCTGATATCTAATTTGGTAAATGCAACCAATGAACTGGACAAATCGTCGATACCTTTCGAACCAGTTTTGAAAAATCTTTCGTATTGGAACACATTATCAATTGAGGCGTCAGAATTGAACACTTTCCCGATATACTCGGTGGTCACTTCAACCTGAGCAACGGGGATTTTATGGGAAGAAGAGACAATTTCAATACTGTGACTCTTCTTCTTGTTAAATTCCACCAATCTGTTAGCAGATTTATATAACAATTTTCCTTCTCCAGCCAATGTACCGTTTATGTACAATGATAAAATAATGTGATCTTCCTTGGGCAATTTTTTAGCCGGGTTCTTGAAAGAGATCCCGTTCACCTTGACAATTTCCCCGACAACTTCATCGGGAAAAACTGAAACAAACTGCCACGAGCGTTTCTCCTGTTGATTAGAAGCCTTAGCGAAAGTAATCATATCATTGTTAGGAGTACTAACTTCGAAAGTCAACAAATCATCTTTGGTGATGGAATTAAGTAAAGACACTTTTCCCATCTTCAAATAAATACGTTCATAGTTTTCAGCTAAAGGATCAAAAAAGATTGGTTTGATTCTAGCAATCGGGGTTGAACCCATGACCCCATTAATGGCATTACTGGAAGAATTGTTCGAAGTATCAGTAAATTGATGTTTGAACTCCTTAACTGTAACCGTCAATCTTTCTGCTCTTGGGTTCACGGCAATACCATGACTGGACCCAGCAATGATTCTATCGACTGTTTCACCCCAGCCACCATTGACAATGCTCTCAGATTCCTTCAAACTTTTCTTTTGGTTGACGTAAGAACCAAATAATCTAATTGAAAATTGATGAGATTCTCCACTAGTTAAAGAGCCTTGATTCTTACTGAAAATTCTGGTAATATCAGTGACCCCAGCAGCAACCCCTTTCTTAACTCTTCTCACTTGTGGAGTATTGGTGGTTTCTTTCAAGTTCAAATCGATTTCTTCAGTTAAAACTGCAACCAAATAAACTCTGGTATTCTCAGTCTCAGTCGGAGGAATGTTTCTAAATAAAGCAGCACTAATCTTCTCCACATGAACTAAATCATCTACCGAATCGGTATGAACCGCAAAAGCCTCTGTCAATCTCTTTCTATTGTTACGGATGTAAAGGTAAGCAATCATCCCAGCAAACCCAGGAGGCTGGTAAGCAGAAGACCCGGACACGGCCTTGAAATCCACCAAAATATGGGATGGCGGCTCATGAAATAATTTTTCATTTGGCTTTGGTCCCATAGTAGATTCCCTAAAGCTATTATGAAAGTTTTTAGGAAAAGTAGGGTGTAAAGAACACAACACTTGATTATAGGCAAGGACAGGAGGAAGTGAATTCTCATTGTCTAACAATTCTCCAGTAGCCCCATCTCTGGCCAAAATAGCCTTGTAACCAGAGATATCAGTATCGCTATTATCCAAATCGTAAGATTTTTCATTCAATCTAGCCGATTTAGAAGCCAATTTCTTAGGAATCTTATCCAATAAGAAAGTTGTGTTTTCTTTAGTCATCTGGATTTCATCAGCAGTTAACAAATTATGAGTCAACTTGATTCTGGCTTCATCCAAATCGAAATAAATACTAGACAACTTGCTGAACAATCTGAATTCCCCAATGGAATAAAGTGCAAAGATATGGGAAGTCAATAAATTCAAAGAATATTTGATTTCATCGAGTAAATTACTTTCCACATCAAAACTTTGAAGAGGCAATTGAGGAATGGGGATCTTCAACTTGGCTTCGTCGAACTCCACATCGGATTTCCCATCAATGGCAAACTTGTGAGCTCTTTCCAAGTCTTGAATAGTAGGAATCATTTCCAGGTCGGCAATGTTATGGAAGTCTTTATCGATATCAATGGAAGCAATTGGAACCTTTTCTGAAATTTCCACGTACTTAAGAGGGAAGATCACGATTCTGATGTTCACGGTAGGCAATTCGTCTAAATTGACAGACGTGATAGTAAAGTCATTAGGAAATGGACGACTAATCACGTACCCTCTGGCCCATTTATCGTTTTTTGTTTCAAATACATACACATCATCTCCGGGATATAAGTTGGCCAAACTTTCATTGTTTAAGTTTGGATGTTTTTCAAACGGTAAGAAGGGCTTAATGACCTTCCCTTTGAGAAAGGTGGATGTAGGAGTCCAAGACATAATGAATAGCAAACTTTAAGGAACTTTTGAATTAATTGAATGATCTAGTCTGATCTAGTGTGATCTAGTGTGACGTTTAGTGTGACGTTTAGTGTGACGTTTAGTGTGACGTAACTGATCTTTAGTGATCTATAGTGATCTATACTGATCTATTGTACCTCTAGCGTGATAAGTAATCTATAACTCGGTGCAATAAATAACACGAAAATTGACGAGCAGCCGACGCAATAACTCCAATTAACCTACCAAAAAACCAGGCCAAATATATCACCTCAGTGTCTCACACAAACAAGTCTATACAATTGAGAGTTGATCTATGTTATATAACAAAGTCCCTCCGATATATAGTTGTCGGATCAAGAAAGTCGTTGACAACAATTCACTGGTCAAACAGGTACGACGCTCGCCCCGAATCAATTAAACCGTTTTAGGAAATGTAATTAACTTTTTCAAAACCTAAAATAAACTGTTTCCATGTTATGAACGTCGAATGGAATAGATAGTTTGGAATGTGGAATTTCAGTCTACACTCTGTTACCCCATAAGCTTCTGCCAATCATCAGCTTCTGCAAATCATCAGCTTCTAATCTATGTTGCTAAGTAGTAATGTATTTTGCTAAGTAGTAATGTATTTTGCTAAGTAGTAATCTATATTGCTGAGTAATCTATAGACTAAAAGAACTGAAGCCAATGTATCATCACATTGAATCTCTATCACAATAAAACAGCAGTTTTGTCGCCTCGTATATCGTATCTAGGGGGTGCTGAAACTGAACAATAAGACTAAAACTGCATTTTTCCCGGTCTAAATAAAAAGCAAATAATGGAATAATGCATATGGACCTAATAAGCGACTATTAAGGTTTTACTAGGGACCAACCTGAAATATTACGCCAAAAATGACGCCCATTTGTGTAACACCTCCTTGAAACTCCGTTGATTATAGTCCTTATTCCCGTCCCAAATGTACCGGTCAATTTCCCTTCTTCCGGAATCGAAATCTAACGTCTCGAGACTTGGAATTCGACTGCCGTATACAAATTTGTATACGATATAGCAAAAAGCGAAAATGATTAGTGTCCCGTAATTGGCAAAAAAACTTAAAGTATCCCAGTACCCGTTCAAGAACACAGTGTACCCCATGATCAAAATAATCACTGCTGACCCAAACATTCCCACAAATGCAGTATATGGCTGGAGAAATGATTTGTATGGGTAAGCCGGATCGTCTCTACTGATGATATCCGGCCGTCTCTCTAACCCGTAATAAAATCGGATGAATGATAAGCACATAGCAAACCAAACAATAATTCCTGAACTGGCAATAATACTGGACAAGTTCAGGAACACTACTGTGGCTTCTTCTGAAACACAGATATATGCTAGTAATCCGAATGAAGCGGCAAAAAGCACAGAATAGTAAGGGATTCCGTATCGGTTGCAAACACTAAAGATCTTTGGTGCTTTACCTTGTAATGATAATGAGTACATAGTTCTGGAGCTGACATATAATTGAGCATTGCCACAACTGACAGCAAAGAACACAAGAAACCCATTAACAGCTGAACTAAGGTTACATAAGTTGGCACTTTGAAATGCAACAATCCATGGACTTTGGGACCCACTGGAAAACCCTGCAAATACGGCTGAATCGCTTTTACAGTGAGCTCCTCCCACATACTGGATAGCATAATCTGTATCAAAGTCAGCTATGGACACTCCAGTTGAGCCAGTGAAATACCGTAACAATCTGGGATCTCCAGCATAAAGATTCAAAGATACAACAAATGCCGAAAGACAATAAAATATCACAATTCTCCAAAAGACTCTTTTGGTTGCACTTGGGAGTGCCTTCCTTGGATCTTTGGCTTCACAAGCAGCAATACAAACGATTTCAGTGCCACTATAAGCAAAAGATACCACTGCTATTGCTGATAATAATGACATAAACCGCCCTAGATTACCGCCAATTCCTTCACTAGGATCACTAGTTCCAGTATCCAATAAATTGAAACTTGGTCTGAACAAACCAAAGATAATATTATGATCAAAGTCAGATTGCAGATGATCCCAATACTTGAACCCAAGAACCTCGCCTCCAAATCCACCTCTATTAAGCACAATCATACAAATAATCATGATTAATATGAAGATCAACTTGATGAAACTGGAAATGTACTCGATTTCTCCAAACACTTGAACATTAATCGAATTACTGATGACGACTGACAACAAAAAAAGGGTAACAAAGCCAGCTATGGAGCCCTTATTTTGCAAGATTTGTAATTCAGGGTAATATGTTAGCATGATAACACTTGCCACCATTTCTCCCGCTAGTCCAAAGGCAAAACTTATAAAGTATAGCCACCCCACTGCAAACCCAAACGCATCATCGACAAATCGGGACGAAAGACCAGAAACCCCGTCTACAATTGAAACAAACGTTACCATTTCACAGAAGGATACAATAGTAGCCAATACAATAATCCCACAAATGATAAATGCCAATAAGGTTCCAAACCCACCAGCAATGGTTATGGCCTTACCACTATTCAAAAACAATCCTACTCCCAAAGTACCTCCAAACGAAATCATTTGCAAATTTCGTACTTTTAATTTTCTCGACAAGAATCGGTTATTCTTTTGATTGTTTAGAGAAGACTCAGAAGACACGGGAATTTCATTTCCCAAATATATATCTGAGTTTTTAACGAAATTATTCCCATTTGAACTATCCCCATTTTTCTTCCAATCGAAATTGTACCATCGTTTACTATTATTCATGGGTCCAGACTTGGACCTATTGTCGGCCACATTAGCATGGCCTTCCATTTTACTATTGCCCACATTATTGACGTCAGTAGTGAAACGTTGCTCTAAATCCTGAGACTTGATAACATCCAACAAATTATCCTCAGCAGGTTTAGACCGTTCCAATTTCTCGTAGATTAGGTCATTTATCTCCGACATTTTCACAAACTTATTGAAATCATCCAATTGTGATAACTCAAACACAGACGAATTCTTAGAGTCCAACGTCTCAAGCGGGATATCTTGATTATTCTTCATGCTGTTCAACACTTTTAACAGATGTTCTTGACGTTCAGCATCCTTTCTGGAATTAAATATGCTCATGTAGTTTGTAAGGAACTTAAACCGGTCAGAAGGATCATTTTCCTTGACACCCCCATTGTTCATCTGATCTATAATCGACGACCGAATAGTGTATCTGTCATTATCAACAGACCCTCTAGATCCTGACTCCGAATCAGTATCAAAATTGGATCTGAAATGATTTTTACCCTGATCGGCCACGTCGGTTTCATCTAGAACATTTTCCGATCCATTTGAACCGTCAGGGAGCATATCATTGGTGGTTGACTCTTGGTAAGTATTATCATTCATTAAAGACTTCCTCTTGAATATATTTTCATCCGATCCATTATTGTATGTAGAGGTGTAAGGACGCCTATTGCCCACCCTATCATCAATAAAATCAGTACTGGAGTCATCCACTATACTCTCATCATCTTCTTTGTCTTTGGCAAAAGGATTAGGGAACAATTCATTGTTGACGACATCAGAATCTACCGTATAACCCAGTAGATATTTACTAGCCCTATGGGCCATTTTCAGGGGATCTCGAGCTTTTTGATATCGTAGGATTCAATACCGGCAAGAAAACCCACACAAAAGCCGTGCTAATACCCTTATAAACCTTTAAACCTTACTAATGGTTTGTATGATTTCGGTGTGATGATCAACTTTTTCTCGTTTAATGCGCCCATTTATTTGACAGATAAGATCGACCAGAAAGGCAAGTGTAAGAGAATAAATAGACACTTGATATATAAATCTACAACCACATCTACAACCACATCTACAACCACATCTACAGTATTCCACTCGCATTTCTTTAGATAAACCACATGTCCTCATATCGAGTACCTAAAAAAATGCGTCAGAAGCCTACTAGGAGATTAACTCCTATGTGCAATGGCAGCGACACTAGTATAAGAAAGACGTGAGCAAGCCCAACGAATCCTTCCTATCAGGGGAGTCCAAAAATAGCAGTAACATTTAAAAAGTCATCGATGATGACATTTCAGTTGTTACACTGAAAAGAACAGATACTACACTTGATCTAAGCCAAAAGGCAAAGAGATTTAATGAGAGAAAATGGGTTTGCAAGGGGATGCGCCGGTTTTATAGGTTTTCCCACTGGTCGTGGGCTTACCCTTTTATTGCTGGTGAACTCTCCACCGCCCTGCGCCTGGGCCCAATGCCACCGATATCACCGCTCCAATCTCGCACCAGTTCTGCACATACGCCTCATCTCCTGCTCATCTCAAAAATTTTTTTGGCTGTAAAAATAGCCTTTGGAGCAGACGAGTGTTAATTTTTCACGATATATATTTGCCTCCTATTTTATTATTTTAAGCAAACAACATGGGATCCTTTAGACCTAAGTATAATAGAAAGCATTCTAGCGCCAGAAAGGCCTTCAACGATAGAAGGTACAAAGACGCCAGCTCCTATTTCGTGACCAAGCCTAAAAATGACAAACGCAGAAAGTACAGAAGCTATTATCAAAGACATCCTTCTGCTATGGCATATGTTGAAGAGCCAGAAACCGATGAATTTGCTTCATCTGAATCTGAATCCAGTGACGAATCCAGTGACGTGTCTGAGTCTGACTCCGACATTTCTAGTTCATCGGACTCTGATATCTCTTCAGAATCCAGCTCCAGCGATGACTATAGCTCCGAATCATCCAGTTCCGACGAAGAAAGCTACGAATTTGACTTGCACAACTTCCATGACGACTACCCATACTCTTCGGATGAGATGGGTGACTTGAACGACGAGTTAGAGACCGAGGCTGTTGACCAGTTGGAAAGAGATGGAAGAGTTTACGACTTAAATAATGATGCTTTGAGATATTACGATCAATTTTATGACACTGATGAGTCTGAGTCATCTAGTTCGTCTAGTTCTGAATCTAGCTCTGAATCTAGTTCTGACTCTGACCTCAGTTCAATGTCTGAAGATGTTAGCTCCTCAGACAGTTCAGACAGCTCTTCTTCATCCGACAGCTCAGACTCTGAAAGTGAATATTACTTCGAACCAGCAGACATCTTGGATATCGTGGACATGAATGACCAATTACAAGCCGAAGCTTTGAGAGATATTCAAGACTCTTCCGATGCCGAATACGACAGCGACGAAAGCTCAGTCACCGACATTGACATTCCATACTACTCCAATGAAAGTGACTTGGAAGACCAATTACAATTGGAAAATATAAGACAAAACTTTGAAGATGGGTTGGAGAGTAATAGCGAGCTTGAAGTCGATAGTGAAGATTCTACTGACTTTATAGAAGTTGAACGGGCTAGTGATTTTGGTGATATGGAAATTGATTCTCAGTCTGATTTCGGTTATGATTCCGAATCTTCATCTGACGACGAAGGAATGACTATCTACAGACACAGATTCGATTTACCAAATGGGGAATCTGAAGATGATTCCACTGATGAAGAACTCATGGACTACATTGAGAACGAAAACGACCACTTATTCTTAGCTAACGATTCTGATGATTATGATGAAGATGATCATGAAAGACAAATTATTGACTTGACCAAGGACTTGGAAAACAGCAAAGACTGTGAATTGGTTGATATTAATGACAACTTGCATAAATTAATCTTGAGAATCCCAGCTATTTTGAATGATCAATTGAAGATAAAATTCAACAAACGTGAGAACAAATTGACTGTTTGTGGGAAAATTGATATTCGTGAAGATAGTGATAGTGATGTTTCCTACGAGTCTGACGAGGAGTCTGTTGAAGAGGAAAAAGAAGAAGAAAAAGAAGAAGAAGAAGAATCTTCCTCTTCGTCTTCCTCGGAATCTGAATCCAGTTCCAGTAGCTCCAATGAGTCCAGCAGCTCTGAATCATCCTCTGACTCTTCTGAATCTGAAGAATCTGAAAAGTCTGAAGATAAACCAGAAGAATCCCCAGAAGAATCGAGCGAAAAAGAATCGAGCGAAAAAGAAGCTGACAAAGAAGAAAGTTCCGACTCCGAATCTAGTGACGATGACGCCGAAATTGCTGAAGACACCAAATTAATCATTCAAGATTACATCAATAACGAAATCGAGTTTGAAAAAGTATTCATGTTTGACAAAGTGATCAAGTTCGATGAAATAAAAGCTAAAGTAATAAACGGATGCGAATTGGAAATCACCATTCCTAATGAAGACGAGGAAGTTTCCAATAGCGATATTCAAATCGATATTGAAGCTGTGGATGAAAAAGAAGACAATTAGATATTATTAGAGTAGATAATAAAAAGGATAATACGGTATATAATTAGTTCTAACTAGTACAGTAATAAATAATGTTTCATTTGAATTAATCTCTCCATTCGACCTGCCAGTTCAACCCATCCCCAGCTTTGAAAGGAACAACTGAAACATCTTTGCTAGCAATCATTTCAGGGACTTTAAATGGTTGCTCGATTAACCAACATTTCCTGGAGCTCTTGAAATCTCCAATATCGTAGAATGATAATCCAAAGTCACTTACAAACGCTTTCAACTTATCCAATTTGTTTTGTTTCTCAAACACGTCGGCCAAATAACTCAACACGAATTTCTGGGTATAAATACCAGCACAAACTCCAGTATGTCTAGACTTGTCTTCCACGGGATGAGGAGCCGAATCGGATCCAAAAAAGAAGTAAGGTTTTCCGGAAGTAGCCGCTTTAACCAAATCGTTTCTATCTTTGGCAAACTTGGCCACAGGCTTACAATAGTTGATTGGATTACCAGCCCAGTTATCAATAGTTAACGATAAATGATGAGCAGTAATGGTTCCAGCTACGGTGACTTTATCACCTGGTTTATAATTGGAGTTCAATCTTTCAATGGTTTCAACTGCTTCTTTACTGGTACAGTGTTCAAGAATTATTTTCAAGTTAGGGAAAGCATTATGTAACTTTTCTAAAATCGGCAAGAACTCAGGTTCAGCATTCAAAATGTGGATTTCTTCATCATCTTTTTTTGCAGGCTTTTCTCCATGAATATTAAGCACGAGATTATTAGCCTCTAAGGCTTCGAAAATAGGATAGAAAACTTCGAAATCATTTGGGTCCACCCCATGAGCAGAGTTGGTAGTAACTCCAGCAGGATAACATTTGACTCCTTTAATAGCACCGATCTTAGCAGCTTCGTTAATTAACTCCGGAGTCAATTCCCGACTCAAATAGAAAGACATCAAGAACGTTGTATCAGGTGATAATTGTTGTAATTGGTTTTTGTATTCCACCACTCTTTCAATCGTAGTGATAGGAGGTTGTAAATTAGGCATGATATAAGCTACTGAAATCCCCCCGTCTCTCACAGTAGGTGTGATTAACTCCATCATCTTGCCTTGACGGAGGTGCACATGCATGTCTGCAGTAATGCCCAATTCTAGTTCAGTAATATCACTCATATTTGCTACGTATATATAGTTTGAATAATATATAAAACACTATGGCTACGAGATTTTTCACTTCTCTGATACTTGCACGGAAAACTGCGACAGCGATGCCGGGAAGTGGCTGCAAAAACGAGATATCAAACAAAAACGCCGGTGGTCTTCAAGGTCTTGTTTTCTACAATGACGGCGGAATCAACGACAGATTGATAAGATGGCTGAAGATTACATTTTATGGATTCAATTAGGTTTAATACCAACACAGGGTCAAAGACATTAGACTCGTCAAAAGATTCTTGTGGGGGGTGAATCCAACAGGAGATAATACTGTAGGTAGCCTTTCTCTTGAACAAGACTCCACAAATGACAACTTAAAGTAGTTAGTAATGGAGAAGTAACATAAAAGAGGGTATGGCATACGGTCAATATCTGGTTTATACAAAACTCCGTTCAAGGACATTTTAACAATGTCTTTGAAGACTTCAAAATCGTTAGCATGGTCCACTTGGAAATCAATACTAATACCTCCAATATTCTCTTCTGCTTTCCTCTTGGGGAGCACTCCTAATCTAAATACCATAATTTTACAGGTCTCATGGATACTCTTCATATACTTGATAGAAAGCTTTAGATCAATCGCGTTTTCCACCATGGTTTTGACTTCGGTTTTATTATCTTTAGTAATCCATACCACCCAAGGGAAATTCAACGGGAAGTCGTTGATATGGTTTTTAATTAACGAAAGCTCAAAATTGAAAGCAGAATATTGATCATTGTTTAGTAAACCCAACCGAGAACATGGTTTCCAGTACCTCAACTTGGATTTTGTATCTGTAGACTGAGAATCAGGAATTTCAATCTTCATCTTGGATACGCCTTCATCATATTCTGGATCCGGATCTGTGACTTTATCCCAACCAAAAAGGTGACTGAAGTTGTCTCTAATTCTAAAGGGTGTTCTAGACCTACTTCTGGATATTGGTCTATCGTTCATAACAGTAATTTTACGACCTCTTTCGTCAGTAGATGTCTCTAGAACTGCTGACAGCACAATACTTTCAGGCCCATTATGTTCATTGAGTTCTTCTAGAATGTTTTTATTCTGGTGGATTGTCTCCAACCGGAGAAGAGAATCTTCTAAATCTTCAGTGATGGAATTACTACTTAAATCGTTTACATTATATCGCTTTGGACTACTTTGATCTAGAGGGGCGGTGTGTGAGATGATCTCAATGTCATCTTGAGTATTCCACCAGTGTTTCTTACTCATATCCACTAAATTTTAAACCTATTAACCTACAAACAATACAAATCTGTGGATGCAAAAAACACAATCGCAGATATTCAAGAACCGCAAATATCATCAAAATGCGATGGATTTTATGATGGATTAAATAACAGTTCCAACAATAATATGGGGTCCATTTTCTTACCACATTTACATTCAGGATGGCATGTTGACCAAGCTATACTATCGGAAGATGATAGACTTGTGGTGATACGATTTGGTAGAGACTATGACAAGGATTGTATGATAGTAGATGAAGTATTATACGGAGTGGCCGAGAAAGTGAAGAATTTCGCTGCCATTTATTTATGTGATATCGATGAAGTACCCGACTTTAACAAGATGTATGAACTATATGATCCGTGTACAGTGATGTTCTTCTATCGAAATAAGCACATGCTTTGTGATTTTGGAACCGGGAACAATAATAAACTAAACTTTGTTATATCTGATAAACAGGAGATGATAGATATTATAGAGGTCATCTACAGAGGTGCCACTAAAGGTAAAGGGTTGGTAATGAGCCCCAAGGATTATAATTCATCACGAAGAGAGTGAAAAGGGAAAAAAAAAGGGTAAATAAGTCCATATCAAATATATATTGTCATAGATATATAGAAGTACGTATCTATTGCTCAGCAATTAGAAGATATTTTTTGGATCACTTTATTCCTGGACTTCGTTTTGGGCATAAAAGAAGTTGATCCCGAGCAATTGGGCCTTGCCACCATTTTTAGAAATCCAATCTCTGACTCCAGATCCAGCTACCCCCGTTCCCCAAGTAGGTCTATCAGGAGGAGTTGGAAGAGTGACAGAAGGATCTTGTTTGTACAAAAGAAACACGTACCGGTGTTTTCCAGTTTTAGGTGGTGGAGCTGGCCCCACATACGACAACAATTCCTTACCTTTAGAGTAATCCAAGATAGTACTTAAGGATTCAGGAGACTCATCCTTAGCCTCATTCAAGGGCAAATCAGTCACAATCCAATGGCAATATTCAGACCATTTGTGGTCTTTGTTAGAAGGAGCATCTGGATCAGTCAAGACCAAAGTGAATTTATCATCTTTAGAAATATCAAATGCCAGTTCCTGAGCTCCCGAATTGACGGTGAATTGAATAGTAGGAACATTTTGAGCATTGTCCACCTTCAAAGTGTTCCCCAAGGTGACTTTATCCTTGTCACTATACTCAATGGTCAACAAGCCTTGAGTTTCAAACTTGTCAACTACCTCAGGGATGATCTTGTGCTTGGTGAAACTTTCATCCAAAGATTGAGAAATGGTCATCAAATTCATGGTAAACGCAGTATTATATTTGGGCCGTAATAGTAATGTAGGTGGTCTGAAACTTCTCAAACTACTTCTGAACATTACCTTGCAAGCAAAGGAAATTTCAATATACAATCGGTGAAAGGAGCAAACAGCAATAAATGAGCCAATCCATTTCCTGGAGGTCCCACGAGCCGTGTGCGCACCGATGATACCCCAGGAAGCAGTGGCTTTTAATTATCTTTGGTTTATTGATTATAATACAAACAAACTCTATCTAGACCAACCACACTGTAGGTCGCTAGGAATGATAGTTGACTTTTCTTAATATACACATCTATTATTCTATTGATAGCCTTCAAACTGGCTGTATCCTTGAATATAGGCCCCACTTTGATCCTGTTCACCCCGTGCTGAAGGAGACTGATGGGGTCCTGGTCCTTTACTAAGAGGCATTTCAGGGGAATTAAGGGTGCCGGCTTCGGGATCCATGCCGATTTCCGGCTTATCATTCACAGCTCCAGTGTTTGGTATCACTACAGCAGACTCGGGGTGCAGATGTTTGGCACTATGGGGTCTTTTTGGTTTTTCTTCTTCTCTAGGGACTATATCGATCAAGAAGTCAAACATATCACTCTTGGTCAAAGCAGCAGCGATATCTGATTTTTGTAACGTTCTCCGTTTGTTTTCCTCGGCATGAATCCAAGCTCTCATTGTTAACTCAGTAATAAAGATATCACATCCCTTGGCAAATAATATAGGTGCTTCAGCACTGATCATCTTGACGTCTTCATCAGTCTTCATGACTTTTTTGATTCTGGCTAATGGTAACTGGTGATTTCTAAAGTCATGTTCATCATTCTCAATAGAATCAATAGTCTCTTGCCAGTACTGAATCATCATCTCTCTGTGCTCTGCCTCTAACCCTTGGCCAACATTACTAAAGGCGTTTCCTGGCTGCAGTTGTTGTTCGGCGGCGGCGGCTTCGGCTGCTGCTTGAGCTGCCAATAGCTCTGCTTCATCTACAATATTCTGATGAGCAGTTCCTAACTCCGGTTCCGATTGTTCTTCTTCATTTTGGTCTTGTAACTCCAACTCTTCTTCCTCCAAGTATTCATCCCCGTACCTATCCATTTTTTGCGACGTCTTTTCTATCCACAGTATCCACCAACAATACAGTAACTACTGGTCTTCACCGGAAATTATCACAATGCGACCCGGACTTGTCGATACTTTTATACTGTGCGCGCAAAAGTTAATACTGAGATCTATATTGAATACAACTATATTTAAATCATCCAGCTTGATAGAAGCTTTAAGTACCTGTAGTTGGCCACGGGACCATTCATTCCCATACTCAACGGATGGAAGTACCAGAAGGTTCCGACTATGGCCGCATAACTGAGTCCATATAAGAACCAGACCACAGGCTTGTATTTAATAAGCGGGCGGTAAACAAGAGCCTCCATGATAAAACCAGCCACAAAAGTTGCAAAATATTGGGCTGGAACATAATGATGTAGATAAGTGACTCTTCCCATTAACACAAATGGGAGGTAGTGGAGAATCCACCCCAAAACAGGCAAGATCGACTGACTGATTAACAGGTCCCAATTTGGATCAAATATGGTTTTATAGTTAAGTTTTTGTCGTTGCCATCTCCATAATTGAACCAAGTAGTATATAACCAAAACCCCGATACAGAAAGTGCTAGACCATGTGACAGCAGGGTTTCCCATTAAAAAGTATTTGTAGCCGGAAGAGGACCATGAACCCATCCTTAACCCCGAGTTTAAAATTGGCCATTCCCACCATTCACTTGAGAGTTTGTCAAATTTATTGGGGTCGGGAACTAAAGCGTTGTTGGAGGCCATCATCCCGTAGTTAATTAATATGAACTCTTTCCAGAACCGAGGCTTTGGGGCCACGTATTTGGGCCCATTATTGGGAATATCATCGTTTATATGGTCTTCGAAATTCCACCAAGTACTTTTATCTTGCTTCAAAAATGACCGTTTACATATAACCTCTCCTTGTTGGTATCCCCAGGCCGGATATGACTTTCCGGTGGTAGCCAAATAGCATCCTAGCACTTTATGTCTTAACCTGAAGTTAGTAGAAATAGGATGGATTTCATCTTCCGGTTCATTTTGAAACTCGGGGGCCGGTGACTTTTCATGGCTCTGGACTTCAATAACCCATTCATCTTTGGAATCACTATGAGGTAAACTGGCATAACAGGAGATTTCATAATGAGATTTGGAGATAAATGATGGAATCTTGTGAGAATGTAAAAGACAATTTCTATTGTTATGAACCAATCTAATGGTATCACCATTCTTAACCAAAGTATGATAGTCGACAGTAGTGTTTTCGTCTGGTTCTAAAGTAGCAAACCGATTATTCTTTTGACTTTGCAAGTCGAATTCAATGGCAAACTCATTATTATTATCTTTGAACCCATAGGTAGTGATCTGCTGCTGTTGAGATCCTTCAGGATAATTATGAGGATGAGAATGAAGTAAATTCGGTGACAATCCTTGTGACCTCAAGGTTACTATAGATCCATAAGCCACGGATCTAGGTCCAAATTGAATTTTGCTTCCATTTAAAGACGCTTGCATCAATGTTGAAATAGAACCATCTCCAGGGCCCGAATTGGTCAACAACAGGAAGTGGATCTTGAAAAACGACAAATAAATGACGAATGGAATAAATATCAAAGTAACAATCCGAGACACCCAATGAGTCAAATATTTGGCAATGGAAATAGGATGTTTAGAACTTCCTAATTGATAAGTTTTAATCAAAAGATCATAAACGGTATAGAGCCCAATCAAAACAGTGATAAATAAACCGACCCATTTCACCGAACACACACAACCAATAGAAACCCCAGTCATGGCTAGCCATTTCACTCCACGCACAGTAAGCAATTGATCTGATACTCGAAGCCTGTGGATTTGAATCAAACAATAGAAACACAACACAGTGAAGAACAACAAAAACGAATCCAACAAGATAAATTTCGACAATGTCAAGGCCACCATTTCAAACGTCACTTGCAAAGTAATGAACCACACGGTGAATTGACTATACCCCAATAATACTGCAGTTTGATAAGCCAAGGGGGTACATAAAATTCCAAACACACAGTTGAAAGCTCTCATTGTCACATAATCAAGGTCTTTAGGAAACGCCAACCCGCTTCCAAACTTAAAGTTACCGTCGAACCCAGCCAAATATCCCGATAAAGCTACCAACAATTTACCAAATGGAGGATGAACATCGAAATAGAATTCATTCTTAAGATAATAAGACCCAAACTTCCCGAAGTGGGCCTCATCCCATGCTACCGACTTAAGAGCATCGATTTTATACAACCTTATAAACGCCGACACCGCCGTCAACAAAAGGGGATTAATGTACTTGATGAACACAGCTGATAAATCCGGTGATTGAGACTGACTGCCTATATTCAATGAAGATGTTTTGGTGATGATATGATCCAAATCCAGTTCAGATTGATTTTCTGTCGACTCAACGCCTCTGGCAGCCCTTCTAGATACTAAGTCGGACCCATGGGTGTATTTTTGGGACCCTGAAGTATAAGGGTCTGATCCCATTTCGGTGCTGTCAACGTTTCAACAATAGTAATTTTTCACAGGTGTCGCATTCTTCCGCGTCCTGTCTTGATCAGGCTACAATAGAGAACTCGTATTTATTGTCACAATTGTTCTACGTTCAATGATTCGAGGTCCAATAGTTTCTAGTCCAAATACGGGGACTAGTGTAATGACTATTGTATCCTGATAAAGAACATTGTATCTGTTCACTGTAGTAGCTTGAAACTGTTCATTTGTCTCTTAACAATCTAACTGTCGCCTGCTGAAAAATTTGTTACGCGAATTATTTAGACGATATTTATTTACGACTGATTCCATACCGACAGTGATTTAAATCTAGCTATCATGCCTCAGGATCACGGTAAACCGTCCAGTAATGATATCAGGGGTCAACTCTCTGATATACAGAATCGGTTGTTTAATTCATCGTCCAAGGATCAAAGTCGATCTCCTAAGAAGAAGCTTACTACTTCTCACTCCGTGCCGCTGCTGTTGACCACTGAAAAGGCGTCATCTTCACCTAAGAAAGCTGATAGAGGCTTAATTCCTTCTGATCCCACTCCTTCGTTGGGTCCGGAGTCTAAGGGGAATGATATGAATTATGTGGTGGGATTGAGTCAGAATTTGGTCCTGGAATGTAGACGGCTTAACGCTGAGAATCAGAGATTGAAGTCCAAATTGAAGTCCAGCACTGATGAAATGGAGACTTTCAAAGAGCAAATAACAACGTTGAAGAGTAGGCGAGATGTCCAGGTCAACAATGAGACCGATTTGAAAGACAGAAATTGGGAATTGGAGTCTAATGTATTGAGCTTGAAGGAGCGAGTAAGTGAATTATCTGCCATCAGAGAAAAGTTACTTAATGCCTCCAAGGACCAGGATCTTAAGATCAATGCAATTCAGAAACTCAATGAAGATTTGCAGCTCAAGTATAATAATTATCATGATGATAGTGAGAAATTGAAGGTGAATTATAGCCGGGAAGTAGCTGAATTGAATTCTCGAATCCAAGAATTGAATGATGAAAATGATCAATTAAACTTGAAATTACTTAAACCTGACTCTTCTGTATCTGAAATCAAAGAGCCCACAAGGACATTGGAGCCTGTAAAGCTTTTGGCTACAGAAGATCATTCGGATGACGAATCGGTCGAGTTTGATAGTTTGATGGTGGACTCTAATCCCCATGAATTGCCTCAAGTAGATCATAATAACCCTGCCTTGGAAATTGAAACCTTAAGGGCATCATTAATGCATTCCAACAAAACCATAGCCAAGTTAAGATCAACCTTATTGAAATACAGATCAGAAGCCTCAAAGTCTGATACCTCTATTTCTCCTAATAAATTACCAAAGAGTATGAATAAGAAATTGAAGCAAAAATCTGAATTGTCTACTCCATCCAATAGAAATTCCGTATCTCTTTCTCCTGCTAAAAGGAATTCCAAATTCATGATTCAGGAAACTGACAACGATACCAGTCAAGAATTTCCAACTGAAGAAGGCAAATGGGAAGATTTTATTGGTGATGACTTGGATGCGGCCAAGTCTAAACGGTTCTCAGTGATGAACAGTACCACGATCAATGAGTCTGATTCTGAATCTCCAGCTACTAGAGATAAAGGTGGGGTCAATGTTGTGGCTGCTACTGGGGATTATAGTATGCCATACTTGGAAGAGTCTGACTCTGATGATTCTGAACGTAATCAAGAAACTCGCTCCATCTTGTCTAGAGATTTGTTAGATACCGAAGTGCAACCTAAGAAGCAGATCGAAGACTATGCGAGAGAGAACAATTTAATTTTGATTCCATTTGAAAAATACGAAGAATTGCTCTCTAATGATATCAGTTCTGTAAATGATGATAAACTTACCGAATGTGCCAAAGAAAGAGGTATGGTACCGTTGACAAAGGCTGAGTATGACGCACTTCTTGATGAAGAAGAAATGAAGAAGAAATTGGAATCCAAGGGATTGGTGACTATATCTAGTACCGAACTCGAAGATTTCAATAGTGTGAAGAAGAGCTACTATGAGCCATCGCCTGAGTATCTTATTTCCAATGTTGAAAAACAAGGTTATAAATCCATGGATCAAAAGACTTATGAAAACTTGACCAAATTATCCGAGGAATTCGACAAACCATCTGAATCTTACCTTATAGGAAAATGCAAAGAGAGAAACATGGTGGCCATATCCCTGGATATGTATCAGAACTATCAAAACCTCGAAATAGAACATTCAAAGCCTAACAAAGCATACATTACTTCAAAGGCTAATGATTTAGGACTTATTGTTTCTTCATCAAGCTTTTACGACCAATTATTGCAGAATGCTAATAAACCAACTATTGACCATTTGAAAGACAAGGCACAGTCCCATAATTTGACTCTTGTGAACACAGATGACTATGCAAAGCTTTTGAAACCAGATCTTGAGAGCGTTGCAACCAGAGCCGGTGAATTAGATCACAAGATTGTTTCACTGAGCTCATTTGAAAACTTGAACAACTTAGCCTACAAACCGCCATTAGATCATATTAGCTCTTTGCTATCTGAAAGCGGACACAAGTTGATAACTATTGATGATCATAAGAACCTAGTTAAGCTTGCTGAAAGACCAACAATTGACATTATTTCTGATAGAGCTAACAGACTTGGTTTTTCGACTATAAAGTCAAAAGAATTGGAAGAACTCCAGAAATCAGCCAATGAACCAAGTCTCAATCAAATCAAAGTGCATGCCGAAAGAATGGGATTAGTTACATTGGGCAAACAGCAGTATACTGATTTATACAAATCAGCAAATGACCCAGAATTAGAAGAACTCTCTTCTAAGGTTGAAGCTCATGACCACAAGTTGATTTCCAGCAAAGAATTAGCCAGATTATCAAGTGTAGAGAAGGAGCCTTCTCTCGACTTTATTCGGTCGAAGGCTTCTGCACTTGGCTTCACTGTTCTCGATAATTCATCTTGGAAATCACTTGACGAATCGGCTAATAGACCTTCGATTGATAATTTAAAGGACAAAGCGAAGAACATGGACCACATCATAATACCAATGACAGAACACAAGAAGTTGGTTGATTTGGTAGAAAACCCAGACATTGACCGTATATCAGAACATGCTGGTAAATTAAACCACAAGGTAATTACAAATGATGAGCATCAGAACATATCTAGAATGGCTCATAAGCCTACTCCACAAGAATTGACAGAGAAAGCTGGCCTATTGGGGCTTTCTGTAGTTACCAATACTGATTTGAAACAGATGAAAGATTCTATTGATCAGCCAACGAAGGACTATCTTGCGCTCAAAGCAGCCTCTCATAATGCTACCTTAGTAGACCAGGACACATATGATGATCTTGTTAGAAAGGTCAAAGAGCCTACTTTGGAAGAGCTTACCTCCTCCGTGAGTAAATATGGGCAGTCCGTGGTGCCGAACGAAGAATTGAAGAAGTTACGCATGTTATCGACGGAGCCAGATATCGAGCATCTTCAAGAGAAGCTCAAGGCATATAATATGGTTCCTATAGAACAAGAGGATTTGAACCAGTTGAAAGAATTAGCCCATGACCCTAAGCAAGACCATATTGAAAATATTGCCAGTAAGAAAGGGCTTGTTGTAATGGGCAACACCGATCACGAGTCATTGCAAAATCCATCTGTCGATAGAATCAGAGAACACGCAAACAAGAATGGATTGGTTGCATTAGATAAGGATGACTACGAGAAATTGAACTCAGTTGCATATTCGCCTAGCATCGAACACATAAAAGAGTCGGCTAAACAGCTTAAACATACGGTGGTTTCCAATAGTGAATTCTCTAAATTGACTGAAAGTTTGGAAAATCCGTCGATGGATTATTTGAAAGAGAAAGCTCTGACTAAGAAGCATGAGATTATTCCCCAAGATGAATTGGCAGAGATATCAAGAAGAGCACTGTCTCCTACTACAGAAGAACTTGCTAGCCATGCAAAGAACAATAAAAGTGTAATGATTCTTGAAGATGACTTTAAGGAGATTGAAGAGCGTGCTAATAGACCACACAAGGATCACATCATGAAGTCTGCTGGATTGATGGGTCTTACGGCCCTTGCCACTGAGGAAATAACAAGACTTCAGTCGAAAGCCGATTCCCCAGATATTGAACACCTCACAGCGAAAGCAAAAGACCTTGACCATACTGTTATGGAGACAAAGAAGTTTGAAAGTTTGAATGAATTAGCTAATGAACCTCCATTGAAACATATTGAAGACGTTGCTTCGAAATTGGATATGAAAGTTGTTCCTTTAAAGACATACGACAGTTTGGTAAGCACATGTGAAAAACCAGACAAGGATTTCATCGAAACCAAAGCAAAGGATCTTGGTTTAACAGTCATAGACGACAAGAAATACAAGAGTCTCTGTAACTTAGCTGAAACCCCACCACTAGAACATATTGTTAAGGTGGCCTCGCAGCTCAATCATAAGGTTGTCGAGAATGAAACTTATGAAAAAATGGTTAATCCAAGTAAGACTGATCTCGAGTTGTTTGCCTCACAGATTGGGTCCACCTTGATTGAAAAAGATAGATTGAACGAATTGGAGCAAACATCCAATCACCCACCCAAGGAATTCATTGAAGAAAAGGCCAAGGCTAGAGGTATGGTTGCCATCACGGAAGATGCTCATAGTAAGTTGATGTCAGATGCAAATGTATTCACCAAGGAGAGAATATTAGAGATAGCAAAAACACTAGAAATGACTGCTTTACCTGTTTACAAGTTTAAGAAAATGACTGAAAATATTGAGAGCCCTACCAAGGAATATCTTGAATCCAAGGCAGCTCTCCATGACAGTTCTGTTATTCCAACATCAGAGTTGAAGAAAATGCATAGTGCTATTGAAAGCCCAGATCTCAAGTATTTAGAAGAAAAGGCCCATACTTTCGATTCTGTGGTGATTAATGCCAGTGAGTATAAGGATTTAAAGGATCACATAAGCTCACCATCAGACAAGTTCATAACAGACCACGCTGACGCCAAAGGATTCTCATTGATTGAACATGATACATTAAAGCAGTTTAAAGAAACCACAACGTCACCTTCGTTAGAATTCCTTAGTAAGCACGTCGAAGCTGGTGGAAGAAAAATGTTAACTCAGGAAGATTATGACGACTTGAACTGCCAAATTCAGGAACCTTCCATCGAGTATTTGAAGCTTCATGCCAAGGGACATAACCAAACTATTGTTCCAATGTCCGAATTTGAAAAGTTATCTTCAATTATTTCATCGCCAACAAGAGAACATCTAGAGCAGAAAGCTGAATCATCTGGGTTGGTAGTTGTTCCTAAAGCTGATTATAATGACATGAAGCTGACCATTGAGAAACCTAGTCACTCGTTCATTACCAGTGGAGCGAAACTGTTGAATTTGGTTGTTGTTGAAGAAAAAGAATATGACTCTTTACGTACCTCTTACAATTCTCCAAGTAAGGAGTACTTACAAGAGAAATCAAAAGCACTTGGTTATACGCTTATTGAGCCGGCCAAATTGTCGGAACTCGAAAAGATTTCCAAGTCTCCATCCAAAGCTCTTCTTGAAGAGAAAGCAAAGGATCAGAAATTGGCTTTGATTGAGCAAACAGAGCTTGATACAATGAAAGAAAAATTGGAAAAGCCAGCTATTTCTTACTTGAAGGACAAAGCTGTCGCTCACGGGCTGCTTGTGGTGAAGAAAGACCATTACGATAATCTCGTCAAGTCCCATGAAGAACCTGACATTGACCATGTCAAAAGCAAAGCTGCCGCATACAACTCGGTGGTTATTGAAGAAGCTGAGCATGAGCGGCTCTTACAGCCATCAAAAGCTGATATTGAGTCTCATGCTAAGAGCCATGGTCTTTTGGCAGTTGAAAAACTGTCTTATGACTTACTCGTCAAGAAGCAGAATGAGCCATCATTGGATTACCTATCCGATAAAGCTGGTAAGCTTGGTTATCATGTTATTCCTACCAAGGAACATGATGAGCTTACTGCGTTGGCTAAGTCTCCTACTACCTCAGATGTTGAAAAGCTTGCAAAAATGGTCGATTTGGAAATTATAGAAAAAGACAAGTTGGCTTCTTTGGAGAGAGATGCTACTCGTCCGTCATTGGACCATATTATCCAGATGGCCAAAACTCACAGTGCTGTGGTGATTGACTCTTCAGAACACGATGGGTTACAGAAAGAGATCAAGAGACCAATCACAGAAAAGGCGTCTGAATTGGGTATGGTGGCCATTTCTTCTGGCGAATTCCAGAAATTAGAGCAATTGTCTCAGAATCCATCTGTTGAACATTTGAAGACTCTTGCCAGTAAGAATAAATCGGTCATAGTGGAAGAACTGGAGTTTGAAGAACTTAAGAAGAGAGCCAATACGACTTTGGAGGACTCAGCTAAGGCTAGTAATATGAAACTTCTTTCCATGAAAGAATATGAAGAATTGAAGAACAATGCTGAAAAACCTTCTCATGACCATTTACTTTCAAAGGCTGCTGCCCTTGGATTTGGCGTCTTGTCTGTTTCAGAAATAAGTGCATTGAAGAGCCATAGGGATAAGCCTCTTGAAGATCACGCAAAGGAACGGAACATGGTTTTGTTGGATGCTGCTGAACACAAGCAATTGAGATCGATGATATCGTCACCCGAGTTATCACATTTGAAACTGAAGGCTAGTGATCTCAATCATACTGTTATCTCTTCCAAGGAATATGATGAGCTCAAACAAGCAGCTGAAAGACCATCACTCGATTCTTTAAAGGATCAGGCTAAGGCCCATAAACATGTTGTTGTGGATGAAAAAGAACATGAAGATTCCTTGCTAAAAGTCAAACAATTGGAAACTAAATTAGCCACCCCAAGTTTAGGCTACCTCAAGACAATGGCAGCAGCAGCAGGTAGCGTTATTTTATCCAACAGTGATCTTGATGATTTGAAGGCCAGAGCAGACAAATCAGCAGAAGATAAAGCTACAGAATCAGGATGTGTCTTGGTCGATGCCTCTGAGTATACCAAGATGAAGCAGGCCGTAGATGAACCTTTAGAAGATCAAGCTTCTAGAAAAGGCTTAACTGTTATCGACCAAGAGCAACACAAAAAGTTGGTTCTGATATCGGAGAAGCCGTCTTTGAGTTTCTTAACTGAGAAAGCTGCTGGACATGGCCAGACGCTAATCGATTCTAACGAGTTGAAAGATCTTCGTTTGCTTTCTGAAGAATCTCTTGAAGACAAAGCGAAGAAACAGCAGAAGATTTTGTTGGATCCCCAACAGTATGAAGCGTTGAATAAACCTTCTAAAGAGGCTATTGAAAAACATGCCAGAGAAATGAAGCACCTGGTTGTGTCAGATGAAGAATTGCAACAGCTCCACAAATCCAGAGATGAACCAATCCATGAAAAAGCTAACAGAATGAATATGGTTGTGTTATCGAGTCCTGACTTTTCGGATATCAAGAATAAAGCTGAAAATCCATCATTGGAAACAATAAGACAAGCTGTGAAAGCACATGCTCATCAGTTGTTGTCAGATCAAGAACACGAAGATTTGGTTTCTTCTGCCAACAAGTCATTGGAATCCAAGGCAAAGGAGGCCAATATGAAACTATTGTCTCGTGAAGAGCACGATAGTCTTATTGTTCAAGCCACCATGCCATCACTTGAAATGATCAGAGCAAAAGCTAAGGAAAACGGACTTGAAGTGGTGCCATTAGAAGAATTGAAAACTTTGAAAGAGTCTAGCCTCAAACCATTGAAGGAAAGAGCTGCTGAAGAAGGATATGTAGCTGTTTCCAAAGATGAATATGATGAACCTTCGTTACAATACTTGTTGGATAGGGCCGCTGACCAGAACATGCACATTCTTCCAATTGGAGAATTCACCGATATGAGAAAACGGGTCCTGCAAAGTATCGAAGAAAGAGCTGCCAACGATAACAAAGTGGTTCTTGATAAGAGTCAATTCACAACGCTCCATGAGTCTACTAGACTTGGAACTATCGAGACTTTAATAAGAGGATCAGAAGATGAGAAAGCTGCAATAAAGCAAACTTTATTGAATGAAGGATTAACTGTCATGCCCTTAGCGGAATATGAAAAATTAACTGAAGACACGAAGAGAAAGAGTTATGCTCCGTCTGAAAGTGTGGCCACCTCTATTATGGAAGCAAGAGCCAATAGACGTTCTTCCCGAGACGTTTCCCTTTATTCCGGTGATAACAATTTTGTAGATGCTGAAGATTCATTCTTATTGGATGAGGAAGAATTGTCTATTAGTGCATCTAGAATTGGCATGGTGGTTCTTAAGCAAGACGAGTATATCGGTTTGTTGAACAGAAAAGTAGATGCCCAAGAAGTCGAAGACTATGCCAGAGATTGTGGGCTCGTATTGGTTCCCGAGACAGAGATGTTGAAAGCCAAGCAAGATTTGGCAGAGAGGGATTCCAAGATTTATGACTTGTCCCAGAATCACTCCAACATTACGAAAGAAGTTATCTTAGACAAACTGCAAGACCTTGGATTGTTTGTGTTGAGTAGAAAAGAGTATGAGGATTTAAAGAAGTCTCATATAGAAAACATAACTGGAGACCAGATTGAAGCAGTGGCGGCCAAATTTGGCTTGGTTCCGATTTCAAAGACCGATCATCAAAACTACATGTCTTGTAAAGACATTGTTCAGAATCCAGCTGCATTTTCCAAAACCGGTAAGGAATTGGGATTCCTTGTGTTACCTTCCACATCATTTATTCCTACCACAGCTTTGAGAGAACCAGACAGCCTGAAGGTAACGGTACTTCCGACATCCTATTACAGCAAATTGTTGCGTAACGAATCTCTCAACATTGAAAAGGTATCTGATGATGTGTTCAAGAAACATGCTGAAAAAAGAAGGTTCATCCATGAAGATGATGTTTTGATGCCTCCTACAGTTACCAGTGACGTTGAAAGTGACCTTCCATCAAACCCTAGCCCTGAATTGGCACTGGTGGCCAGAATGAATCCACCGGTCAACATGCGTTCCTCTGTAGGTTCATCTCCAATGACAAGAGTTAACCAAACTCCACCAATGTCCAGATCCAACATGTCAATCCATTCCAATGTCCACAGTATAGCCGATACCATGAACACCACTGGAATGCTTTCTATGGCCACTAATGTTTCACTCACTGATAAGTCCATGATTCCCGCTATTGCCCAAGTTGTGATTGGAGAATATAATTGGAAGTACCATCGGAAACTAGGACCATTTTCTTCCATCGGTGAAACTCGTCATGAAAGATTCTTCTGGGTCCATCCTTTCACATTAACCCTTTATTGGTCTACTGCCAACCCAGTATTATCCAATCCATCTGAGGTTAAAACAAAGGCCGCTGCCATTGTATCAGTGGAAAGTGTTGATGACAATAATCCTTTACCTACGGGATTATACCACAAGAGTATCGTGGTGCATTCTCAAAGTAAAACCATCAAGTTCACTTGTTCCAACAGAAGAAGACACAATGTTTGGTTCAATGCTTTGAGATATATGATTGACAGAGATATGAGTGGGATCAATATGGATCATACTAGTGCTATTTTCGAAGAAGAGGAAGATGAGGCTAATAATACCACCCGTCAAGAAGATAGTATTTATCAAGACATTAACGATAGAAGAGCCTACCCAAGAAAGAGAGTTTCGTCTACTCCATCCACCATGTTCAGACAAAGATCATCGGCCAGAATGAGTCGATTCAACAGTTTAAAGAGATGATTTGAACACAAATGTATGTATACTTAAATATATATAACAAGATAAATTAAGATAATTCCGTATTCTCTTCAAGGCGATTCATCAAAACATTCGGGTGGCTATAGAAAACACATTTACTTAGCAGACAACAATTTGGTGAATTCTTGGATATCGATTTCCCCATCGTTATTCACGTCGGCTTCTCTTATCATTTGATCAACATCGGCATCCGATAACTTTTCCCCGATTGAAGTCAATACGTGTCTTAATTCAGCAGCAGAAATCTTACCGTCTCCATTTCTATCAAACACTTTAAAGGCTTCGGCAATTTCAGCTTCTGAATCGGTATCCTTCATTTTTCTGGCCATCATGGTCAAAAATTCAGGAAAATCGATAGACCCGTCACTGTTGATATCAACTTCATTTATCATATCGGTCAATTCACTTTCAGATGGGTTTTGACCTAATGATCTCATGACGGTCCCTAATTCTTTGGTGGTGATCTTTCCATCACTGTCCTTATCGAATAAAGAAAACGCTTCTTTGAATTCAGCTATTTGTTGTTCGGATAATTTTTCAGCCTAAAATCGTTAGTATTGGTTTTCTTTCGGTACAACTGGGCTGGGGGAGCGAAATCAACGTGTTGATGGATTACAGTGGCCCTTGGATTCGAATCATCATCATCAACTTTTTGCCCATCACGCGTATGAATGTTCAATCATTCTACTAACGTGTGAACCTCCATCAATCCGCCCGCCATTGCTTCTATTACATACCATTGTGGTAATAAACTGCTCTTGTATTGCTAGAGTTGTTGATACTTGTTATTTACCCACTTGCGGTTGACAAAAAAAACTGAACGGTCGTGTGGACTCCAGTCGCGCTTCTATTATTAGCGATTTAGCTTTATCTATTGTTAGTTAAGACAGCGAAGAGTAGTGATAGGTCTATTGTTCAATATTCTATTTAATGATTTAGGAGATTGTATAGTTATATGGAACTATGGATGATGTGTTAGATGATGGAGGGGGAGTATAGATCTTTTTTAAAGTCGCTAGATAATAGTGAATTTCTCTCGCACATTAGCAGTATAAGTCTAAGTCAAGATAAGAGCCAGGGCCATGATGGTAATCAAGATGGTGAAATAACTCAGGTTGATGATATAGATGAAGTTCAGGGCAATTCCACGCCTTTAAAACGGACTTCTTTGCGGAGCGATCCGTTTGATGATTCTTTTAATGAGGCCCTATTGGCTGGTAGGCGTATACCGGACGCGTTAGAGATCAGAAACACTGATGAGAATGATGAAGATAATGGTGCCGATAGAAACGATGACAGAAATGACGTTAACAAAGACGATATTGGCAGAGACGATATTGACAAAGACAATGGCAGGAGCGAAGAGAATTCTAACTATGAAGACGATGATGAGGATGATGATAACAACGCGGACCATAGTGATATCGGCCCAGCTCATGATTTCGGTGATTATCAAACCTACTTCAACAATAAACTTCTAAAACAACAAAAAGAAGACGATGAATATCGTCGTTGGGACTTACGAAGACGTCAAGAACAAGGAGAAGATACTATCAAGACGCCCATTTTCCACAATTGTACTATTTACGTCAATGGGCACACAGTTCCGTCCATCAATGAAATCCATAAACTTGTTGTTATTTACGGAGGAAAGTTTTTGGCATTCTTGGGAAATAAATCTGCCGCCACCCATATAATCTGTGACCGATTGACCCCCAGAAAGCAAATCCAGTTTAAAAATTGCCAGGTAGTGAAGGCTCGGTGGATTGTTGATTGTATCGAAGCCAATACGCTCTTGGATTGGAAGCCGTACCGGCTATTCAAAGAGGTTGCCTTTGATCAACAAAGGTTAGGATTCAAGAACAGCGATCAGGACAATTTTGTGGTTAAGCAGTTCAATGCCGAAGCATTGAATGAAGAAGCTGATGATCTTGGTATTCTTGAACAAGAAATTGAAACCGCTTATCTAGAACCTTTACAAGAAGAAGAAGAAGATACGTCTCTTACTCAAGAATCACAAATAGCCTTTGTCAATAACAGACAGGACGCCAATGGTGAAGCTATTGATAAACGATCAATTATGGATGCCAAACACCCTGATTTCCTTCCTCATTTCTTTGCCAATTCAAGACTTCATCATTTAAGCACTTGGAAGGCTGATTTAAGATTAGCATTTCTAAAGAAAGTTATTAATACCGGTAAAACAAAGCAAAAAGTTGACAAGTCCAATAAGAGGTTGATTCTTCATATAGACTTTGATTGTTTTTTCGCCACTGCTTCTTGCCAAAAGCACAAAGAGTTGGATCTTCAAAGAGATCCTATAGCAGTTTCCCATGGTAACAATACCTCTGATATTGCCAGTTGCAATTATGTGGCCAGGAAAGCAGGAGTTAGAAATGGGATGTGGGTAAGGTCTGCTCGAAGACTGTGTCCGGATTTGATTCTTATCGATTATGAATTTGATTTATATGAGAAATACGCCGAGGCACTTTATAACTATTTGATCACTATGGCGTCATATTTTGATACCATATACCCCGTACTGATTGATGAGGTTCTAATTGACGCCTCCTCGTATATCGACCTGGACGACCAAGCAGAAATAGATTTGCAAGTTTCCAATCTTTGCAAAAGAATTAGAAATGACATATTTGATTTGACCCATTGCACTGTTAGTATTGGTGCTTCCCACAATGTTCTCCTTGCAAAACTAGCTTTGAAAAGAGCAAAACCAGATGGGTTCTATTTTTTATCAGACAATATTGAACAGTTCTTAGATACGGTACCGGTTCGTGATTTGCCAGGGGTAGGATATGCTCTTATCGAGAAGCTTTGTAATGAGCTAGGGTGTGACCAGAGTCCTCAATTGCAACAGCTTGTGAAGATTCCAAGAGAAAGATTAAAAAATGTCTTTGGGCCGAAAACCGGAGACAAATTGTACGAATACTCAAGAGGGATAGATCATACTTCAATAGAATTGGATACGACCAGTGCACCGGCATTACTTGGAAGGAAGTCAGTATCAGTTGATGTCAATTTCGGTATTCGATTCGATGGCGTGTTTCAAATAGAAAAGTTCATGGTGAGTATGGCTGGAGAAGTAAGTAAACGTCTCAAACAACTAGGACTTATAGGATCTCAAATTTCTTTGAAATTAGCCGTTAGAGCCAAAGATGCTCCTGTGAATCCACCAAAGTATCTTGGTATGGGAAGGTGTGATTTTCTCAACAAGACGGCTAGACTTGGGGTTCCAACTAGTGAATGGGGGGTTATAGCAGCCGAACTCAAGTCATTATCAAGAATCTTGAATGTGGTTCCAAAAGAATTGAGAGGAGTGGCAGTTACTGTTGGTAGACTTGAAGATTATGAACAGTTCAAAAAAGACAAACAACAAAAGCTTCCATTTGGGGCATTGTCGAAAGTCGATGTTAAGAAGGAGTACAAGCCAATTGACACCTCCAAGTTCAAAGACCCTATTGAAGGTATGGATATAGACTGGGAAGTGTTTGACTCTTTGCCTTGGAATATTAGGAAAGAGATTAAAGATGAAATGGTAAGAAGAGGTATGATGTCAAGAGAAACCACTCCTAAGCGGAGTGATGATAAAGTGTATCTCCAACAGCTCCTACCGATGAATGATCAAAGTCAACCGAAATATGTTAGAGTGGTGGAGTCACCTAAACGTATAAAGAAGAAATCAAGAACAAGTCTGCCACAAAAAGCTACCTCGGTTACTCCTACTCACTATGAAGAAGACTTATCCTACGATAGCTCTGTTTTGAATGAATTGCCTTCCTCTGTAAGAGACGAAGTTGTGGAAGATTTAGAGGCCCGAAAGAGACAAAAGTTGAATCCTCAATCATTAAAAGGTAAGTTTACTCGAATAGCAGAGAAAACTAAAGAAGTTAATGAACCAATCACAGAACAATGGGTTTCTCAGCAACCCACATTGACTAATCCCCCAGCGTTTCTTAACAAGCAGCATTCGTATTCAGAGATGGTTTCTATGGTGAATGGATGGGTTTCAGAATCTTTGAAACAAGATGGCCCTCATGAAGATGACGTAGGAGAGTTCACCGCTTATCTCCGCCAACTTTTACTCCAAAACAACTTGGGCCGGTGTATCAGGCTCATTGATAGTATCAAAGCAGAACTATCCTCTCAGAGGGCTATAGATACTTGTACTAATAACCATTCTCGGCAGGAAGCCTTCGATCAATGGGATCAGATTCTCCACACAAAGATTACTCGTGCGGTCCATCAGTATTGCAGCCAAATGAAAATTAAAATCGACGCGATGCTTCAGTAGGTATGATTTATAGACAAATATAACGACGATAACGATTAATGGATGGAAGAAGTAGAAAAGTATGGATTACTTCGTCTGACTACGTGTCTAAAGTATGTGATAAGTTGCCATCCAACGAGGGTCGCCAGTCGATGGTTAGTTCTCTTATAGCGGCATATGGTCTAGATACTAAATGCTGGGGAATCATTCCTATCGTCAAAGTGGGGAGACGAGAATTGGAATCTTTTCATGGGAAGGAGTTTGTTAATGAAATTTTAAAGCCACGGACGATACTTGAACAAAAAGATGAATCAAATAGCTCGGCTGATGAGAATGAAGCTCATGATAAAATTCATGATAAAATTCATGTTATTGAAGAATTAGAAGATCTCCCTAACGATGAACATCTTGCAAACTTGGGACTTGTCCATGACTGCTATACTTTCGAAGGGTTGGATGAATATGTAAAGCTTGTAGCTGGGTCCAGTATTGCTAGCGCTAGAAAAATCATTGCAGAATCCCTCAATTCCTCCAGAGCTATTTGTATCAATTGGTATGGAGGAAGACATCATTGTCATAAAAACAAGGCTTTTGGGTTCTGCTACGTAAATGATATTGTTTTGGCTATTAATACTTTACGATCAACATATAAAAAGATCTTTTATTTGGATTTAGACTTACACCATGGAGATGGTGTTGAAAGTGCGTTCCGATCCAGTAAGTCTGTTACAACTTGTTCGATTCATAGATATGATGTAGGGTTTTTTCCCGGCACGGGGCTGCTTGAATCTTCTAAAGAAACTGCCATCAATATTCCCACACAAAAAGGATTGGGTGATGATAATTTAATGAAGATTGTAACGGAGATTGTCTTGCCTATAATCGACCTACAAAATCCCCAGGTTTTGGTAATACAATGCGGCTGCGATGGGTTGAGTACTGACAGGCATAAAGAGTGGAATCTCTCTATCAAAGGATTTGGTCTGGCTCTTCAGCACTTATTACTGGAGACTAGGATGCCTGTATTATTACTAGGTGGAGGAGGTTATAATAATGAAGAGGTAGCTAAATGCTGGACTCATTTAACTAGAGTCGCTCTTGAAGAAGAATCGGATATTGAAGAGATGATTCCAGAACATCAATACCTAGATTCCTATGTAGATAGTGGATTTGCATTCTGGACTCCGCAAAACAAAAGAGGAAGTAAAATGAAGGATCAAAATAGTGATGAGTCTATTAATGCTATGAAAGAGGTAATAATGAATAAATGCATTTAGGAGCGAAACTTGAATTTTTGGGCCAAGGTGTCCTTCCAATTTTGTCTCCAACGTAATTCACTCTCTTTCATAGCTCCTGCCTTTATTACAGAGTAAACGTCTTCATTTGACAAGGCCAACTTGATCAACCTGAACACCTCGGTAGCCTGAGTTCGCTTTTCATTGTTAGCTTCAGCAGTGATCAACCCGTTTTCTTTGTCTTTCACTAATTCTGGTATGCTAGCAAAGTTTAACGAAACCACTGGGATTCCACACCCGAAGAAATCAAGGATTTTCATCGGTAAATCAAGACCGCTTGATGATGTATGTAAAGAAACCCCTAAATCTGCTACGGCCATTATTACTGGGTAATCCTCAATAGCTAACCAAGCAGTTTTGATCACTACTTTGGCCAGGTAATTGTGGAGGTCAACTGCTTGGAGGAATTGGGATTTCAAAGGACCTTTACCAGTAACTATGAGTAATAATGGAGTCGTCACTTCAGATTGGTCATACATTTTAAGAGCATCTAGCAAGATCCCGAAATCTTCGTCTGGCGTAAAAGACGTAGAACTTATAATAATCTTGTACTCTTTTGATTTATCAATTCCCTCGAAAACCTCATGCAGAAGAATCTCATCCTTGGTGTACTCTAGCTTATCAAGCACCGAGAATTGATTACCAGGACGGTCATATAACACAATGACCTTTTCGGGATCCAATCCGAATTCTTCAACCAAATAAAGTTTCATATTTTTCGTAACAGTCAAATTTAAATCACTCCATCTACCCAAGTACTTTTCATATAATTTTAAAATTCTCACAAGCGGATGGTGTTCGTTTTTATACCGTAAATTAAGAATGGAGTAGTTCAAGTTGTGCCAATCGATAATTAACTGGGTATTTCTGCTGAAAATCCTAATAAATGCAATCACAAGAACCAATATAGGTATTGATGGCGGATTTTGAATCATGATATAATTAGTGCCTCTAAATTCGAAAAGCATTTTCAAAAGAGAGGACATCTGTAGCCCTATTTTCTGAAATGCAAATAAAATAAACGGCAAGTTCCTGGTGTTCTTGACCACTGGTATATCTGATACATCAATTCCCGGGTGATCAATTAGATCTTCAGGTAATTCTGATTCCAAGTACCCACACAAATTCACGGAATATCCTAGCTCCGCAAATGATCTGGCATGGTAGCACATCCTAGGCGAATGGCCCAAATCTCCTAGGACAAATATCGAGATGGTCCTGGTCCCACTCTTGGTGCCACTATGCAATATAAACGGAAGAACCACATATCCTAATAGAGGCAAGCTCAAGTAAAAGGCAATCAAATACCAAACCCAAGGACCTGAGAAATCCAATGCTTCCATCCCCGTGCTGTTGACCGCCTCTACCACCTCCGAAATGTTGAACCAGCTCATTGTATGATTTAGATAATATGTAGTAATACGGATTTAATTGATGTTTAACTGCGCGGTAATATAAATGATAACAGGTGTCACGACTAAAGCACGGAAACACCGGGGAAGGAACTCGTCAAGGAGAAGGCTGCTTAGTTAGAAGAACGGTTATAGCTCCATAACGGGCAGCAACAAGAGCTAGGTGTTGTTTATAAGCTACAATGGTAAAAAATAAAAAAAAACGGTTTGACGACAACTGCAGGACTCGAACCTGCGCGGGCAAAGCCCAACAGATTTCAAGTCTGTCTCCTTAACCACTCGGACAAGTTGCCAATATCCTTTTGCAAACAAGCCACGTTTTCAGCTATAAAGATACAGGCTGAAACGCCACTGAAGAAAACACGGCTTATCCTGGTGGATTGGGCTAAAATAATCAGGCTAGTATACTCTCACTTCACTGGAGGGATTAAAGAAGTTGGTAATCTTGATATATCGGGAATTTGACTTCGTAAACACTTGAATCCGTCTCCCGTGACGCAATAGACACACCTCACCTCTTCTCAAAGAGTTCCCACTAATCTCTCCTCCACGAGAAACGTCCTCAAGAACTACCATGTTCAATTAATATTCACTCAAAAGTTCCCCTGTGGTTACACAATCGTCCGTTAACTTTAAATATTCCTTGACAATTACTTCTGCAATTATTTGCAACCATCTTGCGAAAATCGCTAATTTGCAATTTAAGCACTACGAGCCATTTTTTCCCTACCAAATGTCTCCAACAAGATCCACAGTTCAATTCCCTTTCCTAGTCCCACAATTCATGTCTATGGACAAGGTATTAGCCCATAGGCATCTTCCTGATACGGAATTTGTATGCGATTAGAGCCGGTCGCAATTTCCCTATTAAGGATAAGCCGTTAGCAGATCTTCGCAATGAAAATTTTCAATAAATAAGATTCAATTAGCATCATAATCTCATCAACAATATGGCTCAAGAATTAACACACCCTTCAGTCAAAGATGGCTGGTTCGCCGAAATCTCCAATACTATGTGGCCAGGACAAGCCATGTCTTTAAGAGTGGAAAAAATCTTGCACGTGGAAAAGTCCAAATACCAAGATGTATTAGTGTTCAAATCCACTGATTACGGGAACGTATTAGTGTTAGACGATTGTATCCAAGTCACTGAAAGAGACGAATTCGCCTACCAAGAAATGATTGCCCATTTGGCACTTAACTCCCACCCTAACCCTAAGAAGGCTTTGGTTATTGGTGGTGGAGATGGTGGGGTTTTGAGAGAAATCTTGAAACACCAATCGATTGAAGAAGCTTGGTTATGTGATATTGATGAAACTGTGATCAAGGTCTCTAAGAAATACTTACCAGAAATGTCCAAGTCGTACGAAGACCCAAGAGTCAAAATTCATATTGGGGACGGATTCAAGTTCTTGGCTGATTACAAGAATCAATTTGATGTTATCATCACTGATTCTTCTGATCCTGAAGGTCCAGCCGAAAGTTTGTTCCAAAAGTCTTATTTCGAACTCTTGAATGGTGCTTTAACTGAAAAGGGTGTTATTTCCACTCAAGCAGAAAACATCTTTTTGCACATGCCTATCATTTCCCAATTGAAGAAAGACTGTAAGGATATCTTCCCAGTAGCTGAATATGGATACTGTTTGATCCCAACTTACCCATCAGGATCCATTGGGTTCATGGTTTGCTCCAAAGATGCCAATGCCAATGTTAAGAAACCAGTCAAATTCGAATGGTCTGATGAGTTTGTTGATAAGAACATGAAGTACTACACCAAAGAAATCCATGAAGCTTCTTTTGTGTTACCAAACTTTGCTCATAAAGTGTTAAACAAAGACTGAATGTGCTGTGTCTGAAGAAATTCTTTAACGGTTTTTATGATTGAGCGCACATACTTTTGTTTGATATATATATATATTTGTTAGTCTTCTAATATACTCTAATGAGCAAATCTAAAATCTAACCGCTTATTTCCCAAGTGACGATTCTCATAAAGATAAGTCTCTTTCTCTTCCGGGGACATCGAATTCCAGATTCTTTCCCGAGACTTGTTTCTCCACACATAATATACCTTGGTGAGGATGAAAATCGGAATTAAAGCCACGGTCAAAATAAATAAGTTTCTATTACCTCTCCTGTAAATCGGAGCATCATCTTCTCTATAAATATTATTAGCGTACACGTTACCCAATTGTACAGCCATGTTGTAGATAGCAGCTGAAATGGATCTGGACCGGATACTGTTGGAGTTTCTGGAACACCATGACACACAAATAGCATGAATATAAGGTTGTCCCATTAACACCGTATAAAGGGCCCAAGTCCCCCATACGCTGCTGTTGGTTCCACCCCACCAGGCCATAACTCCCAACACCGGCAAGTCCCAAAGAGGAACAATTAAACTGAACAAAGACCGTTCATCGATTCTTTCACTCAACCAAGTTATGAAGATCAAAATAATAATATGTATAACCTCGGCTGGAATTGTAAGTAAATTCACATTGAAAGTGGAAAACCCAATATTCTTTAACGTCAACGTCAAGTATGGACCCACAGTACAAGTAGTTGTATAAGCCATTAACCCAATAATGTATACGGGCCAAAGGTCATAATCAAGTAAGGATCTTTTGAACCCATCCCAATCGACGGCTTGTCTATTATTCATATCTCCTTTAGAAGGATCATCTCTAAGGATTCTATTGACCACAATCTTGATTTCATGATCAGTAAACCATCCTTTGGGATGAAACCTATTTTTGGTTTGAACCGCCGAAGGAACCATCAAATAGAATCCAGCAATTCCAATACAAAGAGTGAATAACCCTTCAATCAAAAATAACCATCTCCATCCAGCTCTGCCTTCTGTACCTCTCATTCTTAAAAGCCCAAATGCCAATAAAGACGTGAAGATCTTGACCAACGACAATGTGGTCCAGAACCAAGACAATCTGAGTGGAAGCTCCTTTGATTTATAGAAATAAGATAACCAAATCACCATATCGGCAATCAAAGATCCCTCGATCCACCCTAACAACACTCTACAAACCAAAAACCCAGCTCTGTTGGTTAAAAAGAACTGTGCTGCTGCAACAATACTGAAAGCAAGAATTTGAAATGGCACAAACCGATCAGGCCCTACTTTCTTAGAAGCCAAAGACATGGGGATTTCGGCCACCAAAAAAGCCACTAAAAATAAAGTATTCCCCAAATTATAATCATTGGTAGTCATATTCAAATCATCCAACATGTTATCAGATACAGCTTGACTGATGTTACCTCTATCAACTTGTAAGGCAACAAATAAGATACAAGAAGTCAAAGCCACTCTGAAATCCAACTTTCGGATCAATTTCTTCTCTTCTGCCGGAGTCCATTTGTAGTACGGATCAAACGCTTCTCTACATTCATATTGACAATCTTCATATATGACTCTGTAGTAGTCAGCAATCTTAGGGTCCAAAAACGGATTTGTATCGGTTAAAGTATCCTCACTGCCGTAAGACCCAAGAGACTCTCCGTCAAGGGACTTGTTGCTTGTAGTTACAGCAGTGTTCTTGTATAACTCCTCTTGCTTCTGGGTGCTGGAAGCGTCAAGACTCATATTGAAGTTGCTGACCTTTACAACAGATGGGCTGGCGACCAGCCAATTTATATTGAATCATATCTAACTAACATTTCTTCAGATCATAGCAAATTGCAACAGAACGTTGTGAAACCGAAAAACTGTGGTGGCTAAACAGTGGCATCACTTGAAAACCTTATTCGGAAAATTGGTTCATTTTCCTATTAGGCAATGATAAGCACTGTGCTACAAAGCAGAACACAGTAATAGTACTGCAAGTACCTGCAAAAAGGTGGTGGCTTATACTTTAGGGTGGTTGACAATATTACATGATTATGGTGTATTGGGGCCTCAATATTGCAACAGATTAGCGAATGAATCAAGGTTAGACTACATTGCGATTAACAATGAAAAATGATTCTTAGCTTCCACCGTTGCTAGATGCTTATCTAGATTCATTATATCGTTTTTTGTTTGATCACATTCAGCCGGAGATATCCAGAATCAAGGGGTTCATTCCCCTGACGCCATAGTTTCTAAGGTGTGATTATGTGCAAGATGTTGCAACCGGTCGGCCGCGGGCGAAAAAAATGGTGATAATCTGATAACGAATCATTCTGCTATTATAAAGCGATGTCGTTTGTTAGAGGAACTCTTTCCGACGAGCAGAAACAACGAATAGTACGTTTATATGCATTTTCACGTGTGAAAATCGAAATTAAATACTAACATTAGCATTAGGAGGCCAATAGGCGTAAGGCATTGGAAAGGCTCCATAAAAGAGGCATTCAAGATCAACCTATAGTTTCTCAAATTGACAGTACTATACGCGTTGATAGCACCAATTTAAAAGACCTGAAGGTATCACCAGCCGCAGATGTACAGACCGAAACGCCATTCAAACGACCCAAGGTGGATTTAACTCCTGAGCAGCGGCAAAGAATAGAAAATAATCGACAGAAAGCATTAGAAATCAGAAAGCGCCTCGATCAGAACAATAGAGATGCTTCTGGGTATACAGCACCCGAACTCCCGGTTCCCCAGGGATTAAAAGAACAACAACAACAGACAAATAAGAAAACCGAAGAAATAAAGCCCGTGACCAAGAAACGGGACTACATTGATTATGATTTCTCTACCATGAAAGATACCTATGGAGGGTTTATGGATGATAAAGATGATTCGGATGGAGAAGATATCAGCCGGTCTCTAGAGGAATGGAAAGAAAAACAAAAACGGGAACATATAGTACGAGACTTGCCACCGCCCATGGATCCATCTCTGGCCCCTAAATGCTACGAATGTGATTCATTAGAAATAGATCCAAATCTTTACAGTAACTTTCGTCAAGTTCGTGTGTGTAGGCGATGTGCCAAAGAAAAGCCAGAGAAGTACGCGTTATTGACCAAGACTGAATGCAAACAAGATTATTTGTTAACAGAACCGGAATTGCAAGATTTGGCATTGCTTCCCAGAATCGAAAAACCTAATCCTCATGGATATTCTCGAATGCAATTGTTTCTCAGGTTTCAAGTGGAACAATTTGCTATAAAGAAATGGGGGTCTTTAGAACTGCTTGATAACGAATGGGAAAAACGAGAGGAGATGCGATTGAAGCGTAAGGATAAGAAATATAACGACAAGTTGAAGGAAATGAGACGGAAGACTCGAGCTGAAGAATATACTAGAAAGTTGCGGAATGGGAAGTCTATTAATGATAAGCATATACATGATTGGGCCAAACCGGTACTGTTTGAGCGAGACAATATGACATTTATGAAGAAGAGATGTATAGACTGTGGGATTGAGGCGGAAGAATTGCAGTTGTGATGCATGTGGTAGTAAGTATGGATGGAGTACGTATAGTATATGAAACTAATAAGCATAAGTATATAATGAGTATAATGAGTATAACGAGTATAGATCAAGTCTTCCCCACTATATCTCTTCTAGAAATGATTGCAAAAAGCGTGCGCGGCCAAATAGAATTTGATGGAAAATTCTCTCGACGCATTTGCAGCAGCTGGCCAGTACTGCCTTACTATATATAAGACCCACTCGATACTCAGTGTAAAATTTCAACTGTGAATATTTCAATCAATACTACATTACAACATGTCTGGTAAAGTCGAGACCCATGAGTTCACTGCTGAGATCACTCAGTTGATGTCCTTGATCATCAACACCGTGTATTCCAACAAAGAAATCTTTTTAAGAGAATTGATTTCTAACGCCTCCGATGCTTTGGATAAAATTAGATATGAAGCTTTATCTGACCCAACCAAATTGGAATCTGAACCGGAATTGTTCATTAGAATCACTCCAAGACCAGAACAAAAAGTTTTGGAAATTAGAGATTCTGGTATTGGTTTGACCAAGGCTGATTTAATCAACAATTTAGGGACTATTGCTAAATCTGGTACCAAAGCTTTCATGGAAGCTTTGTCTGCTGGGGCTGATGTCACTATGATTGGTCAATTCGGGGTTGGTTTCTACTCCTTATTCTTGGTGGCTGACCACGTTCAAGTTATTTCCAAACATAATGATGACGAACAATACATTTGGGAATCTAACGCTGGTGGTAAATTCACCATCACTGAAGATACCTCCGGTGAAAAATTGTCCAGAGGTACCATCATCAGATTATTCTTGAAGGAAGATCAATTGGAATATTTGGAAGAAAAGAGAATAAAGGAAGTTGTCAAGAGACACTCTGAATTTGTTTCTTACCCAATTCAATTGGTTGTCACCAAAGAAGTTGAAAAGGAAGTTCCTTCTGAAGAAAAAGATGAAGAAAAGACTGAAGAAGGTGAAGACAAGAAACCTAAATTAGAAGAAGTTGAAGACGAAGAAGGTAAGAAGGAAGAAGAAAAGAAGAAGACTATCAAAGAACAAGTCACTGAAACTGAAGAATTGAACAAGACCAAACCATTGTGGACCAGAAACCCTTCAGAAGTTTCTCAAGATGAATACAATGCTTTCTACAAATCCATCTCTAATGATTGGGAAGATCCATTGGCCGTCAAACACTTTTCCGTTGAAGGTCAATTGGAATTCAAAGCCATTTTGTTCATCCCAAAGAGACCACCATTTGATGCTTTTGAATCTAAAAAGAAGAAAAACAACATCAAATTATACGTTAGACGTGTTTTCATTACTGACGAAGCTGAAGATTTGATTCCTGAATGGTTAGGATTTGTTAAAGGGGTTGTTGATTCCGAAGACTTACCATTGAACTTGTCCAGAGAAGTCTTGCAACAAAACAAGATTTTGAAAGTTATCAAGAAGAATATTGTCAAGAAATTGATTGAAACCTTCAACGAAATCGCTGAAGATCAAGAACAATTTGACAAATTCTACGGTGCCTTCTCCAAGAACTTGAAATTAGGTATCCACGAAGATCAACAAAACAGACCAGCTTTGGCCAAATTATTAAGATTCAATTCTACCAAATCTGCTGATGAATTGACTTCTTTGACTGATTACGTCACCAGAATGCCAGAACACCAAAAGAACATTTACTACATCACTGGTGAATCTATCAAAGCCGTTGAGAAATCTCCATTCTTGGATGCTTTGAAAGCTAAAGATTTCGAAGTCTTGTTCTTGGTTGACCCAATTGATGAATATGCTATGACTCAATTGAAGGAATTCGAAGACAAGAAATTGGTTGATATTACCAAGGATTTCGAATTGGAAGAATCTGAAGAAGAAAAGGAAACCAGAGAAAGAGAAGTCAAAGAATACGAACCATTGACTAAAGCCTTGAAGGATATTTTGGGTGAACAAGTTGAAAAAGTTGTTGTCTCTCACAAATTGGTCGATGCTCCAGCTGCTATCAGAACCGGTCAATTCGGTTGGTCTGCTAATATGGAAAGAATCATGAAGGCTCAAGCTTTAAGAGATACTTCTATGTCCTCTTACATGGCTTCTAAAAAGACTTTTGAAATCTCTCCAAGATCTGCCATCATCAAAGAATTGAAAAACAAGGTTGAAACCGACGGGGCCGAAGATAAGACCGTTAAAGATTTAACCACTTTGTTATACGAAACCGCCTTATTAACCTCTGGTTTCTCTTTAGAAGAACCAAGTTCTTTTGCTTCTAGAATCAACAGATTAATCTCCTTAGGATTAAACATTGACGAAGATGAAGAAGTTGAAGCCGAAGTTGGTGGTACTACTACTGCTTCCACCTCTGATGCTCCAGCTGAATCTGCCATGGAAGAAGTCGATTAATTGGTTAGGTGATTACTCTGCTATATATATATATTATTCGTTTGTCTTGTTTATACTAATATAAGGTAATAGTAGTAATTTATTCGTTTTCGTAGGCCAATTTAACCAACTCATCGATGTCATCCAAAACTATTTGCGCTTGTTCTCTGGTTAATAAGTCGTTGTCAGTTTCTAACACATACTTCAAAACATCAAGCACTCTTTGTCTATAAGCTTCAGGAAATGGGACTTCTGGGGTATTAGATGTTCCTAATACTAAATCGTGGATTAGTACTACCGCAGACCTTCTCATGACGGCTCTCTCTTCATCAGTTTCTAATTGCAAAATTCCAATAGCGCAGTCCAAAGCATCGGTCAAGTAGTCCAACATTCCCAACGGATTTACTTTACAGCAAACACCTAATAAAGACATGGATGACATTCTGATTCTTATATCTTGATTTTTCGATTCATCATCATACCGTCTAATCATTGAAACAGTGGATCCAGCGATGATATCAGACACTTCTCCACTGAATAGTTCATTAGAAGTTTGAATGTATCTTAACAACACCTCTCCAATTTTCAATCTTTCATCAACTTCATACTGTTTCTCTTGATTAGTATAGATCTTTGATAAAGTAGAGATCACTTCCAACTCATTAAGTTCAATCAAACTCTCTAATCCTTTGATGACATTGAGATAGACAAACGGTTCAGGATCCTTCAATTGAATAAGATGAAGCTCCACAGTAAACTCTAAGGACAACACTTCGCTTCTAGCTTCAATTAATTGTCTTAAGAGATACAATCCATGGGCCCGAATTGGAACTAACGGATCATTCAAACTGGCAATGGCTCGACTTAAAGTCTTCTTATGTAAGTCTTTCACTGTGGTACTAGGAACATCCCCCGATATCATTAATTGGATACGACTTCCCAAGGATTCTATCGACTTCAAATTGTCTTGCACAAGTTTATCATTGCGTTCTTTGGTCAACATTTTCAATTTCTTCAAAATTCTGGTAAGAATCTCTTTCAAATCTTCGGTTAAAGTATCTTCAGAAACTTCGGTAAGAATTGCCGAAATGAGCTCAAATAACACTGGCATGGCTTGGGAATTGATGTCAGCATCGAAATCTTCCTCGTCATCAGAGTCTTCATCATCTGAATCTTCAACGATAATTCCACTATTCGTATGCCCAGCCGCTTGTTTTACCGACAAAAATTCGTCCACAATTTCAAGAGTGTCAGCTGGAGTCTTTGCGATTTCTTCTTTGAATTCATTTCCAATTGATTCTATCAAACGCAAGTCAATTAAAACCAAGAAAGGGTTCTCCGAATCCTGTCCTAAAATGGTTTCACCGGACGATCCAAGCTTCAACCACCGCCTCAATAGGCGCTTAAATATCTTCAGAACGTAGCTGTCTTCTAGATTCTTCAAAAGCTCAAGAAATGATCCACAAGTGGAATCCAAGTTGGTAAGATATTTGCTAATTTGAGTTTCCCTATCCTGCCCAATCTCTGCAGAACTCTTAACTATTTGGGGCAATTCATTTGGCCCTAACAGAATCTCCCAATCATTCCCCAGGAATAAAAGATTCTTAGCTATTGTATCCAACCCATAGACATCGTTTTCAAGGTCTTCAGCCTCTTTAACACTAACAAAATAACTTACTAAAATGTTCAATAAGACTTCGTGGTCTTTGTCTTTACTCCTCAAGAACACAAAATACGCCCATAAAGTTAGAAGTATTGGCTTGAACAAAAATTGTGAAAGTGACGATGATAAGCCCTTCAGAGATAACGAAATCAAGGCATTAATCAGATCATTGAAACGTTTTTCTGAAGTCAACACGCCACTGGAGTCGGCTTTATCGACAGCTGGGTCCAAGGCATCCCAAATTCTTTTCAAGAAGAAATCCTTGACCACTAATTTGTTTCTGTCCCATAATCGTTCGATAGTATGACCAACGCAACTAGTGACGTTAGGTCGATTAATATTTACAAGTAGATCGAACGCTTGGGCGCCAATATTACTGAAGTAATCTTTGGTAGGGATTTCCCGAGGTTTCAGTAATACCACATTGGCAACATTATCGAATTTTTCAATGTTAATTTCTTCATTATCACGAAGACCAAGAACAAATTCAATTAACGTTAAAAGTCCGTCTCCTTTAGGAGCGTTATAATGCAAGAGTTGTAAATGCTTGAGGACAAACTGTTTGAAGTATCCTGGCGATTGTGACGATATAAGTAAGGAAAAGGTCTGGAATAGTTCATAAGTGCCGGGTGATCTGATGACAAACAGCTCAAAATCTTTCATATAAAACGGTTTTTTGTCTTGTGGGAAATAAGGACACGTTATTAAAGTAATAGAAACCGTTAAAAAGTCCGAATACCCAGTACCTCTTATTAGTAAATCTTTAACGTCTGATTCGGTCAGAAAAATGGATTTCAACTTGTCATAAAGAAGTACCAATAACTTATAGTTGCCGGCAAATCTATCAGTATAGCTTTTTGCAGAAGAATCCTGAGCCATTGATTCCATTTTCATGGGCTTTTTGGTTTTCATAAAGTCTTTCAATCTTCTCTTGGAAAGCGGAATACCTATTTTGAAGGTATTTAACGCCGGATAGACCCCATGAACAATTATCAAGTTCACAAGCTTACTAAAAGTCTTGATATCATGTAAGGAAATTCCAATTAGATTTTCATCCACATCCTTGTTGGTAGCCAGGTACTGTTGAATCTGGATCAAGTAATCCAATAGCCTTGTTATCACTTGAAACCTATTTGAATTTTCATCCAGAGAAGATCCCAGGCCCAAGAGCCGCTCAGTAAGCGTCAGAAGACTTATTTCATCAAGGGTGCCTTGTAGCTTCTCCTCTAATTCTATAAATAATTTATCTAGTGGAGTGCCTTTGATATAGTCAGGCTCATTAAGACCTTTTCTCATAGCCGCTGTTCCATATACATCTTTTGCATCTCGTTTGACCGTCTTCTTTTTGGCAGCACTCAAAAAAGGATTACTTTTGGACGGTGTATTTGCTGGAATCTCTTGGATTTTGGGCGCCATTTAAGTATTCGAAACCTACCGCCAATGCTATAACATTAAATATTCAGATTAGATTACTAAGAGTCGCACTAGTCAACTGTTTGTATGGGGAAATCTACTATAATGCTTAGAGTGTTGTATGATATATAGGTTACTAATTGCTTGACTATATAGACTTCTGAGCAGACTTCAGTATATATAGTGGAATAAAATCATAACTTTTCATCAATTCATAGTTCATATTTCACATTATCATTGGCCCCTACAACCATTGATCTCAAAATTTTCAGCAGAGCATCGCATCGCATCGCTATCTTTTTTATTAATACTTTATCATTGGTGTATACGCACAAGAACCATATAAATCCATTCTTCACAAAACCTATTCCTGATTCATATTACTGAAGAACCATCATGTCAGGCACCGAAGTGGTAACCCTCACTCAAGAGGAAATGGACGCAGTTATATACGACGCCAGAGAAGGAGACTTACAGAACTTAAAAGAGATCTTCGACGAAATATCCCCTAAAGTATTAGTCACCATCAAGGACGACATAACATTGAGCACTCCTATACATGTTGCTGCTGCCAATGGACATGCAGAGGTATTGGACTATTTATTATCAATTATTTCACCAGAAGAAGCTAAGACGCTTGTAAATACCCAGAATGAAAGTGGAAATACGGCCCTTCATTGGGCTGCCTACAATGGACATTTGAAAGTGGTGGAGTTATTGACCAGTAAATACGGCGGGGATGTATTTATAAAGAATAAATCTGGCCATGACGTGATGTTTGAAGCTGAGAACAACAACAAGCAAGAGATTGAACAGTGGTTTTTAAAGAAATTCTCTGTGGAAGACGACTTTAAATTCGAAGAAGGTGAAGAAGAATCAAAAATTACATATAAACCAGGGACAGAAATCAAACAGGCCGATGAAGAAGCCAGAAAGGCTCAACAAGAGACAAAAGATCTTGAATCGAGTACCAGAAATTTATCGGTTGAATAAGTGCATTTCACCACCCCTGGCATACAACCGTATTCTTAATGACTCTATTTCTGGTGGACTAGTCGTGGCAATCGAGTCTTTGTATAGTATTCATTCATAATATATATTTAATAGAAGAACAGAAAATTTTCGGTCGTGCGACTACTTGAAATTTTTTTCTTCACAGCGACTCACTCAAGTGAACAAAGTGACGCTGCAGAGAATCAATTACTAAGTAACCCCTAGAAAACCATGAGTGATTTGGGATTTGATCCAAGCTTGAAGAAGAAAAAGAAGTCGAAGAAGCCTGAAGATGCCTCTGTGTCGGAATCGGCCGAAGGATCGCCAGCTCCAGCTTCAGAGGTGGATGATATGTTTGCCGGATTGAAAAAGAAGAAGAAGTCTAAAAAGCCCGTAGATAGCGAAAGTGCCGAAGGATCACCAGTGCCCGATGATTTGACAGCCCAATTTGATGAGCTTTCCTTGAAGAAAAAGAAGAAAAAGGCTACCAAACCTTCGGATGTGGTAGATTTCGAACAACAATTAGAGAAAGCTGGACTTGACGAAACTCCAGAAAATGGGGACCCCCAAGTATCTGCCCAAGAATTAGGTGGATTACCATATGAAGACTTATTATCAAGATTTTTCACGATTTTAAAGGAAAACAACCCGGAATTAGCTGGGGCCAGAACCGGATCCAAATTCAGAATCCCTCCACCAATATGTCAAAGAGAAGGATCCAAGAAGACTTTATTTGCCAATGTGCAAGAGATCGCCACTGTATTACAAAGAAACCCCGAACACTTGATACAATATTTGTTTGCCGAATTGGGGACTTCCGGGTCGATCGATGGGGAAAAGAGATTGGTATTAAGAGGGAAGTTTCAACCTAAGCAAATGGAATCGATTTTGAGAAGATATATCATTGAATATGTCACTTGTAAGACATGTAAATCGATGAACACTGTTTTGAAGAGAGAATCTGCTAACAGATTACATTTCTTGAGTTGTAATGCATGTGGTTCCACCAGATCGGTATCTTCAATCAAGACTGGTTTCCAAGCCCAAGTTGGGAAGAGAAAGAAGATGTAATGGATGGAATATCTTTCATTTATATATACCTATGTATCATATTAATAAACACGTTATTTAGTTTGATCGAGGTTCTCTACAAATTTCTTTAATGGAACACACCATGAGCTGACTCCATCATTAACCATCATAAACTCGATGATCTTGGTCTTCATCACATGAATATCTTCACCATCCTTGACGTTTTGGGCGATTTCCCGGACGAACTCTCGGTGGAGGTGGTTCATTTTATCGACATTGGCACTTAATTTATCCTTGATCTGTTTCGATACTTTGTCTGGAACTTTATTAGGATGTTGTAGAAGTCTGTCTATAATATGTTGTAGTTGTTCGCCTGCTGCTTCTGGGGATATGGAGGGTTTCTGGTCAATGCTGGTGGAACTAGAATTCAACCCTCGGGCCATTATAGGAGGACAGTCGTTCCACCCTTCCATCAAGTCTCCTCTTTGATATTTGGTTAATGTCATATTGCAGTCTCCACAATATGATTCAGGATAAGGATCGAAATTTTTATTAATAAAATCACTTTTAAACAACAAAAGTACTCAATTCGCTTTATATCATAAGCACGTTTGCTTTATAGCTGGTGTTACAGACGTAAACTTAAAGTTGTGTTGGTGTCTTAGCAGCGAAAAATCTCGCGTATGAAAAATTATTACGTGTCGAACATCTCCACATTTTATCATCAACAGATTGAGAAGCTTCAACTTCTTCTGGCCATTTCCAACGCAGTTTCCAATAATTGGTCCACCGAAGGTCTTTGGGTGCTATCTAGCACTAAACAAGATTCAATTATACCCATCAACTCCTTAGAGTAACCTCTTGTATCTTGAGGAATCGAATACCGAGCACTGGAAATTGCAACTGTCAAATTAGCTCCTTGTTCAATCTCTAATTTCTCAAACGGAGAAAGACCAAAACAACAACTATACACTAGGCATCCAAGTGACCATATGTCTGACTTCTCGGTAATCTCTGTGTTGGTCTCTACATCCAATAATTCTGGAGCTCTATAAGGTAAAGTACAATGTTCTTGAGCAAAGTCAGTCAAAGTCATGGCTTGTTGGCGGTTCTTGATTGATAATCGAGCTTTCATACAAGAACCAAGGTCTACGAGTACCGGCAATCCTTCTGCAGAAACCATGACGTTACCAGGTTTAATATCTCTATGAGCAAAAGGAACCAACTCTTCCAATTCTAAACCATTAACCGATGCCCCCATACTAAGACCATCCTCTTCATCACTATCAGGAGGAAGAAGTAAATCGGCTTCTTCTTCCAGCTCTGTGCCTGCATTATTGGAATTATTCTGACCCCCGTTAGATCGAGACACTTTTTTGTACTTGTGCATGACTTGAAGACCTCGGCACACACCGATGAAAATGTTGATGATCTCTTGTTCTTCCATGACTTTATTGTTCAATACATTGAAGTTGATGATATCTTGTAATGATTTCTGGAAGTAAGGTAATAGAATACACACGGTGCGAGAGCCGTCATTCTCCTGAATCACCGATTCATGAATCGATTGGATGATATAAGGAGTTTTGGAATTGTTGAAGCGATGATAGTTTTTGATTTCCTTCATGGCATTTTTAAACGCTTCATCATCAGACCCATATGGACACCGAATCCTCTTTAAAGCGTAGTGAGCATTAGGATCTGATTTGGGCGATACCAAATAAACATATGAGAAGCCACCTTCTCCCAAGAGCCGAACGATTTTGTATTTGGTGCCATTAATTGACACGTAGGGCGACGAGAAGTCCGGTAGACACGGCAAACAGGCGCTAATTAATGATAATAATGAATCCATGGTGAGTGGTAAGGTAATAATTTCTACTCGCACTCAACTGGTGATAATTCAAGAAGTATTATTCTATCGATTATATCCAAGGATTACAAGGATAATAGCCCCGTAATATATAATAATAGCATAACATGTCTAATAGTCCAATGGCATCCACCAGCCCAATGGCAAACCAGTCTACTCCACGTCAAAAATCACCAGATGATATGGACGTAGACATTGTCCCTAAACATGTTCAGAAGCTTCATAATCAAGACATCATCCCTGAACTTTTTGCAATTCTTCATGACTTACAAGTAGGAAAGCTTCTGGCCAAAGATTTTGATAACAAACTTGGAAGCATAAGGCTTAGGTTGAGCAACATGAAGCAGACACTTCGAGACATACCGGGCATAACAGAGACGATAGAAGCACGTCAAGAGAAGATACGCCTATTAAAAGTGAGTAATCAGAAGAAAGCCGAGTTGGTAGATGAGTTTACGAAAAAACTAGACCCCTAGTATGTATACAATATATGAATCCAGATAGAACCTTTACTACAAGTAAATATATTTCCTTACTACAAAGACACAATCTCAAAACGATGGGCCATCAAAATCGATGGACCAAATCGATGAACGCGCAGCTAACAAATATATATTTGTTTACCAGTCTTTATTAGTTACACCGTTACCTCTACGGCATTGTTTCCAAGTTGCTTTTACTGGCGTTGTTATTCTCGTACTTAATGTCCTTATTAAATACCCGTTTAAAAGGATTGGTTCCTGATTCGTTTGATCTATCCAAGTATCCCGCCTTAACGGTGGGAATTGTACCGTTCACGTTGGTGCTTTTGATTATTGATTCTGTTACCAATGCCAAGTTAAGTCATATGTTTTCCTTATATCCTTATGCTCCATTCAACTTTGATTTGAACCGGTTATCATTCTATATTCTTTATCACCAGAATATCATTCATTGGTTGTTCAATGTATTGGCCCTTGTCTCACCGATGCACCATTTTGAAAATACTCACGGTACTGTCCATACGGGGGTTACTCTTAACTTATTGGCAGTTTCGGCTGCTTTACAGTATTGTGGTTTGGGAATGATTTTGTTCAGACATACACAGGTGATTGGGTTATCGGGAATTGTGTTTCTGTTTGTTACTTATTTTTCAGTCAAGGAACATGACTATAAGCCTGTTTTGTTCCAGTTCCGGTATAACAACAGAGACGTGGTGCTTCCTACCAAGTACAGTCCATTTATTACTTTGTTTGCGTTGGCGATATTGATTCCAGGGTCTTCATTCTGGGGCCATTTGGCTGGGATTTCCAGTGGGTACTTATTGGCATACGACAAGCTCAAAGTATTATATCCGCCGCTGAAGGTTATTATATATATTGAGAAAAAATTAGCCAGACTTATAGGTCTTTTGGATGGAGTGGTGAACTTTATTCATGAAGAAGAAGCACAAGATTTGAGATCGGTTGCCTACAAGCCCATTTTTGGAGATGACGTGGAGCTGATGGGGGTGTCGTCTTCATCGGATGTTCCTGGATTTAGAGGGGAAGGACAAGTATTAGGCTCATGAATGTATATATAGAGAGTACAGTAAGATAGTACCAATAGTTACAATAATATACCTAACAATGTTGCAATAGCATATTAAGCATCCTTACAGCAATACAGCCACCATCCCTACAATAACATACTAGACATACTTACAGTAGTACACTTAACATACACAATAATATTTCATGATTCTCATTCTCAGACTTATCGCATCACAGGATCAATCCCCACCACTCGCACCAAAACATTGAATGTTAACTGGGCAATAATCACATATACCAGTCCATAGCCAGTCAAACAATGGGTGAAGATGAGAGGATGCCTGGGCCCTCAGTAGCGTCTAGCAGGCAACCAGGTCCACAAGCAAGTAAATCACAAGCCCCTGCAAAAGATGGAGTGAAGCTGAAATACTTAAAGAAACGCAAAAGACGAAATAAGAAGAAGGGTGGGGACGAGAAGGTTGATACACGTTCAAATGGTGCCAGCGTCAAGGATAACACCAAGGAGAAGACTAAGGACAACACCAATGATAGGGTCGAGGAGAATATCAAAGAGAGCGCCAAAGAGAACGTGAAAGATAATAATATAAACAGTACTCAAAGCACTGAAATCAACAAGCCAAACATTTCCACCAACTCAATTCCAGAAGAAACTACAGTCATAGATTCTGTTTCCACAAAAGCCGCTGAATCAGAAAAAGTGCCATTACCTGGGGACACAAGTGCACAATCACTCTTGGATCCAATTGATCTCCAGTTTCACCACCTCCAGTCCCCCAATTTGGAGCTAGATATGCCTGTGAACAGCTTTGAAACCAGTCCCAGCTCACAAATGAGCCCTAGAAGACAAGCTATTATGCGCTACAAAAAGAGTGATGATAATATGAATAATGGGTCTATAATAAACCAGGTTAAAGGAAATCTCAAGGCTCGAAATCCAGCCCCCAAGGGCCCTGAGCTGGATGGCAACAGTCCTCAAGCTCTGAAGACCCATGTGGATGAAAAAATATCCTTGTTCAAGTTCAAAAGCTCCAGGATTCTCGTGTTTGATGAAGTAATGGGCAAGACCAGAGAGAAGCCAGGGCCAGGAAAATCAAGTTCAGGAAGACTTTTAGGGCACGGAGAGTTCGAAATATTCCAATTACATAATGGAGACGTGACTTATTTGGCATGTGGAACCTCTTTCATATATCCGTTGCTCCCTCGGTTGAAAATATTAAGAATCGCTTTTAATCAGTTTATTCTTCCTTTGGTTAACCCTGATCGATATTGGAAGATCCATATCAATTCTGAAGACGAGAAGATCATTCTGGCGTTGGAAAATTCCTTGGAACAAGTAGTTCAGTATCGAAACCTAGCTATTGGAGCTCAACCTCTGGAGCAGAAATATGATGATAGTCTAAAACTTCCACAGACCCCTCAGACTTCAAACAAAGACATTCATAAACAGAATTTCAGTCACAATAGCTTACTTGACTTCAATATGGCCCAAATTTCCAATGACATTCCTGAAACTCCCCCTTCGGCTCCGTTATCTCCACATCACGAGCACCCAGGACTCCTAGATTTACACTTGGAATCTCCATTAAAACCTCCTGTTATCAACACCGAACTCCATCATATGGAAACCTTGATTCCACGAGACAACTCCAATAAATCGATCTCCAGTGCCTTGGCTAGTTTTGATGTTCATAAACTTGAACAAACTAAGATATCCAAGAAGTATCCTACCAGTAATCCGTATCAAAAATCCAACAGAATAGACGAAAAGTCCGATTCCTCGATGGATTCCTTACTTGATGAGTACGAAGAGTCCATGTCAGTCTCCAAATCATTTACACATACAAGATCAAGGGCCCCATCGAGACCGATCTCAAGAACTTCTTCATTTATTAATCCTCCTGTCAATTATACCAGAGGCGAGTTTTTCCCCGGAAACATCGATGCCAATGAAGATGATCAACATTTGGATTATAACAACAGTCAAAGGCTTTCATCCCGGCACCAAGATGAAGACTTATTCCCATCTACTTCACTCTCAGAGTACAATCGAGTTCATAATATCCGATCCAGGCGGTCTTCAAGAAGTGAACTTTATACGTCCGAATCGAATTGGATGGAACCAAATCCAAATTCTAGACCAGATTCCAAAATTCCTAATTCAAGATCAAGTTATAGTGTGTCCAGTCAATACCAGGGCCATGACAATTCCGATCTCAGCAGTACCTATAGACATATATATAAGTCGATAATACAGCGGAATTCGTCTCAGGCTGCCAATAGAAATGATGATATGCGGTCATCAAGGTCGTACCAGAGATTACCTACAATTGAGCAGTCCAAAGCGTTCAATAATTCCACTTCAAAACCACTGACCAGTTCTGTTAGAAATGATTATGGATATTCAAGGTATGGAGCCACTAGAACCAGAAACCACTCGGTAAGTTCTCATAAATCAAACTCAGTCACCCCACTAGACTCTGATGAAGTATACAAAATGATCAGCGCCAAAAGAACTGGATCCGAAAGACCAGATTCAAAAAGAACCCCTAAACCCCCCGGGATTTCTCTGAACCCCCAAGGAATCGCCCCTAAACCCCAAGGAATTGCGTCCCGGCTCTTTGGATGGTGACCGTCAATGTAAAATAGTTTTAATATATTTATTGGTTATATATACAATGTAGTATGAAAATGATTAGGCCACTTGAGGAGCTCCAGGAACTGGGTTCCCGTTAGCATCAACTAACCCTTGTTGCATCATCATTATTTGTTCATTACCGGCAGATTCAAATTGCAATCCAAGACCTAATCTGGAGTTGTTCTTAGCATGGTCGATTTCTCCAGAGAATAAAATAGATACAGTTGGTAACACTCTCTTTTCCATAAATACTCCAACTTTACCAGTGGAGTCTATTTGACCTCTGAAAACAGATTGTCTATATTCGTATTTGGCCCCCAAAGTGGTTTGTCCTTCGATGACTGGTTCAAACCCAATAGGTGCTCCCATTAAACTGTCAGACACTGGTTTCATACCGGCACTGACTTGAGATTCAATTCCGGCCTCGACCTTGTCGGTGACTTTTCTCCAGAAACTGGCAATAAAAGCTCCTTGTGCCAACACTTGTCCGGAGAATATCCAGTTACCGTTGTTATATCTGGTATAATAAGACATGGCACTTTCAGCAGGCATGGATCCAGCTTGTTTGGTATAACTAGCTTCAACCCCAACCGACAACTTCTTAGTCAAAGATTGCAACAAAGAGGCCACGGCCAATCCACTGAAGCCATCATTCAAGAAAGAAGGATTTAAAGTCTTGAAGTTGGCCGAAAAGTCATTGGCCTGATAGTCTTGTTCTAATTGCACCATAGCTGGTTGACTATTGGCCAATTGGATTGTCAACTTGGAAATATTATTATTGTTCCAGCCGTAGTTCACTCTACCACTGAAAGACAAGTCATTATCGACATTTCCTTGTAAAAAGCACTTGTCACCAAAGTATAAGGCAGAAAAAGCATATGGTGGTAACACATTAGATCCAACCGATAATGTATGAGAAGTCTGGAAAACTGGTGACATGGAGAATGCCTTGTTCAAGTCGGCTCTTAAACCGGTGAAGAAATATTGATTCAAAAACACATCACGGCTGACTTCTTTGTTGATGTTTTCAATGGTACCAGGATTGGTTAAATCCAATGATTTTCTATGTTCAGCGATGGTGGTATAGACATCGTTTATGTACTGGAAGAAAGGATTGGACGAGCCTTTTGCCGGTTGGGATGTGGCGGCCGGCAAAGTAGGCACGTTCAACTTGGCGATATCGTTCAAAGGAACTTGTGTCTTTTCGTCTGACATGGCACTAGAAGATAACTATGTAGAACTATAGGTTGTCGAAGCAAGTGTGAAAAAAAAAAGTGAAAAAATGAGAATCATCGTGCTGAGAGTTACCACCGAGCGCGGGCCAACTTCGGTGCCGGTAAAACGTTTAGTGAGAAGTGAGGTTGTGATAGAATAGACATATTAGTGTACTGACTTAGTTTAGTAACATAGTCTATTGACCATATTGCAACACCACATTGACTATAACCTTCCACCATACAATACACAACGAAAAAGAAACTGGAAAAACCATTTATCCGATCTGGGCATGTTTCATCTTCTGTTACATCACCAACTAATTCTGTGCCGGCCCATGACGTAACATCGTAAGCCCATACCTGCACACAACCTACCGTTAACCTTCGCACGATGCTGTTCCGGCCGGTTTATAGGATGATCTAAGGACATTATTTAATATCGGACTTTCCCACCGGGTTTATTACAGTTCTAGTGTGCTACCATGACGGTTCCATTGATTAATGGCGCTTCATCGCTTTGTTTCCATGCTGCCAATGCCCTGCTTTTGGCCGAATGCGTGGATTTTTATACCAATGTTGTAGGATTTCAATATCACTCCCAGGATAATGGCTTTACCTACTTGGTGTCTGCCAATAGAAAGTTATCGTTGAGATTATCAGTTGACTTGTCCTTGGCCAATTCCCCTGAAAAGATAAAACTGTTGACAGATCAATTAGCCAGTCAATTGGCTTCGACTGACTTGAGATCCTTGGAGAGTTGTTTTGTCTTACAGTGTGAAAACTTGAACCAATTGATTACCAACTTGAACAATTTTAGAAAACCAGTACAAGTAGCTCCAAACGAATTGTTTCCTAGTGAATGTTATACCATCGATCCTTTGGGAAGTGTCATAGGGTTTACTGTTCCGGGAAATCCCTTGACCTCGGTGCCCCCTGTTGATAAATTGGCTCCTACCGATAACTTGGCTCCTGCTGAAACAACATTATCTACATCTACGTCCATGAGAGCCAATATGGACTCCATTACTGTTCCACCGACTAGAAGAAGAAATGTTGCCGTGATGACTTCTGGTGGTGATGCTCCAGGAATGAACTCGAATGTCAGAGCTGTTATTAGAGCGGCTATTTATAGAGGTTGTAAGGCCTATGCTATTATGGAAGGGTATGAGGGTTTAGTCAGAGGGGGCCCTGAGTATATTAAGGAAATGAACTGGGAAGATGTTAGAGGATATTTAAGTGATGGAGGTACTAATATTGGGACTGCTAGATGTAAGGATTTCCGTGAAAGAGCTGGAAGATTAAAAGGTTGTAAGCATCTTATTGACGCGGGTATCGATGCTTTAATTGTATGTGGAGGAGACGGTTCTTTAACCGGAGCTGATTTGTTCAGATCCGAGTGGCCTTCTTTGATCAAGGAGTTAAAAGACACTGACAAGATCACTACTGAACAGTATGAAAATCACAAACATTTGAATATTTGTGGAACTGTGGGGTCTATTGATAACGATATGGCCACTACAGATGCTACGATTGGATGTTATTCATCTTTGGCCAGAATATGTCAAGCTGTAGATTATATTGATGCGACTGCCAATTCTCACTCCAGAGCTTTTGTGGTGGAAGTTATGGGAAGACATTGTGGTTGGTTAGCTTTAATGGCCGGTATTGCCACTTCTGCTGATTATATTATGATTCCTGAAAAGCCTGCTTCGTCTCAAGATTGGAAAGCTCAAATGTGTAAGATTGTTTCCAAGCACAGAGGTAAAGGAAAGAGAAAGACTATAGTGATTGTTGCCGAAGGAGCTATCACCAACGATTTGGAACCTATTTCTTGTAATGATGTTAAGAATGTATTGGTGGATGAATTAGGGTTGGATACTAGAGTCACTACTTTGGGACATGTGCAAAGAGGGGGGACTGCGGTTGCTTATGATAGGATTCTTGCTACTTTGCAAGGGGTTGAAGCGGTTCAAGCTGTATTGGATTGTACTCCAGATACTCCATCACCTTTAATTGCCGTTGAGGAAAATAAGCTTGTGAGGAAACCTTTAGTGGATGCAGTTAGAATCACCAAATCGGTGGCCACTGCTATCCAGAACAAAGATTTCGATAAAGCCATGGCCTTGAGAGATTCTGAATTCGTGGAACATTTACAAAACTTTATTGCCATGAACTCTGCTAATCATAATGAACCTATTTTGCCGGTTGAAAAGAGAAAGAAAATCGCCATCATTAATGTGGGGGCTCCTGCTGGTGGTATGAATAGTGCTGTCTATGCTATGGCTACCTATTGTATGTCACAAGGGCATACTCCTTATGCCATCCATAATGGATTTTCCGGGTTGGCCAGACATGAATCGGTTAGACTGATTGACTGGTTGCAAATTGAAGGATGGAACTCAATTGGAGGATCCGAAATTGGTACTAATAGAACCACGCCTACCGAAGCCGATTTGGGAATGATTGCTTACTACTTTGAAAAGTATAAGTTTGATGGTTTGGTCTTGGTTGGAGGATTTGAAGCCTTTGTGTCGTTGAATGAACTTGAAGAAGCAAGAGTATCGTATCCTGCGTTCAGAATTCCTATGGTGTTAGTACCTGCTACTATTTCCAATAATGTCCCTGGAACTGAATATTCTTTAGGTTCTGATACTTGTTTGAACTCTTTAACTGATTATTGTGATGTGGTCAAACAATCTGCATCTGCCACTAGAGACCGTGCGTTTGTAATTGAGGTCCAAGGAGGTAATTCTGGTTATATTGCCACCTATGCTTCTTTAACCACCGGTGCTCAAGCTTCATATGTGCCTGAAGAAGGAATAGAATTAGCACAATTGGAAATGGATATAAGGTCCTTGAGAGAATCTTTTGCTACTGAAAAAGGCTTATCCAAAGCCGGTAAATTGATATTAAAAAGCACCAACGCATCCAAGGTTTTGACTACACAAGTATTGGCTAATATCATCAACGAAGAATCCAATGGAGAATTCGATACTAAAACCGCCGTACCAGGTCACGTCCAACAAGGAGGATTGCCATCTCCTATTGACAGAACCAGAGCTGCCAGATATGCCATCAAAGCTGTTCAGTTCATCGAAGACAACATCGATGCAATTGAACCGTTCAAATACAGCGTGGACTTTGAATATGACAAGAAAGCCATTTCGAATACCGCTACTGTGTTAGGAATCAAATCTTCTCATATCAGATTCACTTCTATAAGATACTTATATGACTTCGAGACCGAATTGGGCAAGAGAATGCCAAAGAAGATCTCTTGGGCCAAGACCAGAGATATCGCCGACCTGTTGGTCGGAAGAACTCGTCTCTCCAGAAAGAATTAACTCCGTCATCTCATACATCTACTAATTATAATATACGATTTATTTATCATTTTATGCGCATTGTTTTTGCAACCATTTTTTGCAGCAATTGATTTTGCAACCATTTTAAACATTTGCCAGGATGACTCCACGTAAGAGCAGATCCTATTCATGTTATGATTCGTTTCCTCTTGCGGAGTCTACTAGGATAGAGCTAAATTTAGATTCGGCTAGTTTACCTACTTTTGAAAACAATAGCGAGAAACCTGAGATTGTGGAACCTGTCAAACCTTGTGTCAACGAGCTGGGTTTTTCAAGGGAGGAGAAGACAAATAACTTGTTTGTAAGAGCTGTTCATTCGTTTAGGAGAACTAATAAGACTGATTTGGAAGGTAATGCTCAAATGAGCAAAGGGTTATCGGGATTTTCATTGCAGATGATCGCTATAGGAGGGTCTATAGGAACAGGTTTATTAGTTGGAACCGGACACCTCTTGAGCATGGCTGGTATTTTGCCAGTCTTAATTGGGTATTTGATTATATCTTTGTTTGTGTTTGTGACTTGTCAGGGGTTAGGGGAAATGGCGGTTGCGGTCCCCTTGACTGGATCATTCATCACCTACACTGTAGAGTTTGTAGATAAGAGTTGGGGCTACACTATGGGCTGGAACTATTGTTTCCAATGGATGACTTTACTTCCACTTGAATTAGTAGCTACTACTCTTGTTATGGATTTCTGGTCTTTACATATTGAGAGATGGGTTATCATTAGTATTTCATTCGTATTCATGATTGGTCTAAGCTTGTGTAGCGTGGTATACTATGGGGTATTGGAGGCTATTTTCTCTCTTATCAAAGTTATTGCCATAGTCGGTTTTGTGTTTATTGGAGTCTTGACCAATACTGGGGTATTCCGTAATGAACCTATTGGATTTAAGTATTTGAAAAATCCAGGCATGGTGTCTCCTAAGTTCAAATGGCAAGAAGGATTTCAATTATTAATTTCAGCAGCTTTCAGTTTTGCCGGAACCGAATTGGTGGGTCTAGCAGCAGCAGAATCCAGTAATCCAACCAAGCAGCTACCTAAAGCCATTAAACAGATATTCTGGAGAATTTCATTCTTTTACTTGACATGTTTAATTATCATTGGTTTACTTGTGCCTTATGACCATGAAAACCTCATCAATGTGGATTCAGATAAACTAAGTGCATCGCCATTTGTATTGGCTTTGTTGAACTCATCTATGAACACTAACATTTTAAGTAATTTTTTCAATGGAGTCATATTGATTTCTATCCTTTCTGTTTGTCATAATGCCGTCTATGCTTCATCCAGAGCCCTTATTTCACTTTCGGAAAACGGGTTAGCTCCAAGATTTCTAGGCTATATAGATAAGAAGGGAAGACCAATTATTTCCATATTGATTTCCTTGACATTTGGGTTCCTTGCATTCTTCTCCATCTTGTCACCTGCTGGATCTAAAATCATGTTTGAGTGGTTGATGTCTCTTAATGGGCTCTCGGTGGTACTTAATTATGGAACTATATGTATTGACCATATTCGCTTCAGAAACCTTTTACAGGTTAAAGATATTTCTTCTACTAAGGAATTACCTTTCAGATCAGGTTTGGGAGTTTGGGGTTCTTACCTTGGATTGTTCTTAAGTATTTTGATTGTAGCTGGGAAAACCGTCCTGAATTTTATGTTGAATCAATCTTTCTTCTATATTCTTCAGAGTAATCTCTGCCTACTTACAATCATCGCCGTCTACATTACTCACAAAGCAGTTCACTACTATAAGTATAAGAGCTTCCAAATGCTTACAAACTTAAGTGACTTTGAGTTTATTACGGGAGTATTTACAGACTCAAAGTCAAGATTAGATAATAGAAACCAGATCATAGAATCAGCATTAGAATATCAGCAGTTGCCGTTTGGAAAAAAGGTTTTGACATGGATGTTTTGAAAATTATATAATTTATTGAGAATGACATAACTTTAACAATATCATCTTGACCAAGGACCATCTTGACCAAGTGCCGTCTCTACAATGAACATAGTATAACTAAAAAGCATAGAGAATATATCTCAACACGCTGCTTTTTTGCAACCGGTTCGCAGCATTTTGACGAAGTATCGTCAAATCTGTTGATGACAACAACCATGGAACATGAACAACTAGATCTACAAATATCCCGTATGTATTACTTGATTGTATGTTGGAAGCTTTATGGAGTATACTAACAACTTATCAGAGATCCAAACGAAGATTGTCAATTGCACCAGCCATGATTCGATTAAAGCCGTGAGAGAAACTTTGAACCAGTTGAATATCACGGTTCAACAACGTATGGAACAAATGACCAATTACAACAAACAAAAGTATATGGGCAAAACAGAAACGCTTTTCAAATTGTTAGAGGGTAAAAAAAACTCCCTTTCCCTGGAAAAGTTTGAATTTAAAGGAGAGCCAATAGTGTTGAACCAAGGGACAACAGAACAAGCCCAAACCAATATCAAGATAGAGCCGTACATACAAACGGTTTCCCATCAAAGAGTTTTTATTGAGGAACATGTTAGTCATCTTTTGATCAGAGACTTGAAGCAATGTGCTGTGGTTAATGATCACAAAAGTTCATCAATTAATCTTTATCAAGCAGTAGATTGTATCATGAGGTTAGATATTGAAGGAACCATCAGTCTTACAAATGTTTCCGACTCCATATTAATATTGAATTGTCATCAGCTAAGGCTTCATAACCTTAAAAACTGTTTGATTTTAACTAATATCGCCAGTGAAATCATTCTCGAAGATTGCCAGCGGTTGAAGTTCAATAATAAAGTTCATATTAATGATTTCAATTTTAATTTCGAAAAGTCTACTAGCTACCAGTTTGTTGAAGTGGATGAAGATAAATTAAGTTGGATCGACGATCCTGACTTTGATACGAATGCGTTATCTAATTCTATTGTTGATTTTTTGAAGTAACGTGATGTAGCATAGAAATATTATGCGCTTACTAGTGATGGTTCTAGACTGTTGAACGATTAGACTCCACGTTCCTTATCGCTCCACTGCCTGCTCAAGCGCCACTTATGCACCACTGCCTCATTACAACTCCTTAACACCCCTCCTTTGCTCATTTTAAACTATTGTGTTTGCGCTCCTACACCTAGTCTGCAGCCAATTGTGTAAGATAAATAGCTCAATGCCGTGTAACCCGTATGTGCCACACATCTGAATCCATCCAAACACGTTTGAGCCACCGCTAATGAACGGTTATTGAAGAGCAGAAGAGCAAAAAAAAAGTTCAATGACCGCGTATAACCGAGTAACCGCGAATAAGCGCCAGTAAGCGATGTGGTGATGTATTACTATAAATTAAACTATGTTTTTCCTGATTATAGATCAAAACTTGTCCTGTAATCAAAATGACTGTACTTTCGTCTGAAATCCCTTTGGGAGAATATGTTTTCTTAAGAATCCTTCAAGCAAACCCTCAATTGAAGTCCATCTTTGGGGTGCCTGGAGATTATAATCTCAATTTAATGGAGTATTTGTATAAAGATTCCATCTTGGAACAGGATGTCAAATTTGTTGGTAACTGTAACGAGTTGAATGCTGCTTATGCCAGTGATGGGTACGCTAAGATTCTTAAGACTTTTTCCGTGTTAATCACAACTTTGGGAGTTGGCGAATTATCGGCCTTGAATGGTATTTCTAGTGCATTCTCGGAGTTTGTTCCTATCTTACATATTGTGGGAAGCATTCCGACCGTTAAGGAAAAACATAATCAAAATGCCTCTGTAGACCAAATCCAGAACTGGCACCATTTGATCCAAAATAAAAATGCTTTGGAAGCTCCAGATTGTCATGTGTTCAATAAGATGAGTGAGCCTGTTTCAATTTGCAGTGAAACATTGACTGCTGAAGGGTTATTTAATGGTGACAACTTTGATAGAATCGACAATGTCATAACACAAATCTTGAAAGAGTCCAGACCAGGATATTTATTTATCCCAGCTGACTTACCGGATATTAAAGTTCCTAGCTCCAGATTGGTCAACCAACCATTTTCATTCCAAGAATTTGATGAAACCAATGTTCAAAGTGTTGAAACATTAAACGTCGTGACTGAAAGAATCTTGTCTGCTTTATATGAATCGTCATCTCCATCTCTTATGGCAGATGACTTGGTTCATAAATTCGGAGCTTTTGATAGTTTCACCGGCATTATTGACAAAGTAGCTAATAACAAGTTTGTCAAGTTGTATTCATCCAGAATTGCTAAATATATCGATGAGACGTTGGACAATTTCATTGGAGTTTATCCTTCTCCAAACAAATCCATCATTGAAAGTTTTCAAAATGATACCGATTTGTTGATTATTTTCGGTTACACCAATTTTGAAACCAATGGGATTTATGGCGGTATGGATCACTATAAGAATATCAAAAATGTGATCCGGATTCATCCAGATTATGTCAAGTTCAATGACGAGTACGTCTTTACCAAGCCAAAAAACAGCACCAACAGGTACTTTTCCATGAATGATTTGATTTCCCAAATTGGTCAACGTTTGGATACGTCCAAGTTGCAAGCTTTAGACAATGTCCTGAAATATAATCCAAGCAATAACAAATTCCTAAACGCTGCTGGAGATGAGGACAAGACTGGAAGAATCACACAAAGTCAATTATTCAACTTTGCTAATAACTACATTCAAGAAAATGATATTATACTTGCGGAGATTTCTTCATTTGCATTTGATATTCCAAATTTAACTTTCAAGAAGAATGTCAGATGTATCTACAATTCATACTACGCTTCTATTGGATACGCCTTGCCTGCCACCTTAGGGATATCGTTGGCTCTCAAGGATCTTGGGATCACTGACAGAAGAGTGATTTTGTTTGAAGGAGATGGTTCGGCCCAAATGACAGTACAAGAAATCTCTACTTTCTTAAGATTCAACGTCACCAAGCCACAAATATTCCTTATGAACAACGAAGGATATACTATTGAAAGAGCCATCAAAGGAGAGACTAAGTCCTACAACGACATACAATTATGGAACTGGCAATTTGCCGGGAAAATGTTTGGTGACATAAACGAAGAACGTCATAGGTATATAAAACTAAACACCGGGGAAGAATTTGACCAGTACTTTAACTCCGAACGGACCTCGGAGCCGGAAAAATTAGACTTCATCGATTTGATGATGTACAAAACCGATTACTCCAACGGATTGAAGTTCTTCCTACGTAAATAGGATATTGTCCAGTATATACGAATAAATGAGTGTATGATCAGGTTTTATATCCGACGGCCGTCCCCCTTCTTCAATACCCGAAGGATACCCCAGCTTTTCGCGCATTGATTCCCCATACTTCTGCTGAAATTGTTTAAATATCATTCAATATCACTTACTTTTTTATTAACAATGTTAGCTTCTAGTGACTCCGACTACATCTTTGACGACGACAAAACTCCCTTGTTGGAGTTGATCAAGAAAAACTTACCTTTAAAGGGAGACTCCAGTATAGCAGTCCCGGTTGAAGGGTCTAAGGTCCCGGGCTATTCTCATGTTTACCGGAATGGGGCTTTTCCCAACAAATTGAAAAAATTCTTTAGAAAAGACTTGGGTACTTGTCATGCCATCTTTGAAGAAGCAGCTAAGTATAGTGGTGACAGTCCTTGCGTGAAATTTAGACCTCATGATTATCTGACTGATCAGCCTAAAGGGTACTATGATTGGTTGAGTTATAATCAGTTTAAGAGCATGAAGGATAAGTTAGGGGCCGGGATTATTTATCACTTGCAAAACAGTCCTTTTAAGAAACCCGCAAAGTATGAATGCCATGAAAAGATCGATAATCATGTCAGGGATTATGCTGGATATGACCATAAGAATCACTCCTTTGTGGTGACTCTTTACTCTAACAACAGGTACGAATGGTTATTAACTGATCTTGCATGTTCCAGTTACTCCATTACCAACACTGCTTTGTATGACACTTTAGGGGTCAATGCCTCGGAGTTTATTTTGGAATTGACTCAGTCACCGATTGTGGTTTGCACGAAGAAACATATCAAAGCGATTATTGGCTTGAAACAAAAGTTTCCTGATCAATTGGGTCATATTATCTCGATTGTTTCTATGGATCCATTGTATGAGTCTGATCATCAGTTAAGAAAGTACTCTTATGAAACTCAAATCACCTTGAACGATTTGGACCTGATTATGGCTTTAGGAGAAATGAATTCATTACCGAACTTAGCTCCTAATTCGGATACTTTATATACTATTAGTTTCACTTCTGGTACTACTGGAAATAATCCTAAAGGTGTATCTTTGACTCACACCAGTTCAACTTCAAGCTTGCTTTTTTATTTATCGCAAATGCCTATTACTCCTGATAGTTTTGCGTTTTTACCATTAGCTCATATCTTTGAGAGGGAAACTACCTTGGCTACTTTAGCTAGTGGTGCTTGTGTTGTGTTTCCTCAATTGAACTATTCTCCGTTGACTTTATTGGAAGATCTCAAGTTGGCTAAACCCACGAGAATCTCTTTGGTTCCTAGAGTATTGAACAAGTTCGAAGCCGCAGTTAAGGCTGCCACTATCGACAACCCCCACGGGTCTGCCCTTTCCAAAAAGATATTCAATAAAGTGTTCAATGACAAAATTGAAATCCAGCAATTGAAAGATGGATCTGAAGGAACAAATATTCTTTATGATACTTTTATCACTCTGAAAATCAAGGCTCAATTTGGATTTGATAACTTGAAAATATTGATTGTGGGTTCTGCTCCTATTGATCCTCAGACTGTGAAATTCTTGAAAGCCTCCATGCAAATAGGTCTTCCTCAAGGTTATGGTACCACAGAAGTGTTTGCAGGAATGTGTATTTCTCCAGCGTTCGAAGCAGAACCTGGAAGTGTTGGAGCCACTGCCATTAGTACTGAAGTAAAACTTAGAGAAGTTCCTGAAATGAACTATACCAGCAATGATGAAGGGGGCCCAAGAGGAGAATTGTTAATTAGAGGATATCAAAACTTCAAAGAATACTATAAAAACCCTGAAGAGACTGCCAAAACTATTGATGAAGAAGGCTGGTATTGTAGTGGAGATATCGCCCGTATTTCCAAGGATACTGGAAGACTATACATTATTGACCGGGTGAAGAATTTCTTCAAGTTAGCCCAAGGTGAATTTATTGCTCCAGAAAGTATTGAAAACAATTATCAATCGAATAATCCGATTTTATCGCAAATGTTTGTTCACGGAGTTCCTATCCAGAATTATTTGGTGGGGATTCTAGGAATTGATAGAGCTAACGTCACAAACTTCTTGACCAGAAACTGTAAAGTCCAGGCAAATTTGTCGACTTTAAGTGACGCTGATCTTTTAAACCTAATTAACCAGAAGGAGCATAAACGGGTATTGGTAGAATTCATCAACAGCGCCGTTCCCCACTTAAAAGGATTCCAGAAGGTCCAGAATGTTTATGTGGAGTTCGAGCCTTTGACCTTAGACAGAAATGTGGTGACACCAACCATGAAAGTGAAAAGACCTATTGCAAAGAAATTTTTTGCAGCCATTTTAGACAAGTTATACGCCGAGGGACCGGTCGTGGCTGGAGCCAAGTTATAAGCCCATGGTAAGGCCATATGGTTCCTATATGATTATATTTAGTTGGCTATATACTTAAAGTAGTTAGATGTTCATATATATTAATATATTCATTATATATATATGTATATATATTGTACTGTAATCGTCAGTTACCCCATATTTCCTTTTTGGGATTCTCTCGCCGCTTCCCCACAAATTGTGATTTTCCACCGGGTATACCGAAACTGTCATCGGCTATCTGTACTTTCATCGGCTACCTATTCTTTGAATCGGCTTTTAATCACGGCAGTTGTGGTACTATTTATACAAGCTGATTTCCTAGTGGTTTATTCAACATCATGTTTGCCGAAGAAAGCTCAAACTACGTGTTTGAAAACACCGCTCCACTGTTGGAGCTCTACCAACAGTTACCCCTTGCTGAAAGTTCCAATGGTATTGCTGCTGAAAACAGTGACCGTGCTGGATTTTCCCCTGTTTACAGAAATGCTGCCACCCCTCATAAACCAAAGACTTTCTTGGTGAAAGGCATTGAAACCTGTCATGCTGTATTTGAAGATGTTGTTGGACAACGCGGTGATAGTCCTTGTGTCAAATTCAGACCTCATGATTACCAGAATGATAGTCCTAAAGGGTATCAGACATTAAGCTACAAGCAGATTAAGCGATTAAAGGATGATTTAGGAGCCGGAATCATTTATCATTTACAAAACAGTCCTTACAAGCGGCCAGAAAAGTATGAGAGTCATAGGAAAATTGAGAACCATATTAATGACTATACCGGCTATGACCACCAAAACCATTCCTTTGTGGTAACTATCTATGCTAATAATAGATACGAATGGACTGTTACCGACTTGGCGTGCTCCAGTTATTCAATCACCACCACGGCTTTATACGACACTTTGGGGGCCCATACCTCTGAGTTCATTCTTAACTCTACTAAGTCTCCTATAGTTGTTTGTGCTAAGCAGCATGTGGTGAAACTAGTCAATTTAAAACGGCAACTTCCAGAAAAATTGGGCCATCTTATCTCTATTGTGTCTATGGATCCATTGTTTGAATCAGATTATAGCTTAAGAAAGTATTGTGCTCAACAGCAGATAGTCTTGAATGACCTTGATCTGATAATCGCCTTGGGGAACATGAACCCCTTGGATAGTTTGCCTCCTACTGCCAATACTTTGTACACTATTAGTTTTACTTCCGGAACTACCGGAGCTAATCCCAAGGGAGTATCTTTGAGCCATAGGAGCATTACTTCTGCTTTAGCATTCTATGTTTGTCAAATCCCTAAGACGCCAGATAGTTTTTGTTTCTTGCCCTTGGCCCATATCTTTGAAAGAGAAACTACGTTTGCCACTTTAGGAACCGGAGGTTGTGTGATTTATCCCCAGTTGAATTATTCGGCTGTGACTTTAATTAACGACCTTAAGATAGCTAAACCTACAAGGATTTCTTTGGTTCCTAGAATATTGAATAAATTTGAAGCCACCATCAAGGCAACTACTATCAATAACCATGATAACTCTGAATTGACAAAATCCATTTACAAGAAGGTGTTTAGTGATAAAACCGAATCTCATGGATTATATGATGGTTCTGAAGGAAAGAATCTTGTTTATGATACTTTCATCACCAATGGAATCAAGAAACAATTTGGTTTTGATAATCTTCAATTCATGCTTGTAGCTTCTGCCCCGATAGATCCGGAAACAGTCAAGTTTTTAAAGGCTTCGATGCAAATAGGTCTTGCTCAATTGTATGGAACTACTGAAATCTTTGGTGCTGTGAGTGCTTCTCCTATATTTGATGCTAAGCCGGGGACTTCCGGATCTCCCGGAGTCAACACTGAGTTCAAGCTTAAAGAGCTACCGGATATGAACTATACGTTGAAAGACCAAGGAGGGCCAAGAGGAGAATTATTGGTTAGAACTCATCAAAGTTTCTTTGGCTACTACCGAAACAATGAAGAAACTGCCAATTGCCTTGATCAAGAAGGATGGTATCATACGGGAGACATTGGTCAAATTATGCTGGATTCAGGCAGAGTCCGTATTATTGATCGGGTCAAGAATTTCTTCAAGCTCTCACAAGGAGAATTCGTTGCTCCTGAAAGTATCGAGAACAATTACCAGTCTCATAATTCCTTATTGACTCAGATATACGCTTACGGAGACCCTTACAGAACCTATTTAGTAGGGATCCTTGGGATTGACAGAACAAACATAGCTAAATTCCTTGCAAAATATTGCCAGGTTGATGTGAAAGGTTTAGCCGACAAAGAGCTCTTGGAACTTATTAATTTGCCTGAGAATAAGAGAGTCTTAATTGAGACTCTTAATCAAGCAGTACCCCACTTAAAAGGATTTCAAAAAATCAAAAATGCATTCGTGGAGTTCGAACCCTTGACCCTTGACCGTAACGTTGTGACGCCTACCATGAAGCTCAAAAGACCAGTGGCTAAGAAGTTTTTTGAGGAAATTTTGGATAAATTATATGAAGAAGGGCCAGTGGTGGGAGGAAGCTCGGCCAAACTCTAGATGCTTTTTATATATATATTAATATGCCAATAAGATAGACAAGCTTGTATAGTTATGAGGCTAAGATATAGTTATATGGCTGAAGAGTACATTACTGATTTCGCAGCTATTGCTCTAACCTGCATTTTCTTAAATAGCATGTTACATCTTGGCGCGCTGAATTTTCCACTGAATGAAAACCTTTTAACGTATATCCATCACATCAGCAAAATGGTATGTGTTACATGAGCCGTGAAGTTGCTTGGCCTTGAATATTATTGTTGTTTCCAGTTACTATCGTCGCTGGGATAGTTGTTTGCCCATTGATTCCTTAAAAAAACTGATATTTTTCACAACCTTTCACCTTCTTTTCGTTTATTTTCAAATGTCGATACTCAATTTGTTGATACTTGAAATACTCAACCAAACATGTTCAAATTTCAATTGATATTCAAGCGGGCCCTTCAATCAATTCATAATCTGTATTTTGTTCTATACTAACATAAATAGTCTGCCACGATTTCTACCAACGTCCAGAGTAAAGACTTGAATGGAGTGTCATTAATTGCCGCTCATTCCCACATCAGTGGTTTAGGATTGGATGAAACCTTGAAACCTAAAGAATCGGCTCAGGGGATGGTGGGCCAATTGAAAGCCAGAAAAGCCGCCGGGGTTATATTGAAAATGATTCAGGCTGGGAAAATCGCCGGAAGAGCTGTATTGATAGCAGGACCTCCATCTACTGGTAAGACTGCTATAGCCACCGGGTTATCTCAAAGTTTAGGATCGGAAGTTCCTTTCACTGCCTTGGCCGGGTCGGAAATCTTTTCATTGGATTTGTCCAAGACCGAATCTTTGACCCAAGCGTTTCGGAAATCTATTGGAATTAGAATCAAAGAAGAAACAGAGATAATTGAAGGGGAAGTGGTGGAGATCCAAATCGATAGATCAATTACTGGAGGTCATAAGCAAGGGAAATTGACCATCAAGACCACCGATATGGAAACCATTTATGAATTGGGGAACAAAATGATTGAGAGTTTGACCAAGGAAAAGATTTTGGCTGGTGATATAGTCTCGATTGATAAATCTTCGGGAAAAATCACCAAATTAGGTAAATCATTTACTAGAGCCAGAGATTATGACGCTATGGGACCAGAAACTAAATTTGTTCAATGCCCTGAAGGAGAATTACAGAAGAGAAAGGAAGTTGTCCATACTGTATCATTACATGAAATTGATGTGATAAACTCCAGACAACAAGGGTTTTTGGCATTATTTTCAGGGGATACTGGAGAAATCAGATCAGAAGTAAGAGATCAAATCAATACCAAAGTGGCCGAATGGAAAGAAGAAGGAAAAGCCGAGATTGTTCCTGGGGTATTATTCATTGACGAAGTGCATATGTTGGATATTGAAAGTTTTTCATTCATAAATAGAGCCTTGGAAGACGATTTTGCTCCTATTGTAATAATGGCTACCAACAGAGGAATGTCGACCACCAGAGGAACCAACTATAAATCTCCTCATGGATTACCTATTGATTTATTGGACCGTTCTATCATTATCCACACTTCCAATTACAATCAAGAGGAAATCAAAACCATTTTATCGATCAGAGCCCAAGAAGAGGAAATTGAATTGACCGGAGATGCGTTGGCTTTATTGACCAAGATTGGTCAAGAAACCAGTTTAAGATACGCATCTAATTTACTCTCGGTGTCGCAACAGATTTGTTTAAAGAGAAGAGTTAATACGGTTGAATTAGGGGATATTAAAAGAGCCTATATGTTATTTTTGGATTCCGATAGATCAGTACAATATTTGGAAGAAAATAAGCACCAATATATTGATGATGAAGGAAAAGTTACTATTGGGATCAATGGAGTGAATGGAAGTAATGATAAGGACAAGATGGAGACTGATTAGGGGATGTAAGCTAATATATTAGATTGTAGTGTAAAATAAACCGTAGAATGATAGAAGAACTGTAGAATGATACGTGAATTGATGCTGTTATAGTACTAAATAGAAAATAAAATGAAATAAAAATAAAATAAAAAAAAATTAAAAGAAAAAAAAAAAAAAATAAATAAAATAAAAAAAAACAAGAACTAAAAAGATGCTGTCAAGAACTTAATGTGTCAACAGTTCACGTACCTGTTTGGACTGTTACGCGTGCAATTAATCTTCATATTGCTATTATATCATTACTAGTGCAGGCGTTAGTCTGTGCACGATAATGAAATCCTATAGCAACCGGTAGATAGACAAAGCATTCTACTGTCTATAGGGGTCAAGTGCCCAGTTTGTGTCATAATACCTATAAGTAACCAATAATTTATTACCAAGCGATTCAACTATAGACCAGGTACATAGTTTACTAAATGAGGCATAATACAACAGTGCCATATAACATGTGCCATACAACATGTGCCATTGAGGTGTGGAGAAGTCTACGGCACTTTACCTCCTAATACTCCATCTCCAATAATACGACGACATCACCCGCAACTCCGAGTGGTGTTAGTAATTGCTTGTCTGTGAATGGTTGCTCTCTATTTTAACTACTGTCGGAGTTGATCTACTACAACTACGCTATATTAGTTCGTTTATATGATGTTTGAACAGTATGAGCCAGACGTTCAATAATCTAAACTTTGTCAGTTCAACTCCTCCTTTCCTGCTGTTTCTGGTTCCATTTCTCTATGTTCCTGTTCTGATTTTCTTCTAGACCCTGATGCCTTACAAACATCGTAGTGTAGAGCCCATTACTTTATTAGTGACCCAACTCCGTGGTTTGCAGCCACCGGCTGAGACATGGATGCAAAATAAGAGGAGCAATTGTGGGCCGTTTATTAATCAGGAGGTGTCTAGAACTATGGAGTAATATAAAAAGTGTGTTAATGCCATGATTTTGATATTGATATTGATATTGATATTGATATTTGAACTGATAGCTTGACAATGGCTCCTACTTATACTAACTCCAACGGTCAACCAGAACCAAGTGCCTTTGCTACTCAAAGAGTAGGCGAACATGGACCTTTATTATTACAAGATTTCCACTTGATCGACTCCTTGGCCCATTTCGATAGAGAAAGAATCCCTGAAAGAGTGGTTCATGCTAAAGGTGGTGGTGCTTACGGGGAATTTGAAGTGACTGACGATATCACCGATATCTGTGGGTCTGATTTCTTGAGTACCATTGGAAAGAAAACCAAAACTTTCACCAGGTTTTCTACTGTTGGTGGAGAGTCTGGTTCTCCTGATACCGCCAGAGATCCTCGGGGGTTTTCTACCAAATTATATACTGAAGAAGGAAATTTGGATTTGGTATATAATAATACACCAGTGTTTTTCATAAGAGATCCTTCCAAATTCCCCCACTTTATCCACACTCAGAAGAGAAACCCCCAGACCCATTTGAAAGATGCCAATGCTTTCTGGGACTATCTTGTTAGCAACCCCGAAAGTCTTCATCAAGTGGTGACCTTGTTTAGTGACAGAGGAACTCCTGCTAGTTGGAGACACATGAATGGTTACTCAGGTCATACTTATAAATGGTCCAATAAAAATGGAGACTGGCACTATGTTCAGGTCCACTTGATTACTGATCAAGGAAACAAAGGATTGACCAATGAAGAAGCCGGAGAACTTGCCGGAAAGAACCCTGATGTTGATCAAGAGGATTTGTTCAACAGTATCGAGGAAGGTAACTTTCCTAGCTGGACCTGTTATATTCAAACCATGACCAAGGAACAAGCTCAAAAGGCCCCATTTTCGGTGTTTGATTTGACCAAAGTGTGGCCCCACAAGGATTATCCTATGAGAAGATTCGGGAAGTTGGTATTGAATAAAAATGTTGAAAACTATTTTGCTGATGTGGAACAAGCTGCTTTTGCTCCTTCCCATACCGTGCCATACATGGAAGCCAGTGCTGATCCAGTATTACAATCGAGATTATTCTCTTATAATGATACTCATAGACACAGATTAGGGGTTAACTATACACAAATCCCCGTCAATTGTCCAGTCACTGGAAAGAGTATTGCCCCTCATTTGAGAGATGGGTCCATGAATGTCAATGGCAACTTGGGTAGTCATCCAAACTATTTGGCTTCTGATAGAAAGTTAGAATTCAAACAATTTAGCGCTCAACAAGACCAAGAGGTATGGAGTGGGGCTGCTACTTCATTCCATTGGGGTGCTACTGAAGCCGAGTATGAACAACCTAGAAGATTGTATGAGGTATTGGGTAAGGTTCCTGATCAACAAGAACATTTGGCTCACAATGTGGCTACTCATGTTTGTAATGCTAATGCCAGTATTCAAGACCGGGTGTTTGAATATTTTGGCCATGTTTCTCCTGACTTAGCAGCAGCTATTAAGAAGGAAACATTGGAGTTGTCTCCAAGAAAGTAAGTGTGTATTGAATGGATGATTTATGGTATATTTTGTAACAATTGTCAGATCCTTTGATACATCATCTCTTGATCTCTTCTCGTCTTCCAATGGTCTCCTAAAACATATCTAACAATATCTAAGTCATATCTAACAATATCTAAATAACCTACAATGGAACTTATCTGTAAACGTATATTATTCCTCACGTTGATATTATTCGCTCCCCTTGGTGTTCAAAATTAAGGCAATGATCAACCCATATAATCCCAACACCTCGGCAAAAATTAATATCAACACAATCCCCACAAACAACCGTGGTTGATGCATAAACTGTCTAACCCCTTCATCCCCTACTATACCAATAGAATAGCCTGAAGCTAAACAGGAAAACCCTACTGATAATCCACAGGCCAAATGCATAAATCCATTGAAAAGTGTATAATTATTAGTAGGATCCAATCCTCCAGCAATTAAAACTGCTACCACTAACCCATAAACTGCTAAAATCCCCGACATAACCACGGGAATTAACGATCTCATGATTAATTCAGGCTTAAAGGTCCCAATCCCTGAAATCCCAATTCCCGATTTGGCAGTTCCAATGGCGGCTCCAGTACATGACAATACCATGGCAGCCGTGCATCCAGCAAACCCTAAGAACGGAGCGAACGCTGGGGTATATTCATCCCCAAGAATATCAGACATTTGTGGTTCTATTGCTAACTATGGAATTCTTGAAACGAAAGATGGTGAACAATTTGAGGATATTGTGGCGGCCACGAAAGTGCGAAACTATCACAACAAAGTATACAAGAACAACAACTATACAAGAGTACGAAGGATAGTCTAGACCACAGTCTGTGTATAATAGTGTATTATTAATCTTGTATCATAAAGCTGTTCGAGTTTGAACAGCGTCAAACAAAAAAAAATTCCAAAAAAGTTGAAAATTAAAAGAAATAAAACCCAAGAATGGATAACTATGAAAAGCTACAGCTTTCTAAACAAGATTTGAAATATATCTACACACAAGTCCTTAACAATATAATCAGCCGGCTAGATCTTCATTTGCCGACTTCCGATAATGATCCGTTGAAAAATACCGTGACTAATCTTCTTCATGACCACTTAAAAGATGTGTTTGAAACCGCTAAGCACGCGATGGTAATTGATGGCATAGATATGGCTCTGAAGAAAGCCAGTACTATCAGTGAATTGTTGTCATTAAAACCTCGAGAGAAAACCGAACCGTTTGATTTCGAATTGAATGCCCAGTTGAAAGATCTCCTTCAGCAAATCGAACAAGAAACCATAGAAGTTACTGACATGAGGAAACACATCCCCCAGGAGTTTGGTCTTAAGTATGAGCTGGTGGTGGCAGATACAGATAATCTGGTGACCCAGTTTCTAACGTCATTGGACCAACATGATCCTAATGAAGGTCATGACACTACAGACAACCAAACGATTCCTCGACTAGATCAAATGGTGGAGGATTACGATACACACTTGCACCAGTTACATCAACTTAAAGATGCTATTCCTAAACAACGCTCAGAGATTGATAAATTAAATGACATCACCGAGTTTTTGCAACAAAAATACCAGGAAGATAATTAGACACTGAACATAATACACGAACGGACATGATACAAAGATTTAACTATTGTCTTCTCTGTACATCTATTCTCTAGATCTATTCTCTAGATCTCTCTATTCTTCTATATATAACATTTCTCTTATCGCTAACAAAAATGGCCGCACTTGTTTATTTATTCGCTTTTTTAGGAAGCATCGCATCAATTTGACATTCTCATTACCGCTATATTATGAAACTGTTGTTTATATACTAATACTTCAGACGAGTGTTGGTTTTAAGCGTCAAGCTGTGTAGTTTTATTCTTTTTGTGTTTCCGTTGTTGCTTTTACTTTTTTGTGCCGCTGTTTTGATTCAATCATTTCTTTGTTTTGTTTATTGATTCGTGCTGATCATGACAACATCTCCTATGAAATCTAATGTGGCCTACAAGTACTTAGATTCCATCAATGATGAAGACAGTGACTTCAACTATGATCATTTGAAGACTCCTTCCAAGCTGCCGCTACAACCAACGGGCAAACATAATTCGAAAGTTAATATCAAGAGATCTCATCCAGAAGAAGACTTGGATAAATTGGCTATGCAATTAGAAGTTAATCCTATATCCACCCCTACGAAGACTGCTTTATTAAGAACCAAGTTTGAAACCCCATCAGTCACGGTTTCTTCCTTCAAAACCCCTTCCAATATATCTTCCAATTCTTCTAGCCGGTCCGGCTCTCCTATCAAGAGAAACTATAGAAATTATGAGACTCCTATTAAAAGACACACAGAAATCCCTTCGTTGAAAAATGATATCAATAAGCAACCCGACTCTAGTAAGCCTTATTTATCTTCTCCAAGTAACAGTACTTCCACTGATTCCCCTGGATATGAATACTTGTGCAGAATCATGGCTATCAAGGTTTGGTTGGAAACAGTTATAGAAGAAGATATTGATAAGTCTCCGGCTGAATTGATTTCGGATATCAGAAACGGGATTTTATTGGCTAAGCTTTCTAATGTGATATTGCCTACCAAAAGGTCGGTATTCACTAACCCAAAGTTGCAATTCAGACATACCGAGAATATCAATCGATTTTTCAAATTGTTAGACTTTATGAGTGTGCCTGATTTGTTTACTTTTGAATTAACTGATTTGTATGATGCAAAGAATATTCCTAAGGTTTGGTTCTGTCTTCATGCTATGAGCTACATGTTACATAAATCTGACCCCAGTTACCCATTGATCCAAAGCTTGGTTGGCAAATGTGATTTCTCTCCTGAAGATATTAGAGTCGCCAACAGATCCTTGGTTGGAACTGGTTTGCCCAACTTTGCCAATGCTGATAATGATGATACTGCTTTTGAGAACAGTTATATGAATAAAGCCATTTCCAATTCGCCTATGAAAAACATGTCCCCCAACAAATTAGAACGCAAACCTTCAACTATTTCCAAGTCTTCTTCCAAAACTAACACAGACCCATTCAGAGACGATAACAATCACAAAACACCAGAGAAATTCGGCCGTTCTACTGATGATAGCTTTTATACCCCTAAATCCCAAATCATTAGTCGTCCTTCCCATTTGGATACCTCCAGTTATAAGGAAAGTAAATATTATACCCAGGAATTGGACAACCATTTGGTTAATATCATCAAGTTGCAAGCGTTATCCAGAGGGGCTGGTTTCCGTTATAGAATGTTTGTGAGTAAAATCGTGTTAAGATCGTATGGAGATGAATTCACTCACTTCAATTCGATCATTAGAGGTAATATGTCAAGAATGAAGACTGTTCACAGACATAGAGATGAACTCATGTTGTTCAAGTATGATATAATGGATTTACAGGCTGTGGTTAGAGGTAAGATGTTAAGAGCCTCCCAGAATTACAACTTCAAGCCGTTCACGGCTCCAATCACTAAATTTCAAACTATTATCCGGGGAAACTTACAAAGAAAACATGTCAAGGATATTAAGATTGGATTGGTGACCTGTCAAAAACAAATCTCAGACTTACAAGCTCATCTGAAAATGTTGTTGGTCTACAAAAAGACCATGGTAGTCTTGGAACATAAAGACGAAATTGAACCTTCTATTATTGAATTCCAATCGATTGCTAGAAATTTCTTATTCCAGAGAAATAAAATCAGTAATGTCATCTCCAACTTGGAGAATGGTGGCGGCTTGGTTAAATTACAAGCTTTTATTAGAGGTAAAAACTCCAGAAAGGAATTCTTCACCAAGCAGTATTTATTGCATAAGTCTAGAAAGCGGATCACTCAATTCCAAGGAGTTGCTAGAGGTGGAATTATTAGAACTAAGCTTTGCAATAATGTCTTGATCACCTTAATTAATGAAGATTTGATTATGAATGAATTATTTGCCAAAGCCAGAGGAAATTTGGTTAGAAGAGAGGTTTCCCGCAAGAGATACTTCTTGAACAAGCATGAGTCAAACATTGTCAAATTGCAATCTGTGTTCAGAGGAGTCTATTGTCGGTTCGACAGAGAAATCAAGTTAGAAGATTGTTATAACAATGTCTTTGAGATTATTTCCCTTCAGTCGGTCATTAGAGGTAAAAGCTTGAGAAATGAATTGAATTCGATTGATTCCTACTACTATAAAAATATGAATAGATTGATTAAGGCCCAAGCTGTCATCAAGAGTAACTTTGCCCAAAGAGCATATCAGTCTTTAATCACAATGAAGAATCCTCCGTTATCAATTATAAGAAGGTTTGCTAACTTGTTAAGCGACAATGATACTGACTTTGAACAAGAGTTGGAATTGGCTGAATTGAAGGACAAAATTATTGAAAAGTCTAAGGCAAATGAAGAATTAGAGACCTTGATTGAAAATTTGGATATCAAATTGGGATTACTAGACAAGAACAAAATTTCAATTGAAGACTTCATTAAGAATAAATACAAACAATCAGAAAAGTCCAATGATGAAGTAGCAATCAAGAATTTAGAGAAATTGAATAAATCCTCAAGAGAAAGAATCGAGAGTTACCAATCCTTGTTCTATTTCCTTCAGACCAAACCAACTTATTTGGTCAGGCTCCATGAGAACATTGATTCTGGCCTCCGAGAATCTGAAGAATTCAGAAACTTACAGAAGTATATCCTCTTGATGTTCCCCATAAAAGATTCGTCCATCACCTATCATTCCAGAGAAGAGTTCTTCTTGGTCAAATTCATCTGTTCTTTAATGGAGAATGATGTTCAAACAAAATGTGAGAATCTTACCGACATCACCAAATCCAACGTTTGTTTCTGGATAGACTACTTATTGAACTTCAACAATCACACTTACCAAAGGTTACACCTTAAAAGCTTATTGGGAAAGGTTGTCAGTTCTGTTATTGACAATGACGAAATCGATTTTGAACCCGATCCCTCCATCATTAACACCGGTTTTGTTGACCGGGAGATGAAGATCAACGGCTTTAGCGAAAGAGATGCTTCAGCCCCAGCTCAGGTCGCCATTAAAGATCCTGACGTATCAGCTAAATTTGTTGAAAACTTGATGAATTTAAGAGAATATGCTACCGAAACTTTGAATACTCTTGAGATGACTATTGACCGGATTCCACTTCACATTAGAATTGTTTGCTCCAGAGCATACAAATTGTCTAAGTTGACTTTCCCGGACAGATCTGAACTGCAACATCTTTCGGTTGCCGGAGTCATATTTGTTAAACATTACTTGTCGAATATTTTCCACTTCCCGGAAAACTTTGGTCTTTTAATCAACGATCAATTCAACCCAACTATCTATAATGCCAAAGTGAAAGCTAATTTGAAGCATTTGAATAAAGTCATGATGCAAATATTTTCCTTGAGATCTTTCAGTGATAATTTCCTCAAGCCATTGAACGAATACATTGCCAACTCAATTGATATAGCCAAGTCCTTAATTATGCGTTTAATCGATGTGGGTGGTTTAGAATCAGAGTACAAACTAAACGATTATGACGATATCGTCACTCATGACAGACCTAAATTAACCATGAAAGTCAGTGATATGGTTCAAATTGAAAAAATCATTCAAAGAAATATTGATACAGTTGCCCCCAGCTCTGATGATCAGCTTTATACAATCGCCAACCAATTAAATAACGCCATCAACTCGGCTGATGATTTGGTAGCTTTGTCTGAATTAGGAGCTTTAACTTTGAACTTGAACCCTACCACTAAAGAAGAGTCGATTGCAGATACAAAAGGGAACGCATTATTTACCCAGGTTAAGAGATCAGTGTTGTACATCATTAGAGTCCAAGAAGGTAATGAGCTATTGGACTTATTGGTTGCTGGTATTAAACCTAAACATGAGCAGCTCTTCAAAGAAATCACTCATACTGAAAGACAAGAATCAGAAGATGTCAATCTTAACAAAAAGAAGAAAGCTTATCATAAGACTTCGTTAGGTGATTTGACTACCATCACTTATCATGACTTGAAGAAAAACGCATTAGAAACAATTTTACAGTTGGAATTCATGGGGTTGGTATCCAGAAACGATTCTTACCAAGAAATCTTGAACCAAATTGCCATAGATATAAAGACAAAGCACCAACAAAGGGTAAGTAGAAAGTCTCAACTTGAAATAGCAATTAGAACCGATAAGAAGTTGATCGAAAAGGAACAGTTTTTGAAGAAGCAACATAGGGACTACAATGACCATATTGATAATATTTTGTCTGAATTACAACTGAAACCAAAAGACAAAAAGTTGTTCAACATTATCCCCATTTTCAGCAAGCAATACTTCTACCATCGTGAATTGAAGAAATCAAACAGATTGCCAAAGTTTGGATCCTACAAATATTCTGCTAAAAAATTAATGGAACAAAAAGTATTGATAGATTTTGGAGGGGCCCTTAATAGTAGATACGGCACCTCATCCAAACTCGATTTCATGTTCAGTTGTCATCAAGCTGGTAAGTTTACTATCGAAGCAGCAAGTGGCTCTGTGAATATCCCAGGGGCCTTCAGCTCCATCACCTTGGATCAATTATTGAATCTTCAGTACGAGAATACTGACAAATTCGAAGCTTTTGATGGTATGGTCATATTTGATTCTTCCAACTTGACCTCATTTATTTTCAAGAAATTCTATGACTTGAAGAAAGAATAGAGATTTTAGCATACAAAACGTCTAATAATGTAACATTGACTGTTTATAGTACATATAACTATAATAAAAAAGTAAAGACACAATTTTCTCCAGTAGACTCATTTCTTCAATAATTCATCAATCTTTTTCTCCAAGGAAGCCAATTTTTCATCCTTTTCCAACCCGGCAGCAGTCAACTTGGTTACTTGTTGTTCCAAGTTGTCCACTATAGTGGCAAGCCTTTCCACGGTTCCCTTTAAGGTAGGGGCCTTGGAGTCGGTCTTTGCGGCAGTGGAAGCAGGTTCTGAAATGGTAGTAGCAGCTGGAGTGGTGGTTGGTGATTTTTCAATATCCAGAATAGGTTCAGGTTTCTTATCAGCATGATCAACTGGTTCGACTTTAGGGGTTGGTTGACTAGTGGGGGCCTTAGAAGCTGGTTCTGATTTCAAAGAAGGAACTGGGGTGGCAGTGGAAGACACATCTTCTTTGGTTTCTTCAACCAATTTAGCATCAGAAGCTGATTTTGAACTTACTTTACTAGAGGTCTTCTCCAACTCTTCAGGTTTCTTCACTTCTTCCCATTCATCATCCTTTATACCGCTCTTAACCTCTTCTTCTTCTATATCACTAGCATCATTAACTTGGTTAAGCAAAGTATTAACTTTCTCGGAGGTCTTCAAAGTATCATCGACTGATTTAGGAGTAGATTCGATCTCTGATTCTTTAACCTTATCGAGAGAAGTCTTGGTTGGTGTTTCAGTGCTCTCGGCTTTAGCCTTTGCTTTCTCTTGGGCTTCGGCTTCTTTGGTGACACTAACTTGTTCCTTGATCTCGTTCACACTGACAGAAGGTTTAGACTCAGTGATGGCAGGTTCAGTGCCCTCATACAACGCATCCATGCTCATTAACAAAGGACCGTTACAATCTTTACCGCCAAAGTATTCTTCGGCAGAAAGAGCTGGCTTGCTCGAAGGACAATCAGGATAAATATCGTTCTGGAATAATTCCGATCTTCTTGGAACAATAAAGGACAATGGTTCGATAGAGTGATCATTGACAGTCTTAAAACACTTGACGATTTCATTATCTTTGACGTTGACTGATCTCTTTGGTGCTGCAGTGAACCCTCTTTGAGGATCAACAGAACCATATTGAGATAATTCATGTAAATAGTCATTTTCATATTCATAATAACGAATGTTACCATCACCTTTACCGGCTAAAAATAAAATCGAAGTGGATTCATCGAAAATAGGAATCAAAACCCCAGAAGATTGATCAATCACTAAAAACCCATCAATCGGTCCCTTATCAATAGCATTAACATCCCACACCCCAACTTGACGATCGGATAATTTGGAAAACCCGGTGGTGATAATTCTATCGGTATTGCCTACCCAAATAATTCTAGAAGGTTTGGCCCCATTATGTCCTGGACCTTCAGAAATGATCTTTCCTGATCTTACATCCCAAATTCTAATCTTCTTATCTCTAGATGTGGTAGCCAATAAGGACCCATTATAGTTGAAAGTAAAAGAGGTCACCAAGTCTTTATGTTGCAACGTAATTTCATCTTTCCCGGTTTCCAAATTCCAAATCTTAACCGAATAATCTAAAGAAGAACTGGCAATGACATTCTCAGCACAGGGATGGAATTTGACTTTCCCTACTTTTCTAGTATGGCCGGATAAGACTTTCAATGGCTCGGTGATATCCTTGATTTCGTCATTTGCATCCAAATACTTGTGGAAAGAGTAATCTTCAGGGATTTCCCATAATAAAATCTTACCATCGTCGGAACAACTGACAATCTGTTGAGAATTGAAAGGATTAAACGATGTATCCAACACTGGGCCCTTGTGACCTCTAAACAATGACACGGTATCAGGAGCCTTCCCCACTTCCTTCACGGGGATCACTGCAAAGGCACCCCCTCCAGAAGAATCCCAATTCAAAGAGATATACTTGCCGTTAGCCTGGATGATATCAGAGTCCCACGCATTCTTGGTGACCTTTAAATTCTCATAACAAAGTTCTTTTTTCGAAGGCTGGCCAAACACATGACGATATTTAGATGCCCTAACAAATTTCCCACTACCGTCTATGTTAGTAATGGTGTATTTACTTGGTTAACCTACTCAATTACACGTACCTCATATTCACTGATTTCGTTCGTGAGTTGTTTTCCTTCGCTGCCAAACGGCTCATTGAAATTCCGCGATATCCTTCAATTACATTATAAACATATAAACATCTCTAGTTTAAGTCAAAGCCGGCGACAATATCCTTCAACTCGCTGATGTATCTATTGTGGATGTCGTCGGTCTTGCCGGCAGTGACTTTTAAAACCAATTCATTCAATTCGGCCGACCCCAAAATATCGACGTGTTCTGCCGTCTTGGCTCCTCCCCTGATATCAAACCGATCTGGTTCATGCTTGATCTCGACCACGGTGACCGACATGTTTCCGGGGTTATATATGGTGTTTGGTCTTTGCCATATGTGGCAGTTGGAATGAGTTAATAAACTGACGGTTCCGTCTCCATCACCGAAATACACTGGGTCTTTAGAATCGGGGTCGATTGTAATGTTTAAATTGGACCCTGGCTCAGCGTCATGGTAAGAATAGGCTCTCTCGGTGGGGTTTCCTACTCCATAGAAGCAGAAATACTTCATGTCAGGAGCGTTTGGTAAACTGGCTTCTAAGGGATTAGACCATTTAGAATGATCCTGGTTATTGAGTTCTAATTGTTCTTTAGTGGTAGCAACTCCAAACGAATATTGATCTCTCACCCTCTTGCTGAACCATTCGGGACTACTATCTAATAAATAGTCAATGGCTTGAGCCATGGTAAGGTTCCGGTCTCCTTCTTTGGATTTAATCCGGATAAAGTTCCCAAAACTCTCATCCTTGGTTCCTTCTAATTTACTAGTATCATTAGTAGACGAATCCTTGGTTAATAAAGTGTTGGAGGGATCGTCTGGAGCATGGGTCAAGTTCCCCCAGATAACTTCTCCTCCTTTAGGGATCATAGAAGGAACACCGGCAAAAGTCCGGATCAAATCAACTCTTTCTCTTCTACTTAAGAACTTTTCCAACCCGTACATAGCCAAAGCGTTCAATTGAACAGTGTCTTTCATTTCTCCTGAAATTAATCCAGTCAAAGTCTTGGGAGTCCCTAAGGTGGATCCACTGATGTCTACCACCGATGCTAGGTAAGTATTACACCAGTTAGGACCACCATTCCCATAATACTCCCCTGAAGCTTCGACCCATTTAAGGAAATAATAAATCACCTGTGAACCCATTGAGTGCCCTATTAAAGTGGACTTCTTACCCGTCAACTTATTGTTGACTTCAATTTGGGATTTCAACCGGCTAAAGTATCCATCTCTTTTCTCCAAATCCAAATAAGCCAACCGCCAATCATAAGCAGCGGAAACCATATTATTCGGACCATAGCCAATCACAGCCAAGTTTTGGAGAATCTTGTTCCATATCCAATACCCAGCAATAAAGAAATCAGCTGCTTCAAACCCTTGAGCCGCCCGTAACTTGATATTAGGAGGATCTAACCCAGTTTCTGGATCCAACATCAAATGTTTCAACCAACAAGATTTATCAAGAATCATGGTTCTTAACATATAAAAAGACCCCCATAATCTTTTACGGAAATGATTAATAGAAGGACATTCGCCGTCAGTGGACAATCCCCAGCTTTCTATTCCGGTAGAAATAACCCCAGGAACCATCACCACATTATGCTCTGCCTGTATATCTTCATTATTCTTGATTAAACGTTTCCCCACCGAGAACGATTCGGCCGACCCGTGCAATTGTTCGCCATCTTTGGTGTTAAGATCCGATAAAATACTTTGGAACGAACTAGGAAACATTTCTGTCCAATCATTGAACACATCACCAAAAGAATCAAAGTTGACAAAACTATCTAAATCGTTTAGAAGTAACGATTCAGGAGAAGCAGAAAAAAAAACCGCTCCACATAACCCCAATACAGCCCCTAACACAAAAATGACTCTTCTGGACTGATGGAGTTTCTTCTTCAATGCCTTGGATTCTTTTGTTTGGCTACGATTATGATGGGACTGAGACTCAGTTATGGGCACATCTTTCACGCTATGTTTCTTATCCTCGCCCGCTTTTTGAACAGGTTTGGCCATGATGATGTACTTGTCTAGTGTCTATATATACCAGTCAGACTTGTTTAGAACTATAGGCCAATTGTATAGCTGTAGTGAGCTGAAGCGGATATTTATAGTAGACGTGAGCTTTTGACAGGGTCTGCACGCCTGTCGCAGCGAAGCGGTGGTGATAGCTTTTGCTTAGCTTGTGCTGTGCTCAGTATTATATTATGTATTTATAGCTGTAGTTATACTTGTACTTATACTTGCACCTATACTAACTCTATCAAAACACCTCCATGGTATAGTCATACTCTATTCCCGGAGTCACACTAGCAATGAACTTCAAGAATATCACCAAGTACTGATCGGCTCTAATGCCAGCTTGGTCCAAGTCCAGCTCAGTTTCCTCATCGTTTTCTTCCTGGTGTTCTTGTTTCTCTTTTATAAGTTGTTTAAGTTTTGCTTGTTTGGCGTGTTTCATCAATACTTTCATTACCGAAGAATGCTTACAAGGATGAATGGATACCGAGGTTGTATTGAAACTCACAGGCAAGTTTTCAATGGTGGCGGTTTTGTCCCTATAGTCGGTGGAGATGTCTTCGAACATTTGATCCGGTAACAAGGGAATCCCGTTGGAGTTAAACCCCACCAAATATATCTTAGGAACTCTGTAGCTGGTGGAATAAGTGATATATAAATCATACTTTCTTAAATTGTTTTGATTCTTCGATAAGTCTTCAAAGTCGTTTTCATATTCGTCATTAACATTCATTTCGGCCGTATCATCAATCAAGTCATCTATGTCTTCATCCTGGCCCTTGGAATCACTCTTGGGTTCTTCTGGTACTGTTTGATCAAGCTTATGAGACTTGACCCACCCATCATCCAATTCTTCTTCATCTTCTTGGAGATCAGTATCAATCCCAAGATAATTGTAAGCTCTTTGATAGCTGGGAACGTGTTTAGTAACCAAAAATTGCTTATCAGCAGGTAAATAGTCCTTGTGTAATTTAGAAGGAGCAGAACTCCACTCCCAAGTAGGAAACTTGTACACTAGAAAATCACCTGCTTTGACAAATTCATCAGGAGAAATCTGGCCAGTTTCTTCAAAGTTGGAGTTGTTGTTAATAGGGGTTAAGTACTCTCTTAACGAGGAGAGTTTGGATCTAATCAGCATATTTATGTTAGTTATAGCGCATCCCTTAAGATTTAATGACTAAGATAAGATACCATCGCGCGTCACGTGCAAGGTCATGTGATTCTACAATACTACTGATGATAAACAAGGTCAAACTCCAGGTCAAAACAAAGATAAACCTTATAAGCAGGCACCAAGGCTCAGAAACCTACACCAATCATATCCAGATCCGTCGTGATCAACTTAACACCAAACACGGTCCAAATCAACACTAGGTAGCGGTCATGTGCCGACGCGAGATTTTGCAGCATTTCGCAGTTTCGTGTTTCCAGGTTAAATGTAAATAAATAGAAACAACAAAATAAACAATTAGGAAACGGTTAGTGCTATTGTTCGGATTATGTCATCGGGAATTAGTTAGATGTTATGTTGGGCCAAAGGCAATACGCCGTATATCGTGTCCAGTGCCTGCAGTTGAGTTACTCTTTTCAGATAGGCTGAGTACGCTTGTTTGGCAGTAGAAGTATTGTATTATTGGTACAGTGGTGATAATTCCATGATATTTGCATGAATCGAAAGCTACAAAGCAGCTCAACAGCCCTAGCGTTTTCAATGTTCTTCTATCATCTGTCTTTTTCGACCTTTCGCCCATGTTTGTGACCTGTCGCCCATCTTTCTGTCTTCTCGTACCGTGTCTGCTGCGTGTTTCTTGATGCGGTAACTGTATACACCTATACCCGGAACGCGGGTACATACAAACAAATATATGGTTGTGTGTTTGGCACTGATCTATTTACGGTTTAACCTAATCCTGACGGGTACCCAGACGGGATTTTGTTTGGGGGTTTTATATATACGTCTGGGGATCTTGTTGTTTTGAGGTCAATTGTTTTTTTTGTATTCTTACCGCTGAATGTCTATGGTGACCGATAGAGTTGTGTTGAGCTCGATAGATGGTAGCACATTGAATTCCAAGTTCAATGGGATTCTTCCGTTATTGCCCAAGTCCAAGAAATCGGGGGTTTCCAGATCCAATTCTGACTTGAGGGCCAATTCTGACTTGCGGTCTGGTTCTAGATCCAGCTCTAGATCCGATTCTTTTAATATCTTCAATAACACCTACAGGGTAGGTGAAGGTAATGAGGCGATTTTAGACTCCTATAGTGAAACCGCTGGTTCTGGTGGGGTGCTGGATGCTGATGGGATAGATGCATATGCTTCCAAATTGAAGTTTAAGTTGAGAATGGCTATTCATAGATTGAATCAACAGAACAAATTACCTAAATCCTCGGTCAAATTCTCTCCTTCTTTATCCAATTCTTCCACCAGATTGCATCACAAGGTCAAAACCGCCATTAATCATAAATCCTTATCACAAAATAAAGTCACCAAACCGTTCTCATTTAAAAATTCCGTTAATATTAACTTGACCAGACAAAACTCCATCAAAAAAGGGGCAGCCAATTCCACTACTTTAAAGAATTCCATTAATTTGAATGAATTTATCAAAAGCAAGCAATCCAAACTGTCCATAAACCAATCACATTTGAAGATGTTCTCTATCAAGAAGGAATCACCTTTTTACAACCAACAAAAATTGCCATTAACCGCTACCCAAGGCGCCGCCCCTATTCATATGGGCAACGTTAACACCAATTCGATTTACGATTCAGTTAAAATATCTGAGACCAGTCTTCCTCCCATTAACAAAATCTTAAAAACCCCCTTAAAATTGACATCTGTCAGTACTATTGCAGATTCCCAAAATAACGATGATAACGATCAAACTATCGATGATGAAACCATAGACGAATGTAACAAAAAATACAATACTTCTCCCTTGAAGCATTTTGCAACTCCTAATTCCTTTTCAGTAGCCAAATCCTTGTTGCAATTAGGCTCGGGATACTATAACTGAAAATGCATCCCTTTTTATATCCTGACTATCATATTGCCCGTACCAGTGTACTTAGCATATTCATTATCCTAGCATTGTATATTATCGTTTCTTTCTTTCGTATTATTATTTTTGGTCTTCTGTTATATGCTTTTTAGATATTGTGTATAGAAAAATAAATTCATCATTTACTTGATTATTTGGCTGCAAATTGTGAAATATTTGTGCGATTTTTGCGATTTTGTTGGAAGAGTTAATGTTAGATGATAATTTGATGGAATGTATACTAGTAGATACAAGGGTCTAAAAATCACCAAAAAATATGTACTGTGTTCAGAAATGACCAAGGATCATGATAATATGCATTAAAAAGGTATATATCTAAAAAATAAAGACGATGAAGGGAAAAAAAGAATGCGCTCATTATACTTTGTTCGAGATACTATTGACCAATTTCAAAGTATCGTTAAATGGACTTATGGTCTGAGTAGGGAAGATTAAAAGCCCATTGAGTTGGTCGATTTTAGTGCTTGCAGGAAGATTATTGCTAACAATCATTTTTGAAATCATCAAAAGGTCAACCTTGTGATCAGCTAGCTTAAGCAACAGCTGAATATTCGACACATAGATAGACTTATAAAACTTGGCCATTATATTCAAGTTAACTTGCACCAAGTTCTCAATAAGAACGTCTAGTCTCAAATGAGCCAATAACCTGAAACTGCATTCACTCAAAAACTGTTCAAGCATGGGAAGAGTCACAAGTTCTTTGTTCTCCAAATTCATATGGAAAAGCCGTTCAGTTGTCGAAGATAAACTCACCTGGTCTGGAACCAAGTAATCTTCGTTTATATAGTTGAACAAATCTTGTCTCCTGAAATCATATCCTGATATTATTAATAATTCAGTTATTTTTCTTATTAAAGGTAGCTTAACTACTTGGACCATTAGAGGGTTTTCGTCCTTAGAATTGCCGAAATTATTAAGAAGAATGATTTTCTTATTAATAAGTTCCATGATTTTGTACTTTCCGTGAGTCAAACAATCCCCATTAGTAGTCTTGATTAAATGATAATAATCCGTTAACAAATCATTTAGGACATATTTTAGGACTTTTAGTAGGTCCGGACTCTCGGAACTCGATACAGATTCCAGCCGGCCATCATAAGCCAGAGTTTCTGATGCATTATTGGTAGAATGGCCATGACTATTAGAATTAGCAGATGTTGTCCCTGCACTTGTGCCAGCACCAGTCCAAGCCAACATACCACTGGAACCAGCAGAATTAGCAGCACCAAAATTTATCAGTAAACTATGATCCTTCAAGACCGAGATCAAATCTGACACTTCAAGTATCCCATGATTAAGATTATAATCAAGCAATAGTACTTGAAACGCAATTGTCCAGGTTTCCGACGGAGCCAGAGCTATACATGTTTGTAGGTTCAGGTCCAGAAGTGCCAATTGTTGTATAAGGTGGTACTTGGTCACGTCGTCATTATTGGATTCAAGAATAGCTTGTGGTTCAGCCATCATAAGTTCTGAGGTTGTAATTTTAAATAATAGATTAAGTGAGCAGTGAGAATCTTATTCTCATAGTATAGATGCCATAGTTTAACAAATTGTAGCACCGATCAACACAATTAGCAATTAGCCAATTGGCCAATTATCAATTGATTCATATCAAGTTCTTAGCACTAACAGCACCACAGCAGTTCATAGGCTTCTATTGTCCCTCCTATCCAGATTAGGAGTGAATTGATCTTGGTATCCTTAAGGACAGGCACGACTCGTATAGCTCGTTCTCTAAACGAAGATATTTTTCACATATAAATACCGGATATATCTATTACATTCGTTCTATTATTCAACCATGAAGTTGTTCTACTGGGTTGTTGTACCTTTGATTATCTACGCTGCTCTCGACAAATTATTCTACACTTGGCTTCCTAGCCAATATGTATTTGACCATAAAGTGTTGCAGGCCATAGTGAAAGACACTTTGAAAGACCACCAAGATGGCCATACGGGAGAAATAATTGCTGACTTGATTCCTCGGATCAAAGAAGAATACGGTGATAAATTAGTCATTAATGACTTAAATTGGAACGAATGGATGCTTAATAACGCTGGAGGATCTATGGGGAACATGTTTATAATCCATGCTTCCATCTCCGAGTATTTGATCATTTTCGGATCAGCTGTTGGTACCAATGGACACTCAGGAATTCACTTTGCTGATGACTACTTTACTATTTTGACTGGAAACCAAAAAGTAGCTTATGACAATGAAGTCAATTGCACCACTTACTTGCCAGGAGACTGTAATCATTTAGTTAAAGGTAACGTTAATCAGTTTACTATGGATGGTGGTTCTTACGCGTTAGAATTGGCTCAAGGGTGGATTCCAGCCATGTTACCATTTGGATTTGTTGAAGTTATTTCTTCCACTTTGGACATCAAGAGTTTCGGTAAAACTGTTTACTTTACTGCCAGAGAAATGTTCAAGAACTTGGCTCAAGGGAAGTTTTAAATATAGATATATAGATCTATGAGAATATAGAATCCAGTAGATGAGAATATAGAATCCACTAGATAAGAATATAGAATCTACTAGATGAGAATATAGAATCCACTAGATGAGCTTATACAACTTGATGAACATATATGGTATTGTAAGTATTCTTTTGTAGATTTATGTTCTTCTCTTGTGTCTATAGTTGTATTATATATTCTATACTAACATTCGGTCCCTCTTCCGTTTGTCATATTCTAAGCAGACATTCTAAAACAACGTCGCCTTTGCAACATTTTGCAACATTGCTCGCTCGCGTTTTCAGTGATTTTGCTATTATCTTCAATTGGGTCGATATCGTCTATTCACTTCATACTGTCGAATTGTCTTTATTATTCTGCTGTTCAACACAACAAGGCCTTCCAAAGATAATCGACTGCTTGACCGAGGAAAATGTCGAGACAAGGAGAGAATACCCCTTTTTTAAACAGCGATGCAGACGAGATCCCTAACTATACTCGTGATTATACACGGGTTCCCGAGGAAGTATCCACTTTAGATGTCCATGACGTCGATGAGAATGATGTTCTTAGTTATGTCCAACAAAGAAGAGCTTCTATTGCCTCGGCTGGAAATGACGAGTTCCCCAATGCGTTTAATTCCTTCACCCCTGTTGGCCATCCCCACGCTTACCATGTTTCCCAGCACGATCAACCTCCAACTTCTGGTCATGGATTGGGCCCATCGATTACTAGGAAATCATCAAGAACTATGGGTGATGATAGGTTGTCTGTTGTTAGGAGCAATCAAAGTTTTATAGATGTTCAAGATGTTATCAGCTCTTCTCATCTTGCCAATGAGCCAGAAACCACTACCAAGACCGAATTGAAAGTGTTGGTCAAATATTCAGTTCCGTTGATTGTGGCATTTATGTTGCAGTATTCGCTTACAGTGGCCTCTGTGTTTTCAGTGGGGAGGTTAGGTTCTAACGAGTTGGCAGCAGTTAGTTTAGCATCCATGACATCGAATATTAGTGGTTACGCGATTATACAAGGTGTATCAACATGTTTAGATACTTTATGTGCTCAAAGTTATGGAAGAAAGGATTATCAATTGGTAGGAGTGCATTTCATGAGATGTAACTATCTTTTGATGTTACTATTTATTCCAATCTTTGTGTTATGGTTCTTTTTAAGTGAGGATATTTTACTATTGATCATTGCTAATGAACCTGCTGGGGCTCTGAATTCTAGTGTTGCTTATAATGTATTGCAATACTATGCTAGTGATAGTCATGATGATAACTTACATTTATGTAAATTAGCTGGCCAATACTTGAAAATCTTGGGGTTTGGATTGCCAGGATACATATTATTTGAAAACGGAAAGCATTTCTTACAAAGTCAAGGTGTTTTCCATGCATCTACCTACGTATTGGCCATCTGTGCTCCTTTGAATGTGGCTTTGAATTATTTATTGGTCTGGAACAAATACATTGGCATTGGGTTTATTGGAGCTCCATTATCTGTCACCATAACCAATTACTTGATGCTTATATTATTGTACTGTTATATCTTTTTTGTCAATGGATATCAATGCTTACCTAAGAACATCATTTTAGATAAGGCTTACTTTAAAAATTGGTCAAAGATGATTAATTTATCAGTACCAGGGGTTTTGATGGTTGAAGCCGAATGGTTAGCATTTGAAATCATTACGTTTACCGCTTCCAAGTTTGGTACTACTGTTTTAGCAGCTCAATCAGTTGTTTCTACTACATGTGTTTTATTATATCAAGTTCCATTTGGGATTTCCATTGCATCATCTACCAGAATTGCCTGGTTCATCGGAGCTGCGTCTAAGAGATCGGCCAAAATCACCACCAATACTACTATTCTTGTAGCCTTTGCTGTGGGGGCTTTCAATGGTCTTTTCTTATTTTTTAACAGAGAGTCATTGGCAAGATTATATACAAAAGAAGAAGCAGTTATTCAGTTGGCCAAAAAAGTATTAGTTATTGGAGCCGTGTATCAAATCAACGATTCATTATCATGCTTAACCTCGGGGATATTGAGAGGTCAAGGAAGACAAAGAATTGGAGGGTATTTGAATCTCTTCAGTTACTATTTCATTGCATTGCCATTGGCATTCTACTTAGCTTTCAACAAAAACTTACAATTAATGGGGTTATGGCTCGGGATGTTAATTGCGTTGGTCACGTTATCCATATTACAACTATACTATGTGATGTTCTGTGACTGGGATTATATCATCAATGAATGTATTAATGAAGGGATCTTGGAAGAGAATGGATCCATTAACCCCAGCTTTGATACTCATTCAATCGTTCCAAGTATGAGTAGTTCCCATATAATCTGACCTTGCTCATCTCATCGAGTCCTATGCAGGAGCCAGAAATGTTCCTGCTGAAATCCCCGAAAAGAAAAAAACTGGGCCGGATATGGATTCATCCCCCTTACAAGCTGGTGTCAGACTTGCTCAATCTTAGCAAATAGTTTCACTCACAACGTTTATAATAATCTTTTTATATAACAATAGAAACACACTGAGACCTGAAATTCAGACCTGTCCGATTAGTGCGTTGACATCACAAGCTCATTTCTGTAGGCCGCTGCCAGATGATGTTAAAAGTTACTATAAATAATTGCTTTTACGCCTGAGCAAAACCAGGCTAAGTCAGAAGAGAGAAAAAAGAAAGCCATGGCAACCTCCGTCATGGATGTATAGGAAAACCATGTCATAGGGTCAGCTCATGTTGCAATGGGTTTCAATGGCACAAGATATTACAGCAAATCTCAGGGTACTGAATTAGTCCCCATGTCAACCAACAGGGTTATCGTGCTATAAGACAATGTAATCTCACGTTGCCATAGAATATGTGATAATAAAAGCTATTGTCATGGGGACTCGTAGAATGTTTCTCTGCAAGCACCGCCCGGACCGAACTGGATACTGCAACGGCCGCCCGGACTAGGCGGTAGAAAGGAACCATCGGTCACCCGTTGTCACCAGAATTGGGGACCATGATACCACCGACTCGGTATATAATCTAAAATCTCCTGTCTTTATCGCCGCCAAATACGGAAAGTGCATAAGGTGTTACCGAATCGGGATGCGAGCCATCCCGATTGGGTAAAGTAATTGGTAGTTGCTTTTTTTTGGCAGGAAAAAAGAAACTTTTATCTTATCTATGGCACAAAAGAAAGGAAATGTATGGGAACAAAGGGATTGCAGGGAAGAGGGATTTCAGATGGTATGAGTTGCCTATAAATACCCCCTGAATGCCGAAGTTGTAGTTTTTTTCCTTATCACTTATAGAACAAATTTAATACCACAATGAAATTTTCTGTTGTCTCAATCGCTTCCCTTGTTTCTTTGGCTTTGGCTGAAAACGTAACTGTTGTTACTGAAACCAACTCAACCTTAGTCACCATCACTTCCTGTGAAGGTGGATGTAGCACTGCTCCAGCTAACGTTTCTTCTTTCGAAGCTGGTGTTGCTCAATTAAACCAACCTTTTGGTTTGGCCGTTGGTGGTGCTTTGGCTGCCGGTGCTTTATTAGCTTTATAAATTTAATGTTTGTATATTGATTTAGTTATATACAACGGTTTGTAATATATGTCGAAAAGGTTGAAACTACTATTTCTCTCAATGTCTGTAGATTCTTGGCTGTCATATCTGTCGTGAGTTAGCCCATGCTGTTATCTATCTCTGCGGATGGGGTCCCTAGGTCCCTTACCAAGATGCCCAAGGTTATGTACCAGTGGTTTCAGGGGTCAAAGGGGCTGATTAGGAACATGCTGTATTGGTTAAATTTGAGGCGTACTTCTACTGAAGTTCATTAAGGAGATTATTGCATATTAATTTGACCGACTGCTCGTTAGTGGATTCTTTTATAAGATTCAACTTTGTAATAAGTTTAGTATTATCCATATTTTTGGGGGCACTATGCTTGATGGATTTGTATTTTTTGAACAATTTCAAATAGTTCAAGTAAAAATCTTGATAGTTATGGAGTTCCTTAACATAGTCTTGTCGTAATTCATCGTATTTCTCAAACTCTTTAATTTTTATGCCTCGGTCTTGGTTGATATCTACCAATGTATTGAGCTCTTTTAGAAAGTCATTATTTCTAGCGACTCTGTCATTCAAGCTATTAAGCTGCTTGAGCTGCTGGAGATTGATATCCACTTTATCTTTGTTGAACTTTGTATTAATTTTGGTCAATGACTCTGAGTTAATCTCCTTTTCTAACTCTTTAATTTGTTTATCGATGGTATCATCCCTAGGAGTAGAGTCGTTATATATATCAAAGCGGGATTTATCTCGATTAGTGTATCGATTAATTTTCCCATTGAGAGCAGCTAGCTTACTATCAACTGGTTTCTCATAGGATCTATTCTCTCGCGGGGTCCTGCTGAGTCCAAATCTGGACAAAGTATCATTATATCTGGGTATATCAGAAGATATAGGGCGTCTGACATTGGTAGAATTGTCATATTTAGATACACCAGGCTCATACTTAGACAAAATAGGATTTTTATATTGTGAAGGAAGGGGCTTCTCATACTTTGAAGGAATTGCTCTATCGTATTTGGACGTAAAAGAAGGCTCATATCTGGCCGGTATATCGTAATCATCATACTTTGACAGGATCAGATTATACTTGTCAAGTTTGGGCCCTATTCCCGCAGAAGAACTGGGCTGACTTCTGTAGGATGGTCTAGAACTGAACCGAGATGTTGGCGGACGAGATTCATTTTCAGCGAATAAAGTATAACCCGAATCTCGGTCGTGGAATCTATCATTGAAATGGGCACCAGCATTGGTCGAATCATAGCTTGGACTTGAAAAAGGTCGACGTCTTGGTGGAGCTGCCAGGCTCTTCTCACCAACAGCAGTGAAGGACCCAGGATAATCATGCGGTAGAGGGTTGAGGTAGTTGTTGGACAAACGAGAATTGGTGTCAGTGAATTGATTATATATCGAATTCATATCATTATTCAATTCTTCATCGGAATCTTCATCTTCAATTGCAAACGTTGGCTGTTCATAGGCGCCAAATCGTGGAGATGAGGACGTCAAAGAAGGCGATTTGAATGGAGAATTCATGCTGTGGATTGTGTGATTATAATCAATGGTAGGCTCATTGGTGATAGGACTGGACGGCCCAAAGAGTCCATCATAAGCTCTACTGAAGATATTCTTAGTTACATCCATGTTTAGTCTCTGTAAACTTTTGTATAAACAATTGAAAACGCGTTCAAGTGGTTGCAATCGACGCGCACACTACCGGATTTTAGATTTTTCACTTTTGCAATCTTTGGCATAAGGGAAGCAAGATGAAGTCAACGATACGAATTTAAAGATTAAGGGACTGGAATAAGGGGCTAGGGTCTCTATGCATACGAAAGTGCATATTTCTCGCCAAAAACTTAGCCTACGTCGAGGTTGTTTTGAGATGATATGATACCTAAAAAGTGACTAACACAGCTAAAAAGCGGTCTTGGAGTACAAGTAAAAGGCACATTCCTTAGGTCCAAGATTAGCCAACTAGCAGGAAGCAGGTATTTTACACGACGCAAGCCGCTTCTGAACATAAATAAAAAACACCGTACGTTTGTGAGAATGTAACAGATGTGAATTTTAAGGCACCGGATTCAAGGCTACAGTCAACATCGATTGCAACTCAAGATCTCGAACTGCTTGCCACAAGAGCAATAGCATTTCCCATATAGGATAAATGTCAATCATTCACCACCAGCCAGATAAACATAATTAATATTACTATTTAGGATAAAATCTGGATTGGTGGAATTCCATTCACAATTGTAGACCCTGGAAGTCTATTGACGAATAGGTCCATACAAAGTGCTAAATAGCCTCTGGGCAGAGTTGAATAGGCTATTGAGAAACTTGAATAATCTATTGATATTATGAATAGCCTATTGACTATTGTTGCCAACACACTCAGATTACTGGATTGTTCAAACAATCAGCCTCGAACAATCTAAAAAAATAAGAGCCAGACAACACGCGGACAATTCATTACATCAGAACTAACAATTGGCTAATTCTTCAGGGTTTCCATAATAACAATTGGTGCGATCTTTGACAATATGCCAGCAAACACTCTAGTCTTATTGAGAGTCAAATGTGAATGTCACAATAGTGGACATAGCCTAAATCTCGATGTATAGTCTAAACCTTCGTAGACATACTTGACCGATTACGCAAATTGGTAATCGACCTTACCACATATGCAATTTTTGTAAACACCAGTAGGTCTACTCTAAATCGTGAAGCCTTTACGTGTCAACAGTTTGAATGTGCAAAAGAACAATACATGGAAGCAATAGATGTGCAAGTCTAAGCAAGAAATAGCCTCGGAAGAATTAGAGTTGCGCTTGCATCGTCGATTAAACCTTAGACTATGCTAACTTTAAGGTAGCGGCTCGTGTAGCTGTCGGTTAAGTCTACACAGCATTAACCATAACTGTTGCACGTAGTTTTAGACGAGACGTCAGAAAAAGCCGTTCAAACTTGTTGATGCTCGGCTCGGAGAAAATCTGAAAATTTTTTTGCTTGCAAGGTAAGAAGCAGAGTAACAGGCAACAATAGGAATATAATATTGGTAATTGCTATTGTAAGGATAAGCTGGGCCTTTATGAAATATTAGATAAGTGGGCCCATAATAATAATGAAGAACAATTGTAATTGTAGTTAGAGTTTTCTATTGATAGTAGTTGGTGTTGAAATAAGCACCTTTCATAAAAAGTGGATTTATTCGGCGATCGATAAACTGCAATATCTCCTATTGACTTCTAAAAAAAAAAAAAAAAACTTGGGGAAAAAAAAAAAAATAAAAGATGTTGCGGCAACTTCGAATTGGTCGAGTTAATCTCCTATCTGGTACATCACTGGACAAATTAAGACAGGCCCATAGCTCCTAGTATTAAGTAAGGGGCAGAAAAGGAGACGACCTGAACACAAACACCATATTGACGCGCAATACGATGCAACAGAAGAGAAACCGTTGCGTTTAAGGAGGTGTCGAGCCAACTGGTCAGAAGGGGGGTAGAAGAAGGAGAAGCAGAAAAGGAGTTGATGGTCCAAGTTACCAGGTAGTGATTAGAGATATTGGTTGTTGAATAACATAGAATTGAACAGACCAAAGAGGCAAAATTGGTTTTATCAGTCAATGTCTTGAGAATGTGACGAGATCAAGCCAATGTTAGAGCTTCAATAGTGTATGTTTAGATAGAATGTAGTGAATGTGTATGTGATGGTGCCTGGGGTGACTATTTTCATTTGGAGATGAAGACGAGCTCACTCACTCATCGAGCCGTCACCACATCCACCAAATCATGGTCCAGCAACGTAGCAGTTACAACAACCATAGCACCAGAATGCCTAATGATTGTTCTGTTATCAAAACCAATTTTTCGTGTCTTTCTTGCAGCACATCAATGTATTTGCAATCAACATTAAGGCACTTGATTTGCCATCTCGTGAGGCAATTGCAAAATGTAACCGCTCTTTATCAACGATAAAAATGCCTAATGGTAGCCAAACATTTTGATAGCTATGCGCCAAAAATAACGGATCTACTGTTGCCAAACAATAGCGATTACCGTACCTGTTGACGCAGACGCATGTATAATTAAGAGATAATGCGGGTACCTTCCTAACTCGTTAACCATCATGCCAGTTAGCCCCTATTGTTACACCATACCGTGCCCATAGACAATAGCGGTGAAAACAATAGGATGTGCAATCTCTCAATTAACACAATCAGCAGCCTACATAGCGCATTCTTACATGTTCACATCTTCACGCTCCGGTTATGTAGATCTCTTATGGTGATTAATGCCTGCTTATTGTTCGTTCATACCACAACGGTTTTTTCTATTATGCTAAGCATAGGCATTCTGCTAGGCTTGTTATTCAATTGTATGTTGCCCTCTTGCCGTTTTGTTTACCCAGGACAATACAATAGTCCTCTGCAAATTATTGTCCTACCATACTGTGTAGGTGGTGTGTAGCTCAGATATGAAGTCGCTGAAAAATGTGAAAAATGTGAAAAATTTCGCTCTTTTGGGAACTGGTAATGATTTGCCATAATTCTGAAACATTTACTCGAGTAATTTGTATGGGGCAGTTGTAAGAATGTGGTATATTTTATGGCAGATTGGCACTCATGAAACATCTCAGTCACACTTCATTTCGCCTGTTGTGAATCTAAGCTGCTCTGAACCCTTACAACACAAATGTACGGGTTCGCCTCGACCGCCTTGCCACAATTCCTACTGAAGTAATTGGAAGTTCACGCGTCTCTTCCAATCGGTATCTGTAGCCTTCTTCCCCCTTTACTGTGATCAACAAACCACATCCACAAAATTCTCGTAGGTGCATATGGAGCACGCCAATAAAATGCTTTGTTTTTCTTTATTGAATAAAAAAAAAAAATAAAATAAAAAAAAAAAATTGTACAAAAACTATCAAAAAATATTTTTTTTTTTTTTTTTTTTTTTTTTTACATTTTTTTTTATTTATATATATTTGAGGATTTGGCAATAACGGTTTTTTCCTTATACTTTTTGCCCGAAAATGGGTTTGCAATATACCACTTCAAACAATGAATACACACTTGGAACACCACAGCAGCAGCAACAGCAGCAAGCAAAGCCACATAGTCATGAGTCTGACCAACGATTTCCCCCTATAGACGAATTATTGAATGACTGCTTTCTTCAAAGCATTAATGAACTCGATGACCACAATAAGGCGGAGGTGGTCAAGAACTTCAAAACCTATGTCAAATCTTTACATTGTATTGAGAACTTGAACTTCTTGATCTCCATATATAACTATGAGTTCATCTTCAACAACGTATTCCATGAAAAGCCAGTCCTTAACAGCAGGAAAAATAGCATCCACAGTATGACCACCCTAAATTCATTCAAGTCCACTGAAAACTTTCCTATAAACTATTTTGCCTCCACAATAGATGACATCAGCACCGACACCATAGAGCCGAACCCTTTCGGAACCGCCACCCAGAATTATTGGGATAATTTACGAGATAAGCAATTAGAATTAGACTTGGAGCTGGATTCTGATGTGGCCTCTAGAGAATCAGCTTTCTCAAGACCTTCATCTAGTCCTAACTCAGATGACGGAAATTGTAATCTTAAAGATCCTCAGGTCCTCGTCAACTACTTGCATTTCATCATGGATTCTTTCATAGTACCCGAATCAAAGTACCAGATAAATTTATCCAACGCGGTTTCTCGGTGTCTTATAGAACAAATCAATTCTCATGAAGCCAATAAGCATTTACCAAATCCTTCTATATTTCTCAAGGCCAAAATGGAGATTTTGCAATTGTTGAATGATAACGTATACTATTCATTTATCAAGAAATCCAAAGCCTGTGAGAAGCTCCCTTGTGATAGTTGTACTTGCGAATTAAGAGAAGCTAAAGAGGATGTCACCACTTTATCGTCTGAAGATAGTGGTGTTGAAGATTATAAAATTGATCCTATTGTTCCTACAAGCTCGAATTCTGTGTCCAGCAGCTTACCATCTTGTTCCATAGCTTCCAATATGTCGTCTTCGATTCCATCAGGAAAGAAATTCTTTGGAGGACCGTTGAAATTCACAAAAAGTCAAAGATCCAGAGCATCCAGTCCAGTTTCCATCAATTCGATGAACTCTGCCGTTGGCCAATCACCTGTCTTATCCCCATCGCCATCCAACAGCCATACTCCTATTGGATCTCCCATATTCAAGAAATCCAGCAATTTGAACTCAATCTCCAGCATCTTAACCCACTTAAAGTTGAACAAAGGTTCCCATTCACAAACCAGTTCTTCTTTGGAGTCAGGAGATCAGACTCCCGTACACTCGAATTCAAACTCCAATGTCTCCAGTTTCAACCATTCCCATAGAAACTCGTTTGAGACCAGTCCTTTGGACGATGACAAAAAATTCAGACTCTGGAAACTGAAGAAATAGTCATTTTGTATTATAGTAAATAGGGCCCTGCCTTTTATAGAGGGTATGTATTATAGAATATAAAAATATTTGGTTTCACAGCGTAGAGAAAATGTCGCAGGTGGTTGCAACTCTTTCCCTTTTAGGAAAGCCAGCCATTTATTGATTTCCCTGATCTTTTTTATTTGATTTCTTTCTGTTTGTTACTACTAAAGCTATAAAAGACATACTTTGTGTGGTATAGACTACATGTTCATCAGATGACATTCAAACAGTCGAAATCGCTGAAAACTGTTAAAATTCCAGCTCGCCAGAAAAGGCTCGTGGCTGCAAACAATGCACGAATATGCGAGGATAAACGACTCCAGCAGGATATCAGTAGACAGCAAACAATCAGAAAAGTTCATATGGTGTTATTAAAATTGAGATTGAATCAACTAAGGGCTTGTAGTTGTTCTCATACTTATTTTGAATTGCTTGCCCGTACTTTAAAGCTCATGAGACTCTCCAGCTTCCAAATAAACAGATTTCTTTACTCAATAACCCTTAAGAATGATTTGCTAGAAAATTTTCTGACAAGCAGAGCACAAGATGATATCAAATTAATAGTGTATAAAGTGATCCTTAATCTTCATCAGAGATTCGCCAACTTGTTGGAGCAGTCGGTTATGGATATTCTCAATCCTTTCCACGAAGCCCGGCTACGGTTTTTAAATATGTTAAGCTGGTTCAATTATTATCTTGAAGTTAATCAGGAGTTTAGTTGTTCAAGAATAAGCAAAGGATCTGGTACGTTTAGACTCCAAGCTAACTATATAAAATGCTCCGAGCTGATACATGATTTTATTTACAACTGTGTGGCAATTAGATTCAACCACCATCGGTTCTTGACACCTCCCAACATCCCATTGGTGAACTGGAGATCTTTCAAATTCAACCAATTCTTCCAGCGATTTGTAGAGAGACAAGAGTTGCACGATAAACCTATCAAATTGAAAACAGGATTTCCCAGTATGGTCACATCAAAGGACCCAGACAAAGAAGAGTTCTTGAAACTACAGGAGATAGTTTTTGACCAAGAGCCTTTATCAGTAAACAGAGTGAATAGATTTTTACAGAATCTTTTCTTGATCCTGGGAGTGAAAGTGGAACCTATAAATGATACGAAAGAATTGGCAGATTTGAAAACAAAGTTGGCAGTTTATTTCCCGAATTATTTACAACAACTGAACGAGTTTCAACCTTATGAAATTCAATTACTAGCATTTTGGCTTGAAAACCATCAAATGGACTTTACAAAGTATCAGCAATTTGAAAATGTCGTTCCTTTACTTTTGACAAATAAATTCAAAGGAATCGCAAAAATGTCGCCTAGTATAATGTTTCCCCAGTTTTACCAATTTTTGACCCAGAATGAAATAGAATTTCCTGTCAACAAGTCTATGGGAAAAGGTTCCCATATAAACACCCATGAAGAGTCAAGTAGAATCATTTGCGAGTTCTACAAGCGAGCATTTCTTAACGACCTTGTTTTTCATGATATTGAAAAAAATGAACTCAATGAGATGATTATATGCTTTCTATATGAGACGAAATCAGAAGTACAAGAAATGATTAAGAATACCATCTCTTACTACTTAAGAGTACATTACTCTGGAAACCCCAACGATTTTGATGTCTATTACCGGATAAATGCCAGCAATTCAAAAGTGTCTTCCACTATAAAAGCAAAATTCATCGACATAATGATAAATCCAAACTATGAAGTTGGGAATATCAAATTTCCAGACCTATTACAACTCCATAAAAAGTTTCATAATGTGCTTGAGTTTTACTACTCAGTGTATTACCCCACACTTAACTGGGTATATAGAGACATAACCACCCCTTAAAACCTATTTAATGATAACGTATAGCATAATAAACCACATACAACACCACCTATGACCACATACCATAAAAAACCCCCATACCCAACAATAGACCACACCAACATAAACCTCCGCATTAAACATTTCACGATTTATGTCGCAATCTTTATCTTGGAAGAATGTCGCACTGATCTTCTACCGCGCTTAGCACCAATTACCAGAATTGGTTGATAGACGTCCCCTCGTTCAAATGACTCAATGATTATCATGAAAATTTTTCATTTCTCTACTTATATCATTTACAATGATTCGGATTCCTCTCAAGTCAGTTAGGGCTGAAGCTTCTAGAGCTGTCACGGGTGCCTCCGCCGCTACCCGTACGCTTTACCACGGCTGTTCGGCTGCTAATGTCGCTAATAAAGCTCGGATGAATAGATCATCGAGAAAACATCATGGATGTAAATTAGCCGCCACTTGGGCTAAAACCGCCGGGATTTCGACCAGATCGTACTCCACCAGAGCTACTGTTGTGCAGTTGCTTAATAATATCGGGTCCAAGAGGGAAGTCGAACAATACTTGAAATACTTCACTTCTGTCAGTCAACAACAATTTGCCGTTATCAAGGTAGGTGGTGCTATCATCACAGAACAGTTACCGGAATTGGCGTCTTGTTTGGCGTTCTTGTACCATGTGGGGTTGTACCCTATCGTATTGCACGGGACGGGACCACAAATCAATGAACTTTTGGAGAATGAAGGCGTGGAACCAGAATATATCGATGGTATTAGAATCACCAATCCTAAAACTATGGAAGTAGTCAGATCTTGTTTCTTAGAACAGAATTTAAGATTGGTGACTGCTTTGGAGAAACAAGGGGTCCATGCTAGACCTATCACCACCGGAGTCTTCAACGCAGATTACTTGGACAAAGAGAAATATCAGTTGGTAGGAAAGATCACCTCTGTCAATAAATCGGCTGTAGAGGCCAGTATTGAAGCCGGATACTTGCCAATATTGACATCTTTAGCCGAAACATCGTCCGGGCAATTGTTGAATGTTAATGCCGATGTGGCTGCTGGGGAATTGGCAAGAGAGTTTGAGCCTTTAAAAATCGTATATTTGAACGAGAAAGGTGGTATTATCAATGGAGAAACCAAGGAAAAAATCAGTGTAATCAACTTGGATGAAGAGTATGATGAATTGATGAAGCAGTCCTGGGTCAAATATGGGACCAAATTGAAGATTAAAGAAATCCATGATTTGTTGCAACATTTGCCTAGGTCTTCCAGTGTGGCCATTATCAACGTGGATGACTTGCAGAAGGAATTATTCACCGACTCTGGTGCTGGGACTTTGATCAGAAGAGGATACAAATTGATTAATAGAAACTCATTATCTGAATTTGGGAACCCTGATTTATTACGGTCTGCTTTGCTTAAGGACCCAGAAATCAAATCTGGAAAGTTGTCAGTGGCTTCATATTTGAAACTTTTGGAGAACTCTTCGTTCAAATCGTATGGTGATCAACCCTTGGAAGTGTTGGCCATTGTGTTGGAGGACGTTTTGCCTGATATAAAGATTGCTAAATTGGATAAGTTCTTATCCTCCAAGACTGGATGGTTGAATAATGTTACAGACAATATTTTCAATTCTATTAAAAAAGATAATGAAAGTTTGTACTGGATCGTGAACGAGAACGATGCCAATTTGTCGTGGTACTTCTCCAAATCTGATGGATCCTTCAGTAAGAATGGAGAAATCTTATTCTGGTATGGAATCAAAGATACAGAGACCATTAGTAAATTGATTAAGAACTTTGATAGTGACGCTGGGTCTTATTCTTCTTCTTTATCATCATCCAAAGAATCAGGGATCTTCAGTTCTCCTACCCAGAAAAGAGGATTACATTCCAGTGCCAGAACATTCCTCAACAGTACTAAAAACCCTAACCCTCCAGTCAAAGAAGGAACCAATTCCTCCAAATCCAAAGTAGCTTTAATTGGAGCCAGAGGATACACGGGACAAAACTTGATCCAATTAATTGACAATCATCCCAACTTGGAATTGAGTTACGTCTCCTCTAGAGAATTGAACGGACAGAAATTAGCTGGCTACAATAAAGGAAATATTGTCTATTCCAACTTACAAGTTGAGGATATTAAAAGAATCGAAGAAAACCAGGAGATTGATATGTGGGTCATGGCTTTACCCAATGGAGTCTGTAAACCATTTGTGGATGCCATTGAATCGGTAGAGATCAAATCCAAATCCAAGATCATTGACTTGTCTGCTGATTACAGATTCGATACCACTGGCGAATGGGTTTATGGATTACCAGAATTAGTCCAAAGAGAGAATATCATCAATGCCAGAAAAATCTCCAATCCAGGATGTTATGCTACCGCAGGTCAAGTAGCCATCACGCCAGTGATTCCTTATGTTACGTCCACTCCTACGATCTTTGGAGTCAGTGGATATTCAGGAGCAGGAACAAAACCATCCCCAAAGAACGACATCAAGTACCTTTCCAACAACTTGATTCCTTATTCGTTGACCGATCACATTCATGAACGAGAAATGAGCAGTCAATTAGGGTTACAGGTAGCTTTCACTCCCCACGTAGCCCAATGGTTCCAGGGAATCTCTCATACCATTTCCATACCTATCAAACCCAAGAGTTTGACATCAAGAGATATTAGAAACATTTATCAAGACAGATATCAAGGAGAAGAGTTGATCACCATTACTGGAGAAGCCCCAGTGGTGAGAGATATCAGTGGAAAGCATGGGGTTGTAGTAGGAGGGTTTGCCGTCAATTCCCAAGAAGATAGATTGGTGGTGGTGGCTACCATAGACAATTTGTTGAAGGGAGCAGCTACACAATGCTTGCAGAACATTAATTTGGCGTTGGGATATGGGGAATATGATGGGATACCGACCGATGTAGTGATTAGAGGATGAACCCCAATGAGTGGATCATTAAGTAAGTACACTATTGAATAGATCAACAATTGACTAGATTTACTTAACTGGAAACATTGTTTAACTAGATACAGTTATTTCTACAATATTACATTCATACTATCAAGTATATCATATAACATCGCACTAACTCTCAACAATATATTCTAATGAAAATAATAATTCCCAATAGGAATATTGCAATCACAGCTCATAGGATGAACAGAAGTACAGTTAGCAAGTAAAGTTCATGAAAAATCAATTAACGGAACAAAATTAATCACAATTAATATTTCACTCTTCGCGATATTTCATTCGTACGATTGATTCAAACATCCTGACTCCACGCATAATGAAATTATTTCAAACATCCTAACTTCACCATAATCTCATTCATAACGCGACATGGCGCTCCATTCCATCCTCCTTTACTTAACATGCTTGTGCCCCCAGATAACTTCGGTTTGGTAGAGCCTGGACTCTATCGATGCTCCAAGCTCGAAGCTGACCACTTCCCCTTCCTCCAAACCCTCAAATTGAAATCCATTCTACTCCTAGACGCAGAGAATCCCCCACGGAATTTGAAGAATTTTATCACCGAAAACGACATTGACTTAATCAACTTAGGAGGCCTTAAAGTCGCCAACCACAACCACACCGGTGCTAACAATAATACTGCTCGTGAAGATGACGACAAAAGCATACGACCTACCAAATCGAATTCCAGCGCCAGTTCCATCTCCAGCGCCAACTCCAAGACTTCCGGCTCTTCTTCTCCTGTAGTGATGGCCCAAGGACTCCCGCCAGCGGCTAAAACAATCAGTGACCCTAGCAGTCACCGGGAAATCAATATCCAGCTCATCAACTTGAATAACACCACCCGCAAGAACGACGAATGGATGTTGATAGAGAAGAATTTGATCAAGAGAGCATTTGAAATTGTGTTGAATAAGTCCAAGTATAACATTCTTGTGGTCGACAGCACTTCGACATTAGTAAGTATATTACGGCGGATCCAGAAATGGAACTTCAATTCCATAGTTAATGAGTTTCGGATATACACGGGGAATAGTGCTAAAAGTAACTATTTTGCCGAAAACTTCCTTGAGCTAATAGAAATCGAACTTATTCCTTATGAAATAGATCAGCTAAATCAGTTTGTGAAACAACAACAGCAGCAACAACGCCAGGCGTCGTTGGATGAAAATATCTCCAAATCCCCAGAAATGTATAGAACCAATTCCTGGAATCATAATGTGAGCCACAAGAATTCTATTGACGATGATAGTGGCTGGTATAATCGAGAAATGATTGATGATGATGATATAGACGATGACTTGTTATCTGCTTCTCCACAAATCCCTGAGAATTTATTGAAGATTGTAGAGAAGAAACGGAATAATCTGGTGGAATTGAGTGATGATGATAAGCTGACTCCAGGAACTTCCCCTAGACACTCGGTCACCAACTTCAACAATCTAAACATCTCAAACAATAGCCCTATAGCGTCAGAATCCTTATCGCAAGCAGCCAAACAATATTTGGATAAAAGAAGACCATCAATGGATTCTAAAAGACCCATCCATAACAGCATATTCAGAAACTCCTTTTCCTATAACCTGCCCCTTTCCAATTCGTATTCCAACCGATCTTCATTTGAGGCTGTCAACACCCCTCCACAACTCCGGAAATTGTCCAAGAGTGAAAGAAAGTCTTCGATAAAGCTCGAAGACTTGAATGATTTTGATGAGAAGAAAGTCCGAGAAAAGTACGATTATAAGTATTATAAGAACATGAATAAATCCTCAATCAACTTTGCCAATGTCGGATTAATCAAGTTGAAGTTGCCTCCAAGTAACAAGCTTCCAGCTTGGTTTGTAAGAGGAAGAGACTTCTGGGACGAAAATTACAGAAAATCGACTGCTTAAGCATATATTTAATATAAAGAACATCCTCACTCCGGCGTATAAATCCTGACTCCCGCGTATAAGAACATCCGGACTCCAATAACTAGTAGTCATTGCATGGGACTCTTTGCCAGTCACCAACGTCGCCAGATCCATCCACCACAGATCCATCCACCACAGATCCATCCACCACAGATCTATCCACCACAGACTCAATGTCTATTGACTCGTTCCCAGTAGGATAAGCTGCAACCACACACGAATAAATCGTCTTGGACTGTGGAGAAACCGTTCCCAAGAGTTCAGGCAATAATGTCTTTGGATAAAGAATATTGGCATTTGGCTCTGGCTGACATACATTAGCAGTTCTGTTACCGTTCAAATCCTTTATGATACTATAATCATCTTCGGAGACTGCTTCCGCTTTGTCGGTGTTTGTAAGTCTTTTAATGTCGTTTTTCCGAACCATGTTGATAGCAAACCCACCTTCTTTGGAATAGAAACGGTTTTCGGTATTATTCGTAATCAAGTGTGTTCTAATATGGTACCCATCCCGAGGAATTATCCATGTTGTAACCTCAACGCCTTCATAAGGACTCCATTTACTTACCATGGTATTGTCTTTGCTGACATAAGCCTGGTAGCTCTCTCTAACAAAAAAGGTACTGTTGTCTACACTGAACCCTAACATATTGTCTAGGTGAGCCATCGGGAATGTTCTGTGATTTGTGACGACTCCAAAGCCATATCTAGTGGAGTAAGCAAACTTGGTATACTTTTCTGTCTGGAATTGATCATTCCGAGGCCCATTGATCAAGGCAATGGTATTAGCTTTCTGGTGACTGAAATGCATTCCCACAACTGGCAAATATTGCGGTTTTAACAGCAACGGTTGAAGTTGTGAACTCCAGAAAGGATGGGATTCGTCCATTAACAATCCACTGAATGCTTTAGTGGCCCAGTATGGAGACTGGGGCGAATTGTATCGCTCGGTCATGAAATTATTCGGATACGAATAGCCCAATGATAACAGTTTGGATCCCATAGTTAACACCGGCTGCTGAGACCACCATTTGAAATTATTCAAGTAGATGCCTTTCATGACACCCCATGGAATATTGGGAGTCTTGTGGGGGTCTAGAACCGAAGCGTAGATGCCCCAGAACCCCACACTAGCGAATCTATAGACCAAAGATCTTCCATACGGAAGAGAAGCTCCGTCATCGCTGAACCAATGGAGATATTGAACTGCAAACTGCGTGGCTCTGTCAATAAACCGATCACATCTAGCCGGATCAGTTTTAGATTTCAATTTGACATAGATAAGACTATAATAATGCATAGCAAAAGGATTATAATAGTCAATACGGTCTTTTTCTCCGTCTCCGTACCAGCCATCTCCGAGATAATAAGACTCCAAATCCTTTAAGAAGGCCTCGGTGGTATCATTTTCAACAGGATGGCCAACTGTTTCTAGAGCTGTGTCCACAAGAACTTTGAAGAACCTCCAGTTATTAGGGGGGTATTCTTGGACTCTTGCTTGTTTCAAGTACCTAACAATGATTTCCTGATCTTCTGCACTCAAGGGGTCCCAGAATGTCTGTTTGGTGAAGCACAAGGCAAAGGCAATGGCAGCAAGATCCACCAAGATCTGATTATAACTGTCAATTGGGCCCCAGTATTCCTGGTGGTGGGGGTTACAGCCATTGACCAACCCCCGTCTGTATGTTTCAGCAAAGTTGAACTTGCCTCCACCACAAATGTATGGGACTATGCCCCATAGCGGTCTCAGAAACCCTTCTAATTCAGCAGCAGCTTCTGTAAAACTGGCCCCTCCTTCTTGGATTCTAACTCTGGCACCACCTTTAGAAAATCCTTTTTGCAAGGGTGCAAATAATTCCTCATGAGCAGCCTCCACGTCTTTACGGGAGGTGAAATCAATGTCAGTCCAGAGAAAAAGGTCTTGAGCTGTCATAGTTATAATTGTTGAGTTGTGGAGGTACTTTCAATCTTGTAGTTACAATTGCTGGAGTTCTGAAGAAACTGGCGATCTTATAGTTGAAATATCAGGATTTAGTTCCCACCCCCACGGTTTATTTCCCCACCCCCACGAATTTGTTCCAATAAGAGAGTGATAACCTAACTTTTTGTCTGCAAGGTTGCAGTTTGTCAATGGCTATCATGATATCATCACCTATATCCTGCCCCCACCACATCGGTTTCGGGAGGTGCGAAATGTGGGGGAGGAGGGGGCGGGGCACAGGTGATAGTGTGGGGGATTCGTTTTGGGAGCCTGCGCGGTGGGGGACAGCCATCGCTACATCTGACGATCCAGAGCCATTGGAAACCTGCTTCAAACACCAATGGAAGTAGAAGAAGCTGGGCGTGATGTATGGGCGCCTCCAATGGCCGAAACCCGGTTGGCAAAGGCTTGTGACGCTTGCAAACTGAAAAAAATCAAGTGTGATAGAGCTCTGCCCATTTGCAGCTATTGTACCAAGCATAAGCTTCTGTGCCATTATAGTGCTATTAAAAAGCCAGGACTTAAGACTGGTTATGCCAAACAGATTTCCGAAAGGCTAGAGGATTTGGACTCATTTATCAGTCAGTATAAGCCGTGGATTGAAGATATAGGATTATTGAAAGAGAAATATCGAGAGTTAGAGGCCAAGTACAACCAGTTGCAATTGTATGTGGAACGTCAGAAGCGTGGAGGATTTCTAATTGACAAGCCCTTGGATGGCAACTCAGTGGACCCCCACAAAGATACTTGGAGTCTTCCAGATCAAAGTACATTGGAGAGATTGGTACAATGTTATATGGAAGAAATCCACAACATATTTCCAATTCTCCATCCTATCAGGTCAATTCCTGGTATAGTAGCATCCATCCAAACCCTGCCCCTTCCATCCTTATATGGGATAGTTGTTTGCTCGTTAATGTTTGGAGATCGGTTTATGAATTCAGACAATCTGAAAGGAACTTACCATTATTGCAAGAGTCATATATTGAATCATTTCTCTACTATTTCCGATTTGGAGAGTTTAAGAGCAATGTCGCTTCTATTATTAAGACTCCTTATGGAAAATGATGTCCAGGAATACATTAGAATCTCAGAAATGGTGTGGGAAGGGTGTAAGAAGTTGAAGCTATTTGAAGAAGGTGGAAGCAAGGAAAATGTGAAATGGATAGACACAGAAGAAGAACGGTATGTTTGTTGGAACATCCATAATATCTATTGTATTGGAGCCATTTTCATGGGCCAAGTGGTGCCAATAGAAGAATTGCAAATACCTCGATTTTTGCCCATGTCTTTTGAAATGTCGATATCCGGCTTCAGCCAGACCAATCAACTCTCTTTGGAGACTCAAAAGCGGACCTTGTTTTATAACTGTAACGGCAATTATCATGACTCCACTGGGTTTATTATCGAAGCAATCCATAAAATCTCCCGTCTTTTCTGCCTGGTAAATAGAGCCCAACAGAAACCCTCTCAATCGGGATTCGAAGCAGAAATGATCCAATTAAATGAAGACGTGACTTCCTGGGTCAATCTGCTACCAGACGGTTACAGGGAGCTTCTACAAGACAACGACTTGGATACCAAGGACAATATCACCATTCCAGACGTGTTACTTCATGGATGTTATAATATATTAGTGCTAGGAATCAGCACCAGTTGTATTTTAAGTGATGAGACAAATACAGAACAACTCTTACATACTTGCAGAAGATGTATTCAGAGTATCATCAGTGTGTGTAAGAAGACTACAACTATATTCAATAACCAGAAACTTAATAGACTAGGGTTTTTATATATCATGATCCTTTGCGTTGCAGCCAATGCTATCAGCGTCACCTCTGCTATCCAAGGAGATCAAGAATTGCCCGAATATGATTTGATCATCGATCTTCTTCTGGATATGGCCGATACGTGGAAGTTGGCAGTGTCAAGAATTGATCTTTTGATCCGGTTAAAACAGAGGTTTTTCTACGACAGGGCCAAACTTTGGAGTTATTTCACCGCCAACACCTTTGGTAACAGAAATGGGTCTCCTATATCCCTAGACCAATCGCCTATCACTTCAACCAGAGCCAACCTTTCTCCAGAAATCATGGACACGTTCATGTACCAAAAGAGTACCCCCACGGTTATCAACATCTTTCGGGTGTCCGAAGAGTAGACATCTAGAGACATTGACCCCAGGGACCAATGATCCACCGAGATCAGATCGCGACATTAAATGTCGCGCCCGAAAAGGAGGGGGCTGGTGGGGGACCTGTCAATATATAAAACCATCGATATCTCATTTTTCACTTTTATCACTTATAACTTATTTTAATTATCATGAGTAAAGTCGCCAAGTGTACCAAAGCTTTCCCCTTAACTAACGGAGCCTCCATCCCAGCCATTGGTTTGGGAACCTGGAGAGCCGAAGAACAAGAAGTGTATGATTCTATCATCCATGCTTTAAAAGCGGGTTATAGACATATCGATACTGCTGCTGGATATGGAAATGAAGAACCAATTGGTAGAGCTATCAAGGATTCAGGAATCCCAAGGAGCGAGATCTTCATCACCACCAAACTTTGGTCTACTTTCCACCACGATCCTGAAGCTGCTTTGACCACCAGTTTGAAGAAACTCGATACTCCATACGTGGACCTTTACTTGATGCACTGGCCCATTGCATTGAATCCAAACGGTACGCCATCCAATATGCCTATGAGAGCTGATGGAAAAAGAGACATTTTGTATGACTGGAGTTTCACCAAAACCTGGTCTTTAATGGAACCATTGGTGGAAAAAGGATTAACTAAATCCATCGGAGTCTCCAATTGTTCTGTCAAATACTTGAAGGAGTTGTTAGCTTATCCAGAATTGAAAATCAAGCCTGTGGCCAACCAAGTTGAACTTCATCCATATCTTCCCCAAAACAAGTTGTTGGCTTTTGCCAAAGCTCACGACATTGTACTTGAAGCATACTCTCCATTGGGATCTTCTGATGCTCCTTTACTTAAGGATGAGACTCTTAATTCTATCGGTGCCAAGTACGGAGTTTCTGCTGCCACCATTGCCATTTCCTGGGCTGTGTGGAGAGGAACTGTTGTGTTACCAAAGTCCATCAAACCACATAGAATTGAAAGCAATTTCGAGATTGTGGACTTGGCTGATGAAGATGGAGAAACGTTGAATAATCTTGCTGATAAGCTTGGAGGTCCAAAGAGATTCGTGTCCCCACCATGGGATCCAGTCCAAGTATTTGATAATGAAGATTGACTATGGAAGTTGTAATAAGGCTATACAAGTTATATAGGTAGCAGTATACCAGTTATTAGCAGTATATATACCAGTTGCTCTATACAAGTATTATATAGCAACACAGTTTGTAGGCTCCATATGATAACATCCTGACTCCAATATATTCAAACATCCTGACTCCCATATATTAACATTCAAACCTACTCCTCATACATATTAGCACACAATATCTCCCGCTTCCCCAATGATCTCTGGATGCAATTCTCCATCAACTTCCCATACTCCCTACAGATCTGGGAATTACATTGACTATACCTATCTTTCAATAATCTCAATAATCCCACCGTATAGTGCTTGTTACTAATCTTATCCAAGCTATTGGCATATGCCAAAAACTTCTGTGAGCTAGTATCCCCACTAGTATCCACTTCGTCAAATGCCCTCTTGATTCTTTGGATATATGTGTACCCATTAAGTTTCTCTGGTAACCCTCCATTACTGATAAATGATATTGACTTGGAAAAGGCATCCAGAGGCCAGTCATTGAAGTATGTTGCTTCTGCTCCATAAAGACAATAACTGTAATCCCATATAAGGAACAATGCTGAAGCCACTATGTTGGGTCTGTAGAATATAGGATCTCGATTTGGATCATAGGTGACAGGGATATCATTTCCGTCATCGTCTTGACTCAATAGGATTTCGCATAAAAGAACATAAGCATGTGTCACGGATAATCGTCCACTAGAGGACTTGGCCCATCTCTTAACTCTTTCTTGAACAATCTGGTAATCATTAGAATCTGCTTTCACGTTCATACGGGTGGGGGCACCAGCGTAGATGATACAATCATATTGCGAAAGTCGTAAGAAGGCCTGACAAATGTGATACACGGAATACTTACAAGTTGTGTCGTCTGGCTTTGACAAATTCAACGTCAGTAAATCGGCAGGGCAATAGTAAGCGTTTTGGAGCTGACAACAGCTTTCATCAATAATATTATCGTACCAAAAGTCCAATGTCGCAAGCAAGTCGTTTTTCCATGAATATTTCAAGTTTTGCCAGCGAAGGCTTTTGCTTTGCATGTCGTTCTGTTCTGTTTGGAATACCAAGCTTATGAGTCCAGCTAGCAAGATTTTGCTTATGAGAGGTGAGGTCTTAACGGACTTTCTCCGGAGGATGTTGGTGATAAGGGACAAAAACTTGCCGTTTTCCAACTGGCTGTTGAGATTGGATTTATTGATAGCTGCAGTTTCCCATAATTCTTCTTGGAACGGCATAGAAAGTTTGATGTGGTGGGTGTAAAGAATTGTATCATGGCCGAAGATAATCGCATTGTATGTGTCGACTAAGAAGGCGATATAAGCACATCTTTTCAACGATTCCAACTCGACCCAGTTCTCCCATACTCCGGTTTCAAGATTAGGTCCATTTTCATTGGATCTCAGGGGATCTCCACCTAATAAAGGACTTCTGCGGAGGAGCTCGATCTTGAATCCATGATGCAAATGAGCTCTTCTATGGAAGCTACGTTTTGAACAATTGATCTCAAAACATTCCAATACTAATAAGCTTTGAATAGTCCAGGAATTGACAGTGGAAAGTTCTTCACAATGGGAACATATAAGCCATCGAAGTGGTTGCGCTATGAGCTCGGAAAGTTCGATCATTTTGCTGGTGGACATCTTGTCTTTGGTGGTTCTGGAAGTTAAGGATGAACCAATTGTTATCATACTCAAAAGGAGTAAAGGATGGGCTTTGTCGGTGGAGAAAGTTGGTCTGTGAATTATAGGGAACTGGATATGATATAAGCACCAATAAGTGTCAAGATACTTTTCTATGTGGTCAGCCAGAAAATATGGATGATCACGTAAACTAGGTATCAACAGTGTCAACTCCAGAATCACTGCTGGCGACACTTCGCTCTGTTGAGTCGAATATATAAAGTCAGGGGTTCCTCCTAAAAGATCTTTGAATGATGATGAAGGAGAATAGTCAAGATACTTACTAGAATACTCTTGATTATCATTCAAGAGCCATTCGATCAAGTTGGTGGTTTCCAAATTTGCATCAAGTCCTTCCAAAGGTTGAAATTGTTGTTTAAGGCTTGTATTCATCACATAATCCAAGCTGGATTTGTCGTAGCTAAGATCAAGGTCCATCTGTTTGGGATTTGTGCTGTCAGTTGGATTATGAATATTTGCACTTGTGTCTGCATTGACACCTGCGTCTGCGTCTGCATTTGCGTCTGCAGCTGCATTAATATTTCCATTTCCATGTTCATTACCACGTCCATTTCCATTACTATGTCCATTCCCATTCATATGCCCATGCCCATTAAAATCATCGCCAGTCTCCTCGTACTCATCACTCTCAGGTCGTAATGGCTGCCTCAGACTCCGTACAGAGTCGGGGGTATATATTTCAAAGAACTTAATTTCACTCCTCGAGTCTTTGGGTCTCAGCTTCATTTTATCTTCTCTTATAACATGACGTTTAAGATGCTTCAGCCTTACATCCTTTCTTACAAATGATTTGTCGCATCCTGGCCATGTACAAGGATATGGAGTGATGTTTTCATGGTTTTTCTTATGCCTTAAAAGACGGTCGGACCGCTTAAATCGCTTCATGCATCCTGGCTCGTCACAAGCATATGGGGTATCTAGGGTATCGCCTGTCATAGGCGACAGAATTTCGGCCATATTTGTCCTTGTTACTTGAAATCGAATTTTTTTAGATCTCACCACGAAGATTTTTGTGGAGTGCTTCCCCCACCCCGCAAACCATTTCCGTTCCTATGCATCATGCACGACCATCATGCACTATGCACCTTTCTTGACGCATAAGTATCTGTATGCACGACTTACTTGGTCCTTTAGTTTGACCATTTTTGAAGGCTGACCATGACCATCGTCAGGGCCCTGGTGACTGTGAACTCTTGCGGAGTTAGCAGAAGTGGAGGTGGGAGGGGACGGGGTTTCACTGCAACGTTGTACCGTGTTTCTTCAGATGGGGCTGCTGATAAACGCATGGCTGCTAAAAGAATAATAATCCTATTGTTAACCCCCACCTTGATAGGGCCAGATAGAGAAACATCAGGCATAGACAATAACTTCTGATATGGGGAATCCCAATCACAACCTATTGAAGTTACCCCAGACCAGAGGCGTTTCCCCACAAACCCCATTTATCACCAGTCTACTCTGGATAGGAATCGGTGAAGCTATTCATGCTGAGGAGAGAAGGTATTGTCCATCCTAAACAACCACCCTTTCATCAGGAAATTTGAAAGTATATAAATACAATATGCTTGGAATTACCACCTGCTTTGATAGTGTACATATATTTATTTCTTAATATGCCAGAAGTTACATCTGTTGATCTCGACATAGAACAGTCAGTGTTCTTTCACGATGATGGGGTTGTTCAGTTAAAAGATGTGATCCCTCATAGACCAAAGGTCTGGTTCAAGTACCCACATATGTTGAAGTTGAACCTCTTCTTATTTGGAGCCATCTTGTCTCAAGTGATTTCAGGCTTTGATGCTAGTAGTACCAATAGTTTGCAAAGTATTCCCAGTTTCCAATCTTACTTCCATCATCCTTCAGGAACTGTGTTGAGTACTATGACCAATGGGCTTTCTATTGGGACTCTTATTACTGTCCCTTTTGCTTTAGTTGTTATTGATTATATTGGAAGAAAGAAAACCATTCTTGTGGGTTGTGCTTTTGTTATCTTGGGAGCAGTGATCCAAGGATCATCCCAGAACTTTGGAATGTTCACTGCTGCCAGAGTTTTATTGGGAATTGGTTCATGTTTGAACTCCGCTTCTTCCCAACCGTTATTAGCCGAAACTGCTTATCCTACACAAAGAGCTGCCATTACGGCTTTGTTATTAGCTTCATGGCCGCTTGGTTCTTTCGCTGCTGCCATAATCACCTGGGGCCCTTACAGAACCGATATGAGATATAATGACTGGTCCTGGAGACTTCCATCTCTACTTCAAGCTGTGTTTCCTGTCTTTCAAATACTTCTTGTGGGATTGGGGCCAGAATCTCCTCGGTGGTTGATAAATAATGGGAAAGAAGCTCAAGCAAGAAGAATCTTTGTCAAGTACCACGCTGGAGGGGATGAAGATTCTGCTTTGGTAGCGTTTGAAATGGCAGAAATCAAGGCCATTATCGAACAAGAGAAGAGTCAGAAAGGTCGTAAGTATACTGAGTGGTTCAGCTCCAAGCAAAGACTCAGAAGATTCTTTATTGTCATCGCCGTTCCTGCTATGGTCCAATTGTGTGGAAACGCTTTGATTTCTTATTACCTACCTATTGTTCTTGGGACTGTTGGTATCACCGATTCCAATGATCAACTTTTAATTAACATAGGGTTGACGCTTTATGGATTATTGTGGTCTGTGACTTGTGGATTGCTTGTGGATAGATTCAAGAGAAAGAGAATGTTCATTACTGGCTTTTTCCTTATGTGTGTCTGTTATGTGATATGGACTATTCTCTCTGCCATTAATCAGAAAACGGGATTCACTCATAAAGGCTTGAGTACGGGGGTGGTGGCTATGATATATCTTTTCCTTGGATTTTATCATATAGTATCACCAGTGGCCCTGACATATGTGATGGAGGTATGTCCATATAATCTTCGGGCCCAGGGAGCTACTTTGTATCAATTGTCAGGAAATGTTATTGGATTTTTCAATAACTACGTTAATAATGTGGCTATGGATCGTATTCAGTGGAGATACTATATAGTGTGGTGTATATGGTTGGTGGTCCAGATGAATATCGTGTACTGGATTTTTCCTGAAACGAAGGGTCTTGGTTTGGAAGAAGTTGCTCAAGTGTTTGGAGAAGATGTTACTGCTGGGTATGTTGCTGGAGAGAATGCTGTGACTACCCAAAAGCCTGAACTTGATGTGCAAGATAAGCCTGAAGTTGAGATGGTGGAGAATAGGAATGATAATAAGTAGTATAATGTTTTTGGTTGTCAATATAAAACTTGGTTTGATATAGAAGTAGATTCTCGGCTACAATTGTTTGGAAGACGTTTTGGTCTGATTACCAACACCTTTAGTACAATGAATAAATCAAACTTTGTATTTCAATACTTATCAACTATCTAAACTAATACGAATCTCAAATTCAAACTCGTCTTCCATGAAAAATTTGTACGGATCTAAGACTCCAGGCCCACAAGCTTCCGTTCCAACCCCATGCTGTTTATAATCAATTCTAACATATTTAGGTCCATGCTTGATTTCATGAGGATGGTCTGCTTTATCTAAATCGTATTCTCTTGAACATTTGAACCCAAATGATTTTTCTTCCATTTCGATGATCATGGATTTTTCTTTATCTTTCAATGTAAGCCACTTGGTGTCTTCGTGGTTTCCATTCTCCTGAGGATAGTCATAAGAATAGTCCAACTGATCAAAATTGGCCCCATGAATATCAAATAATTGAGACTCTTTCTTATCAGGATAACTTTCTCCAGGCCCTCGGCCAAACCATTTAACAATGTCCCACGTATCTGCTAAGGTGAATTCATAGCCAAGTCGTGGTAAATACTTCGGGATACACTCCTTGTTGAATCCTTCGGGCTTTAAAATAGTGTGAACCGATAAACCATTGTTCAGAATGACATAATTCTGGACACTTTTAAATCTCCAAGACGAAACAGGCGGACCCATAAACAGGTCTACTTTAATCTTTATATCCCCTGAAACTTCAAAATCAACATTGGTAACATTTATCCGCATCTGGTCAAGACCAAACTTCTTCCAATATGGTCCATCCACAGGCTTATCATTATTGATTTCTGCTCGCCAAAAACTCAAATTATTGTGGCCCTTTTCAAGAATAGGAACCCCTTTTACCTTCAAATGCTCTAAACTGCCTGTTTTATCATTAAATTCACATTCAAATCCTTCCTGATTGAACACTCTGTGCAATCCTCCTGTTTTGAGAGCTTTCAAATCGAGTTCAACTTTTGGCTGCAAAATCTGCGCGGACATTTTTGGTTGCAAAATATGCTGGGCCCAAGATACCAAATGGTCTTTAGCCAATCCTGGTTTTTGGTACCTAGTTCTGAACTCGACCATCAAAATGACCATTCCAGGATACAGGGCCTTTAATAAAGGCATTGGAACCCTTTTCTCGTGATGAGATGGCACTTCAGAAATCTGTAAATGTCCTGTTTCCAAGACGGTTTTCTCAGTGTTGCCATAGCCAGTGATAGAATAGGTAGCCACATACTCAGACAAGTTAACAAAATCAAACGTGTTCTTGATGATTATATTTTTGTCATCAAATTCAATAATAATAGGCTCTATGACTTTTTTGTATTCTATCAACCCTGGTGTTGGCTCATGCTTGGAGTTCACTAGCCCGTCCATACAGAAAACACCATCATTAACAGGTTCATCGAAATCCCCTCCATAGCAGTAGACTATGTTTCCATCTTGTTCAACTTCTATTCCGTGATTATTCCATTCCCAAATAAACCCTCCTTGAAATTGACGATATTTGTAGAATAACTCTTGATACTGGCGAATAAGTCCTGGACCATTTCCCATAGCGTGCCCATATTCACATAGAACCAACGGTTTCTGATTTTGGTTTACAAACTCAAGCATGGTGTCAAACAGTGGATACATTCTGCTGTACATATCAGCCGTCTCCGCATCCAAGTCTCCCTCGTAGTGTATTGGTCTTGTGGGATCTAATTTTCTTATAGCGTTGGCCATAGAGACATGATTCTTCCCGTAGAAGGCTTCATTCCCTAAAGACCACACAATAACACAAGGATTATTCAAATCTCTTCTGACAAGTTGAGTGGCTCTATCAACATAAGCTTGTTCCCACTCAGGATTATCTGACGTAAACAATTTCGCTTCCTGGAACAATTCTCGTTTTCCATATTTGTATTCCACGTCGTCTGAAGCATCAATAGGTCTTCTAACACATTCGAAGAATCCATGGCACTCCAAGTCTGCTTCTTCAAACACCCAAAACCCATATTTATTTGCCATATGATACAATTCAGGAGTATTCGGATAATGAGATGTCCGAATGGCATTGATATTGTGTTCCTTCATAAGCCTGAGATCGTGCTCAATGAATTCAAGCGGTACTGCTCTTCCATACTTGGGATGGTGATCATGCCTATTAGTCCCACGTAAGAGAATTGGCCTTCCATTGACTTGGAGAAGTCCATCAAGCATTTCCACCTTTCTGAAGCCTACCTGTTGAGTAATATCACTAAGTCTTTTTTCCCCGTCTTTCAACGTTAAACGGAGACTGTAGAGGAAAGGGTCTTCAGCGGTCCATTTACGGGGATTATTGACCAAGAATGATTTCTTAAGCTCTGAGGAATTCAAGCTACAAGAATGCTCCAACACTTGCTTCTGGTCCAGGTCAGAAAGCTCAACTTTTAATGTGAGATTAGGTTCTGTAGCATTTACATTCACAGTTAAGTCCAAATTGCTATGTTGGTATTGAGCATCTAAGTCAGTCACAACTTTAAAATCTTCAATGTAGCCAGAATTGGAAAACCCCAACACCCACACGTCGCGGAATATTCCGCTCAACCACCATTGATCTTGGTCTTCAATATACGTTGAGCAAGACCATTGATAAACTCTTACCCATAATTCGTTGTTTCCTGGTTTCACAGGTTCCGAAATATCAAATTCAGCAGCGTTTCTACTTCCCTCGCTGTATCCAACTAGTTTTCCGTTCAAAAACACATGATATGAGCAGTCAACTCCTTCAAACCTGAGTCTCAAGTGGTCGATGGTTTTCCAAGAGTCTGGAATTTTGAAAAAGCGACGGTATGTTCCTGTAGGATTCTTTTTGGGTGGGTAAGGCACATTTACGTTGAACGGATACTGAACATTGGTATAGTTAGGCAGTCCAAATCCTTGCAATTGCCAATGTCCAGGAACCTGAATCGACAGAGGAAACTCTATCTCATTTGAGGGAAGAGGAGCATCTGAGATATATTGATCGTAACGGAAGTCCCATTCACCGTTCAAACGCACCGATTCTGAAGGCAAATAGTAACTTCTTGGAGGAAGTCTGTTGATAGCCACAGTTTTCGGATCTGAAAGCACCTTCTCGAGTGATTGAGCCGTGTAGCTAGTCATTACCTTGTGTCACTTCCTTATAGTCAACAAGATCATATTTATAGTATTGCTCAGCCAAGGAGCGTGGTTTCCCGATTCGTAAGGTGCGTGGTGGGTGCATATTACCCCAGATTTCGGAGACGCACTAAATAGTGCCGCTGAGCCTTAAGTCCGGGGCCGCGATGTAACGTTGTAACTGCATTTGTATTCCCTATATACTATTTGTAGAGACCTAATTCAAGAAGTTTGTTACCAAGTACGAGGAAATAGTAGTCTCCATACACGAGACCGTGGGATGCGAGCTTCATAAAGGTGTCTGGGTTGTTGTTAGTCGTAGCATCTTTTAAGATAGTATCGTACAGACCAAGATCCACTGTCTGGTCAGAATTAAAACTAGCATCATTCAAATGTGACAATATCAAAGTGTCTCTAACAAGTTTCAAAGCTGAATTCAAATATTTATCATTTTTTGTAGCTTCATAGATATAAATCAACCCTAAAGCTGTCACCATAGCAGCTGAAGTATCTTTAATATGACCATCAGGAGCATCAAAATCCCATGGTGGAACTCCATCTTCCGGCAAATTCTTTAAGAAATATTCCGATGCTTTTATAGCCACATCTAAAAACTTCTCTTGTTTGGTCCACAAGTATGTTTCAGCAAATCCCATAACAGCCCAAGCTTGACCACGAGACCAAGTCGATTCATCCTCGTATCCTTGGTTGGTAAACTTGGCTTTGGGGACACCATCAGTAACTTCATAGTTCACCACATGATAGGTGGTCCAATCAGGAAATCTAAAGTGATGTTTAGCTGTGGTTTCAGCATGAGTAGTGGCAATAGTTGCCAATTCAAGATCTCCAGTTATACTGGCCACATAATATAACATGCCTAAATTACACATATTGTCGATAATAACAATGAAATCAGAATCTAAATCGGTAAAACTGTATCTATGGTTAACAGCCGTATCCCAACTTCTGATTACTCCAGCAGAAGGACTAAATCTAGATGCTAAGGCATGAGCAGCAGTCTTCAAACAATCCAAGGCTTTCTTATCGCCAGACTTTTCATATTCCCGCTGAAAAGCAGGCTGAATCATAAAACTCAAATCATGGGTATCAGTTCTAGGAGCTTGACCCACCAATCCTTCAGCCCACCACTTTGCAGCATGTTCAAATTTCAACGGGTTGATTGCCTCTTTGGGAAATCTATCCGGGTACTTATAGCTTCTCTCAACCAATGCAGCAATGGATCCGGGAAAGAATCCTGATGTCCAATAATCTACTTCCCGGTAGCTATACTTACCAAAGGCGTACTCTGGATACTCAGTAGGAGGGTTGGCATCGTTCAACTTCTGACTGGCAACACCCCAGATTTTAGCCACATTTGAAGTGGAAAATAATTGGGGCTCTATTTCATCTAGTAATGATTGGGTTGATTCTGACATTTTATGGTGATTATTTGTGAACTATGGATCCGGGGCTGTTATATAGTTAAATCAGTATACATGTACCCCCACTAAATTTATTACAGACTTGGAAAACTACGTGAGCAGCACAGTTCGGAAATAGTTTCGTTCCCTCTCCTCATATTTTCAGCACTAAAAAGTGGGGGGAGAGTGGGGGATGTCAAATAGTAGCTGAAAATTATGAACCTTTATGAAGATTATATTACCTGTTACACTACATATTATATAGAGTGTACTAAACGTAGACTATTTTGCTGAATGAGAATACTATCATTTAAACTTTTGGTAGTACTATTGGTTACATTCCCATATATGGCGATATGAAGGTGGGAGACAATGTCGCAGTTGCCTCTATTTTTTTTTTTTTTTTTTTTTTTTTTTTTATTTTTAATTTTAATACATCATAAAAAATTAAAACGTATTTAGGAATACTGAGTGGGAATTACATCAGTTAAAGAAGAGGAAATCCATTAAAAATGGTGAACAAACCATTGAAAGTGTTTGGTGTCTTTATAGTAGTTTCACTACTCTCATTACTTTGATATTTCAATTTTACTATCTTTCTTATTATGCAAACATTCATTTAACTTCATTTCTTCGTAATTCAACATTTGTGTCAATTACTTCTTGTCGTTATGTCGTACCTATAACCAAGTAGTTAACCTCTTCTCCCGCTCCAATTGGCTCTAGAACCTCCTTGCTCATTAACCACATTATTCAATCCCGTCATACTATTACTATTCATCATCCTTTCTCGAAGCCTACTTCCTGATGTAGAACTATTCGTCCTATTAGGTCCTTGTTGTACCGTATTATATGCTCCTCCTGGCGTATGTTGCTGTCTAGACTTATTATACATATCTTGCAACCTACTAGAAGATCTCGGCTTATACTCCGAAGCAGTTTGACTGATAGTTGCTTGTGGTCTTTCTTGTTCCATCTGTTGAGGTTGCGATTGCTGAACCGGGGTTGGACTGTTATAACTCGTATAAACTGGTTTATATTGGCTACCAGAACTATTATAACTTCCTCCACTGGAACTTGGTCCACTTGAACTTTGGTACCCGCTGTTATTTCTAGCAGCAGATCTAGGGGCTGGCATTCCAAGCCATTCAGGATACGGTTGACCTTGGGAGTCAAAAAACTTAACAAACGCATTATGTATCAACGTATCTGTTTCAGAATTGCCATCTTTATCCACATAGTTAGAGGCTCGTTGAATACTTGAAGTGAGCGATAAATTTCCAAATTTCGTGCTATAGTTGTCCTTTATCTTGGAAAGAAACGTTTTTTGCTCTTCTGAGCTTCGATTCTGGTACTGATTCATGTTTCAAGCTCTCAATTCCGTCCAGGTTTCGCTATGTTTCTGAATATTTTACGTAATCTGTTGATGAAATGCGCGGTGCGCCGGTACACGCCCCGTTATCGATTATGCGAAGAGATAGAGCCTGAAAATTTTCCTATTTGTTAAACAACTATTATAAGTCGGATTTAACTGGTTTTAAAAGGTTAAATAGAGACTTGAATGGTGTTAGAACGGTTTTTCCAGCCCCTAAAAGGCTATGGACGGTATTTCGGAACAAAAATCCCCGTATCCAGGGCTGTTAGGTATCCTGTATTAGTGCCCATCGCTCGTTTTAATACATCAGCGGCTAGATACAATGTCCCCCAGAGCACCACAAATGTCGATATTGAAGAACAAAAGCCCATTATTGAACAGTCACCAGACCCCGAAAACACCTTGGGTCGCTTGAAGGACAGTGGAGTCATCGATCCTGTGATTCTTGAAACCCTTAATAATTTGAAGTTCAGAGCTTTAACTAAGGTCCAGGACTCTTCTATGATTCCTGCTATTCAAAGTGAAAAAGGTATTGTTGTTAGGGCTAAAACAGGTACTGGTAAGACATTATCATACCTTCTTCCAATTTTAAATGACTTATTTCCTAGTAGATCCCATAGTTTGAAAAATAAGCAGAAAGTGTTCCATTTGATTATTGTTCCTACTAGAGACTTGGCTCAACAGATTGTTAGAGAATACACTTTGTTCTGTAAAGGCCATCCTGAAATGAAAACTTTTTTGACCAGAATCGATCTTTTGACTGGGAGTACCAGATCTCATTTGGAATCGCTTTATAATCCTTCAGTAGTAGTAGCTACTCCAGGGAAATTACTTGCTACTTTGAAACACAGAAAGATTTCTAGAAAGTTCCAGCATGTTAGATCGATAGTTTTGGACGAAGCTGACCGGTTATTGGATAAGGGATTTGGCCCTGATATTGCTGAAATTAATGAATTATTAAACCTGCTTAACGTGGGCCATCAACGGGGTACCGGTGTGACTTACAAACAGTTATTATATAGTGCCACTGTTGATGATGCTGTTTCTGAATACTCCAAGCAATATATTGACCAAGAATACCAATATATTAATTGTGTGAATGAGGAAGACACTGAAGCTCATGAGAATATTAATCAAGTATTAATCAAGACCAAGTCTTTAGCTGAATCCATGACTGCAGGTTTAGGAAGTTGTATCAATGGACTTAGAGATAATGAAGATTTCAAGGCGTTGTTGTTCTTGCCAACCATTAAATCCGTGGAATGGTTCAATGAGACCCTTAGAATCGCTGCTGGAAGACCACTTAAAAACAAAGTGTTCAAGGTTCATGGTCAAATGACACAAGCTGCTAGAGACAGATCTATCTTGGGATTCAGAAGAAGTAAAGGTGGGGTATTGGTGTGTACAGATGTGGCTGCTAGAGGGTTGGATTTCCCTGATATTACCACTGTTGTTCAATGTGCCGCTAGTGCTGAACTTGCTTCTTATATCCATAAAATCGGGAGAACTGGAAGAGCTGGTAAAGCCGGTGAAGCGTTGATGTTTGCTTGTCCATTAGAAAAGAATTATCTTAAAGCTTTGGACAAAGAAAAGCAAATTGTTTTTAATGAAACCAAGGAGTACCTGGCCGAGGATTTCGAAGCTGATAAGGCTGTCCTTAAAGCTCGTGTGAATGAAGATGTGGTTGATGAGGCTCTTGAGAGTTTATGTTTATTCTATTCCCAAATAGCCAACAGTTACGGAATCAATAATCTCAAGTGTTTCGAGCAGATTTTAGGGATTTCAAGAGTCCTCAAAGAGGATCCTGATATTAAATTAATGGTGGAACCAAGATTCTTGAAGGTTATGGGATTGTCTAAACATGAAGCTGATCCTATTTTTGAAGTTCCTGAAGATTACCATTACTTCACCAAAGCTCATGCTAAGCAGAGAGGTGGATTCAAGGGTGATAGGTTCAACAAGTTTGACAAGAGAAAGGGCAACGCCAAGTTTTCAAGAAACGACAATTATAGAAGAGACAATAGAGACAGTTATTCTAAGAGAGGCAGCTATTCTAGAGACAGCTCCAGAGATAATTATTCCAAGAGGGACAGCTATTCTAGAGACAATTATTCCAAGAGAGACAGCTATTCTAGAGACAACTACTCTAGAGACAACTACTCTAGAGACAACTACTCTAGAGACAGCTCTAGACCCAGTAGAGACAACTATTCTAAAGACAGGAGGTTTTCGAGGTAATCATGTAACTTAATGACTGCGATTTGTATTTAGCTTATTATTCGTTGTAAATAGTGATTGTTAATGGAGATAATTTGTAGATATTCATATTTTGAACTTCTTCTTTTTATACTTTTTCTTAGTAGACCCCACCCGGAACTGGTGTGTGGGTTTCTGCTTGGGAATATCCAATGGTATTTCATGTGATAGTACCATGAACCCAACTAGGATTGTTAAAAGAATGAAATTCACAAGCAACAATTTCTTATAAAGCGACAAGTCATTCGACAAGTTTGCAATCATTCTGTTTGACTCAAAAGATTTGAATTGGTTGAATTGGTTTAATCGTAGCATCTGTTCGCTAAATGTCTGATTGAAATTCCAGATCAATCTGTCGAGTTCATTAGTTTGTTCAAGCTGAAGCTTTTGGAACGAATTCGATAGTAGTTTACTTTGCTCTTCAATATAAAGCAATGAAAGAGAAGCGTTTGTTTCCAACAACGATAATCTCTTGATGATGTTCTTGTAGATGGAGTCTTTGGGGTTAGCGGTAGTTATCTCCTCTTCTTGCACTTCACAGTATTCGGGACGACTATTTAAAAAATCGTTAAGCCCAAGGTATGGCAAAGAAGTGGAATTGACTTTACATTCATCGTCCAAGCCTTCGTCGGTGGTTTCCGGGCTCGAGTCTTCTTTGAAATCTTCCAACATGGTTTTCCCATACACTTTTATAAGGGAAATCGGACAATAGAATTCGGTTCCGTAATGGTCCAAAATCTCGATTTTTATGAACTTGGCCCATGTGATAGGGTTTAACACCTTGAACCGCTGCAAGTCCCGGGAGTTGGACCCTTCAAACTCTCCCAACACCTGCCAATTCTCTTCGTCATACCGCTCATTAACACTGACTTTGAATCTCTTGAAATTGGAACTGAAAAATTCAAAGTTCCCGATCTCCAATGCATCAATTAATATATCCTGACACAATTCAATTTCTATGAATTGGTTCTTGGTGGAACATTTATTGATGAGGTAACTATCTTTATTCTCTCTTAGAACGGATTTAGACTCTTTAGCCCCTTCATTTGTCCTTAACACCTTTGCGGCACAATCAATAGAGGCATAATTGAACCGGTTTTCTCCTTTATTGCTGCTCATCAAGCTTGAAGTTGACGCATTCTTATAGCTGGTCTCGTTCTTTACTTTCATTCGTTTCCAATCTTCGAAGGGCATGAACTCCGTACTGTTATCCTGTGCCGTATCATTGGCCGCCGCAACAACTGCGTCGCCCATAATTGGGACCACCATGAACGCAGCTATCACCACAGTCCACAATATCCACCATTGGCCATAAACTCGCCCCATAGTATCACTGTATACTTCTGTCTTAGGTACCCGATAAGAATCATAAAAATCGCGAATTTTGAAAATATATAAACTCATCGAAACATCATCAACTTTTCAACCATCTTTTCAACACCAAAGCTATGATAAGTCCATTGCCACTCCTGGCCAAAGCCAAGGTGTCCTCCATAAAACAGCCCAAGGAACTATGCACATACAACAGAGACATCGACGGAAAATACATCTTTGAACCGGCGGATGCTATACATAGCTACTACTACTTTCCCGACTCCTATTTAGACCGCAACTTCGATTTGAAAGCAGGCATATCCCAGTTCAAGAAAATCCCAGAACAAGAGAATGTCGGAGACTTCCAATCGATTTTAACCTCTTTGGTGGCCCATGAAAAGCGTATAGGCACTAAAACAGATGCCGACATCATCTCATTTAGAGGTATCATGACAAAGATCTTGACCGCTCCAACATTGAAGGAAGAAATGAGCTTGAAGATAATCACCTACAACGGAACGATCATGATCAAGAACGACGACGAGTTTGAGGTACAAAGAAGAAACACCGCTCCTTCATCAGAATACCTGCAACAATGTGAATATTCTGGATACAAGTTTGAGAAATTGGTGATGTTGCCCAAACCATGGAGTCAGTGTACACGTTCAGAGATAGAGAACCGGTACAAGGAAGAAGTAAACAACTATGAGCAGTTGATTAGCGTGGTAAGGACGAGTATTGGGAAAGCAAAGTTGATATTGGCCGGGGAAGTCGATGGGATATTTGATTATAAGGACGATAATGGGAACAATTTGTCTCATTATATAGAACTCAAGACCAACAGAGCCATTGGAAATGAAAGTCACATGAAGACATACGAAAAAAAGTTGTACAAAACTTGGGCCCAATGTTTCTTAATTGGAATCAAAAAAATTGCCATAGGGTTTAGAGACAATGATCTTTTCTTGAAGAATATCGAACTTTATGAAACAGACGAGATTCCTCTTTTGCTCAAAGATAAAATCAACTGTATGAGTTCGTTGAAGTTTTTTGGTGCTTTTATGGAATGGTTGAATCAACTAGACAAGTCTCAGAACAAGAGCTACAGATTGAATATGCAAAATGATTCTATGATACTTAGTGAAAGCCATGAGTGTTTTGAATCAGACTTTTTATCTGAAGAGTTTGTTGAATGGAGAAAATCGTTAGATCAGTAGATGGGCGTTAACTAGGCATAATGAAAATAATGAAAAGTTCAATGAATTGAACATATCATTCGTATATACAAGAATAGTTATTGTAGTGGTTGTACAGTCTGTCGACCATCATCATCCTTTTCATTGGAGCTTTCGCTTCCATGTTTTTTGGTTTCAGACGGACTGTAACGGAATGGAAGAAGGCTATTGGCGGAGTTAGTGGGGTTTGAATTGTTCTGAAGGTCGTCTAACGACAATATTTCCACCAAGTTCTGGTACGACGTATTACTGGGAGATGCTACTATGGAAGGAAGTTGGAAATTGGATTCCAAATTGTCCATATTGTAAGTCATGTGGTCTTGATTCTGGGATGGTTCGAGGGCCAAAGGATTCAATGCCTCATGAAGACCATTTGTAGCGGTTTGCAAGGGACTATAGTTTCGGGGCGATGATTTCATGATAATTATATCTTGGACCTTCAAGAAAATGTTTTGTGGAATGGTGATTTCATTTTTGTACTTGGAAACAAGGTTGAACATGGCCTGCAAAATCGACAAATCGCTTAGATTGTTGGAAAGATTAATGGAGTCAGCAACTCCATTGGCGATTTCCAATAACTTGACACATAACCCAGGCCCATTGGATTCAAATGCAAAGTCCGATAATCCATCAGTATCTTTCAAGAACTGTTCTGCTATATATATGGGATATGATACTGACAAATAATTGGATTTTTCAACTGTGGTTTCCAACAAGTTTGTCTGCAGACTGATATTCCACACCAAGGACCTCATCCAATGTTTAGAGACAATCACGTTCATCGACTGAGTTTCTCCCAGGGCATAGTGGATTTCTATCCGATTCAAATTATCATGGATCTGAACTATCCAGCTCTTGGTGGGTTTCCACGAATTCTGAGTCAATTTGATATTGGATTTGTTGGAATAATAGTTCACTAGAGTATCAAAAAAGTCTCTACTGGGCAAAGCAAAGCTCTTAAGAAGCTCATTGAATCCTAGTAATAGCGACGGGTTGTCGTCCTGTTCAAGATCTGGCAATGGAATGGAATATTGTAAGCTTACAGGTAAGTTCTGCTCTATACTCATGTACCTTTCGGAGATTAACAACATGTAATAAAGCTTGGTAAGAGTATGAATCTCCCACACATTCTTGGATCCATATATGCTAGGATCATGCAACCGCAAAAGCAGGGTGAAGTTGACAGCTTCTTTCATATACATCAATCCACAAGACATACCTTTTTTAACATTCACATAATAAATATAATAAAAGAATGATACCAACACGTTATCAATATTGGGCTCAAACCGATAGTTTATCATATGACGTATCCTAAGGCTCTCCAATATATACTTTTCTGGCTTATTGGTGGTTAAAAGCTTTTCTCGATCATAATTAATGGGATTCTTGGATCTTAGAAACGTTAGCTGATTGGCTATGGCCCCAGCAACAGCACAGCATAAACAGTAGCAGAGAACATTCTCTTCGGTAGCCACTGTGTCTTCATTAGGATCCAACCGGTTCAAGCGTCGTATTAGATGGTTTGTGGGGAGTACGGGCCAATTTCCATAGTACCAGATATTGTAGATTTGAAGAAATGGAAGAAGTTCTTTCTTAGAAATAACTTGAGATTTTGATCCTAGTTTGATGGACTGGCAGTCTGGGTAGGTAGATACGGTAGAGTCGTCTGTGTGGGCATGTAGAGGGCTTGAGCCGGGGTCTGTAGGGCCGGTAGGACTAGGGCCAGAGGGACTCGGGCCAGATGCAACGGTAGGGCCAGTTCCGGCACCAGGGTCGGTGCCAATGGTAGGACCAGTGGGCCCAGCATCGTCACCAGGACCAATACCAACGGTAGGACCATTGGCCCTAGCAGCCACAGCAGCACCAGCACCAGCACCAGCACCAGCACCAGCACGAGTTTGAAATTGGCCGTTCCCCACTTTCTCCAGTTTCTTCAACCGGTCAAATCCACAAGGCACCTCTTTCCTAACACAGCGAGAGCAGGGCATCTTACTGTCACATTTCACCTTACTAGCAGCACATCGGTCACACGGCTTGGTATACTTTCTCCTCTTTGCTGCTCTTCGCTTGTGGTTGAAATTGTCCAAATTCAAACAACTCCATCCATTACCTTTCTGGAATCCCGAATCCATTGTAGCAACTGGTTCCATTCTAAACCGGACCAGTTAAATATAATTTGTGTTTAAGTGATTCGGTTGCCTTTTATAGGTTTCCGAGCAGTGGCGATCCCCCCACATTTTATCTAGACCTATGATGTATGGGTCGCGAGCCCGGGGCCGATTTCACACTTAACCCCGCCGAGCTAGATGCGAGCCAAAAAGCGGCCAGTTACAGTAATCCGACACCACTGAAACATATTAGTGATTGGATACGGTCATTCTAGTAAGTGCTCAGGTATCAGATTGTGGGGTCAGATTTATCAGGAACCGAGAAGAGGGGCCTACCACCGGAAACCTAAACAGTGCATTGTATATGCACCCTCAGCTTATGCCGCCTATGCATATAGCTATGCAGCCAAAAGAAACCCGTGATATCAGGAAAAACCATCTCCTCTCAAAATTCATATAAAAGATCAAGCAAATGACTGCAAAATTGAATCTGGCAGAATCAGCAAATATGGATATGTCTAGCGTCGACAAAAAATTCGAAGCTGACCATATAGAAATGGCCAGTAACAACAACGGCCACGATGAAGGTGTAGATGTGGAAAAAGATGACTACTCTGATAAATACAGCGTTGCAAGCCAATCTGACGATTTGGTTCAACAAGCTAAAGCTGCCACCGATGAAGAACATAAACTCGGTGCTGCACAAGCTTTGAAAGACTACTACCCCTCTGTTATCTGGGCTATTTTAATGTCCGGTGGTATTGTTATGGAGGGGTACGATACTATCTTGATGACTAGTTTCTTTGCTTATCCTTCTTTCCAGAAGAAGTATGGGCATGAAGTTTCTCCAGGAAGCTACCAGTTGAGTGGCCCAGACCAGAGTATCTTGGGATGTGCCAGTAGTATAGGTATTATTCTTTCGCTTCTTATTAATGGGTACTTGGTAGAACGGTATGGGCACCGGAAGATGATCTTGGGTTCTTTAGCTATCTTAACAGGTTTTATCTTCATTACCGTGTTTGCTAAAAACGTTGGTATGTTGGTTGCTGGGCAGATTCTTAACGGGTTTGCTTGGGGGCCCTTATCGGTGATCGGATTGTTTTTTGCCTCTGAAGTGGCTCCTTTACCCCTTAGAAGTTTCTTGACGGCTTACGTCATGATGTGTTGGGCCACCGGTCAGTTAATAGCTGCTGGGGTCTTGAAAGCTTTAGTGAACAATACTACTGAGTGGTCTTACCGGTTGCCATTTGCCATCCAATGGGTTTGGATTCCTCCACTTTTTGTGGCCACCGTCTTCTGTCCCGAGTCTCCTTATTGGTTGGTTCGTAAAGGAAGATTAGAAGAAGCTGAAAAGTCTCTTAAACGGTTGACAAACAAAAGTATCCACCACAAAATCAAGCAAAAGCTTAACTTGATTGTTTACACAAACGAGTTAGAAAAAGACCAACAAGCTCATGCGGAAGACAAGTACAAGGGCTGGAAAGCATACCTTGAATGTTTCAAAGGACCAAACTTGAGAAGAACCGAGATTTCAGGAATTTCCATTGCCGCCCAAGTGTTGGCAGGGAACAACTTTGTGTATTCTCCATCTTATTTCTTCTCCCAAGTGGGATTATCTTCTGATATTACCTACAACTTGAATCTTGGAATTACTGGGTTGGCATGGGTAGGTACCTTTACTTCTTGGTTTATTGCTGGAAAGATAGGAAGACGGACTATCTTCTTGACTGGGCTCTTCTTCATGGACTTATTTTTATTATTAATTGGAATCTTACAAACACCAGCTGACAACAATACACTGGTTGGATGGGCTCAAGTTGGATGTACATTTGCATGGGTGGTGTCATTCGTGTTAAGTTTGGCACCTTTGGCTTATACTATTACTGCCGAAATCTCCAGTACCAGATTGAGAGCTCAGACTATTGCTATTGGTAGAAACGTTTACAATGTCTGTCAACTTGTTGCACAGATTATCCAACCTCGGTTCATCAACCCTACAGACTTGAATTTGAAGGGTAGAACCGGGTTTATTTGGTTTGGAACTGGTTTCTTGACCTTGATTTGGACTTATTTCAGATTGCCTGAAACTAAGGACAGAACTTACGAAGAATTGGATATTCTTTTTGAGAAGGAAATCCCCGCCAGAAAGTTCACTCATTATAATATTGATCACGAGACCAGAGAGTTGTACAAGATCAAGTAAAGAGGTGCTTAGGTGTATGTAATCTAAATAGTGATTTTGTTGAACGAAAATACATGATGAATATTAATTATTTTGTAATGGGTATTGATGGTTTGTAGCCCCAAAACTGAGCATGCACCTCTGGTTTCCGGATTTCGAAGGTATCGCCTATTTTTCTTGCTAGAAGGGGGGCCTCTTCTCCGTGTAGTTATGTCATGGGCCCACCTTATCCCTCAATCGACTCCACCTCGTATTTGAGCCTTATAGCCCACCACATTCCAGTCACCACATGAGCAATTACCCCGGATTTTCCTTATACCCCGTCCTGCCGAGTTTCGCGTCCCGCATGGCAACCTGTTTGTCGCAAACCTATTTAGGAAACCGACTGGAGTTAAGAACTGGAATCTAAACTAGGAAACCGAAGAGGACACCTCCTCTCCGGTTGTAAATCGATATTACGTACCCCCTATAATCTGATTCAACTAGCAGTGCTATCGGTCTTACGGTATGAGTTGATTATAAATCATGTCAGAAATTACCCCACTAGAAATATTCAACGGTTTACGGTAGCCTATAAATATCAAATAGATGCCCCTCTTATATATCCAATTGCCAATCTATAACAACCATAACCATGACTAGCCTTGTTAATGATGGTTTCTGGAACCAAAGAATCCAGACAGTCGCTGAAAACACCTTACCTTCAATGCACAATGTGTTGCAAAAAACCGGAAGATGGGATTTTTTTGATTTAAAGTGGGATAAGTCCAATGAAGAAATCAAACCTCATATCTTTTGGGATTCTGATATGGCCAAGTTCTTGGAAGCTGTATGCTTTACCTTGAAGTATACTGATCCAAAGAGTGCTGAATATCAGAAATATTTGGTTTGGATCGATCAAATTGTCGCAATGGCTAAAAAGGCTCAACAACCAGATGGATACTTGAACAGTTACTTCACGCAAATAAAACCAAATGATAGATTCAAAAATGTTAGTGAAGAACATGAATTGTACTGTTGTGGACATCTTATCGAAGCTGCTGTGGCCCATCATGAAGCTACTGGATCAAAAGCTTTAGTTGATGTGATGTGCAAATATCTTGATTTGGTTTGTGAGACTTTTGGAAAAGAAGACCATAAATTACACGGTTACCCAGGACACCAAGAAATTGAATTGGCTATTGTGAAGTTGTTGAAGATTGTTCCTGAGCAAAGATACTTTGATTTGTTGGATTATTTTGTTGAACAAAGAGGTTACAACAACGGAGAATTCTATGATCAGCAAGCAAGAGCAAGAGGTATTGATCCTGATAAGTATGTTCCTATGGGAGATTATGATCATTTGCCCCCTGAAGAACAAGCAGCTTTCGAAACCGTTTGGCCAGAGCCTAGAAGCTATTGGTATTATCAAGCAGAATCTTTGATTAGAGACACTAAAGAAGTCAAGGGTCATTCTGTTAGACAGGTGTACTATCTTACTGCTGTGCAAGCATTAGCCAATTTGAAAAATGATGAAAGTTTGAAAAAGGCTGTCAAGGTACTTTTCGATAATATGATCGACAGGAAGTTCTATATTCATGGAGGTATAGGATCTGTCGCTAGATGGGAAGGATTCGGTGAGGACTACGAATTGAGATGGGACGGATATTCTGAAACCTGTGCTTCTATTGGATTGATCTTATTATGTGAAAAGATGTTGTTGGATCGTTTGGATAGAAAAGTCAGTTTGGCCATGGAAAGAGCTTTGTATAATGATGTTCTTGGAGGTGTCAGTATTACTGGAGATAGTTATTTCTATAACCAACCAATTTCCGGAGCATTGGGATTGGAAAGACAGAAATGGTTTAGTGTCGCTTGTTGCCCTCCAAATGTTGCTAGATTATTCAATAGTCTTGAGAAATACTCGGTTCTGTCTTTGAAATCCCTGGTGGACATTCACTTATACATTGGTATTGATATAGTCACTGATTACTATAAGGTAAAGGTCACAAGCGACTTCCCAAATTCGGGCAAAGTCGATATCAATGCTAAATCACAAGAACCAATTTCCATTTCTATCAGAGAACCAGAACATTCTTACCAATGTTCCAATAAAGACTATGTTGTTCAAGACGGATACTTAAAATTCAATAAGAAAGTGTGGGAAGACGAACAGATTCATCTTCGCTTTGACGTTCCTGTTGAAGTGGTAGAATCTGATCCTAGAGTAGAGGCTAACAAGAATTGTTTAGCAGTACAAAGAGGTCCTTATGTGTATGCTTTACAAAAGTCTGGTATTGGTGCCAAGGGTGTTGAATTGGATGATATCCATATCAGTAAAGACCAGAAGTTTGAGTCTAAAACCGCCAAATTCCACAATGCTGAGTACATTGAGCTACTGACTACTTCCAATGGAATTCCATTAACTTTCGTGCCATACTTCGTCACCGGAAATGAAAACCCTGGTGAAGATTTCAGATTATGGATCAGATCTTAAATAAATTAAATATATTTTTTTTTGTTATTTACTTTATTTTATTCTTTCATTTTTTTTTTTATTTTATTTTTATTTTTATTTTTTTTTATTTCATTTTTTATTCTTTTTTTTTGCAGCAAATCATATGCTGGTGCTTATAAATGCGACAAGTCTGGACCCATCGCGGTAGATTGGTACCAGAGGAGTTATCGGAAGCTCATTCAAAAAGGTTACACAAATTCGTCCAGCAATACTATTGTCTCACTCCCCAAAACCGTACTACCGTACTACCACCCGTAGTACCAGTCCCCTCTCGACCCAGGTGATTCCAGGTCCAGTATGCTTACACCATTACCCCAGATTTTACCTTGTCGTGCCTCGGTCGCGGTTCACATGAATTTTTCAGCGGCCCAGGGGCCAGCACAAACCAATCTCTAACAAATCTTACACCACTACTACCACCTCTATACCATCCAAACTCTTCAAAGATCACCCAAAACCATATAAAACACGTCTATATAGTTTCTGCTGCCCCTCTTTACCATTTTCCCCGGTTGTCCTGCTACCAAAACCCGGCATTTGAAGGTTCTCCATCTTCCCTCGGTCTACCGGGCGACCAATGAAATGGTCTTAATTGGGCATTATTAAGATTATCCCCTCTCTTTTTCACCTGGACTGTCACCCTTATCTTCAGCCATATATATATAGGGCAGATTCGCTTATTTTTGGAAAATAATATTAACCTGCTAATAACTTAAATTATGGCCCCTACTTTCACCAATTCCAACGGATGTCCAATCCCAGAACCATTTGCTACTCAAAGAGTAGGCAAACACGGTCCTTTATTATTACAAGATTTCAACTTGATTGATTCTTTGGCTCATTTCGACAGAGAAAGAATCCCTGAAAGAGTTGTCCACGCCAAAGGGTCTGGTGCCTATGGGGAGTTTGAAGTGACTGATGATATCACTGATGTTTGTGGTGCTGCCTTTTTAGACACCATTGGTAAGAAAACCAAGGTTTTCACCAGATTTTCTACTGTTGGTGGGGAATTGGGTTCTGCTGATACCGCCAGAGATCCAAGAGGATTTGCTACCAAGTTTTACACTGAAGAAGGAAACTTAGATTTGGTTTATAACAACACTCCTATCTTCTTTTTAAGAGATCCATCTAAATTCCCCCATTTCATCCACACCCAAAAGAGAAACCCTGAAACCCACTTGAAAGATGCCAATATGTTTTGGGATTACTTGACCACCAATCAAGAAGCTACTCATCAAGTGATGGTTTTGTTTTCTGACCGTGGGACTCCTGCTAGTTACAGAGAAATGAACGGGTACTCCGGACACACTTACAAATGGTCCAACAAGAAAGGTGAATGGTTCTACGTGCAAGTACACTTTATTGCTGACCAAGGAATCAAGACCTTGACCAATGAAGAAGCCGGAGCTTTGGCTGGATCCAACCCAGATTTCGCTCAAGAAGATTTGTTCAAGAACATTGCTGCTGGTAACTATCCATCCTGGACTTGTTACATTCAAACCATGACTCAAGAACAAGCCAAACAAGCTCCATTTTCTGTGTTTGATTTAACCAAAGTGTGGCCCCACAAGGATTATCCTATGAGAAGATTCGGTAAATTCACCTTGAATGAAAACCCAAAGAATTACTTTGCTGAAGTGGAACAATCTGCTTTTGCCCCTGCCCACACTGTTCCTTTCATGGAACCAAGTGCTGATCCAGTGTTGCAATCCAGATTATTCTCTTACGCTGATACTCACAGACATAGATTAGGAACTAACTACACTCAGATTCCCGTCAATTGTCCCGTCACCGGTGCTGTGTTCAACCCTCATATGAGAGATGGTGCCATGAATGTTAATGGTAACTTGGGTAATCACCCTAACTATTTGGCCACTGATAAACCAGTGGAATTCAAAACCTTTAACATTCAAGAAGAACAAGAAGTATGGGAAGGAGCTGCTTGTCCATTCCACTGGAAATATGATGAAAAAGATTTCATTCAACCAAAAGCTTTGTGGCAAACTTTGGCTAGATATCCTAACCAACAAGCTCATTTGGCCCATAATATCGCTGTTCATGTTGCTGGTGCTGATGCCCATATTCAAGACAGAGTGTTTGAGATGTTCTCTAAAGTTCACACTGACTTGGGTAACTTGATTAAGAAGGAAACTTTGTCTTTGTCGCCAAGAAAGTAGCTGTAGGATTGTTTTGATTGAATATATTTATTTTCTGTAATGCACTTGAACTGTAAGAATTCTGGAGCGAGGATGTATATTTACTGATTATTGTTATACATTAAAACTATAGATCTAGACTCATACATATATTTAAGCACTTATAATTTGGTGGTGTTACAAGAAGCACATTGACAAGATGACCCACATTTGCAAGAGCTACCGCAGCAGTTAGATTTGCCTGATCCAGAGCTCGTACTAGTTCCACACTGAGTGGTTCCACTGTTCTTCCCACACATTTATTGTTTGATATGAATCTGTGGTGCAAGGATGGACGACTCCTTTTATATTTTTTTCTTATCTCGCATCTGATTGCCTAAAGCGGTAATGCCGAAACCCTTGCAGTCTGGAGCACAGTTTTTGCAGCAGAAAGATCAGAGGAACAAGATCACTATATGGACGTTGTTGAAAGAGGGGACCTAGGTGAGGTTTGTGTTGTGACTGGGGATTCTCACGTTAACTATGCCAATACCTAAGTTGAAAGTATTATAATAAATATCTGGTGAAGTATTGATGAGTATTGATTTTACTCTGAATGAGAATTGTCACCTGATATTTGGGTTTCCAACGCTGGCAACAAATTTAACTCTGTTTTTGCTGTGACCATGTCCTGTGTGATATCTAATCGACCTGGACTTCGACTAGTCTCACCAACTAAGATTATTTGAGTCTAGAGAATCCTACTAGTATGATATTTGGTATATCTTTATAACATCTCTCTGTTCTCTGCTCAGACATTCCCCACAACTTATTCCAAGTGTTCCAATACTAGTTCGACTTTTACATGGGGTAATAATCGAACTGATCCCTTCCGTTTTGCTAGAAATCGAAGCACTGACCAGACGAGCACGGATCCAAATAGGCAATTTGCTGCGCAGTACGCAGAAATTCGACGTAGATTTTGCAGCCACGGTACAGGCCAATATATTCTCGGGAATTCGATTCTATAGAATTCGATTCTAGAGTTAGAGACGTAATTTCAAAAATGCTGCCAGGGCTTGTTAGTTTCAGATCCAGGTTAGAGACGCTCGTGATCCAAAACCCATTGAGATACGGCACGATAGAGCCCTTGTACTTTCTGGTATATAATTAGATTGAAATTCTTGAATCGGGAAGTGTCAGACCAATTGGTCCACGCTACGATAGAATGATCGTCTACTTACAGCCACGAACGCGTCCAATTCACATTCCATGAACCAAGGCTGCGAAACATACCAATAGCTATACCGTGATTGACAATGTCTCCGGCAATTACTAATTACCAATATTTTTATTCTACATATTATTTATTATTCTTGTATAGCAGAAGTGTAGTATGAGTATAAAATCAGTCTAAAAATAGTGTACTAGTACACTCCTATTCCCCTAGTAGCTTAGTAGTCTAAGATAAATATAGAACTGCTACCCCAGTGTGGCGCCACTTTGGCACCAGATTCGTCTAACACTTCGCCCCAGGCTGTGGAGAGGACGCGATTCCCTGATCACATTCACTGATCAGAACATCAATCCAGCTGAAACGGTTCATACACAATGCAGTAACCTGGCTATTGCTGTTTGCTCTACCACCACTCCACCTGACACAAAGCAAGCACTGACACCAATTGTGTTCCTTCAGGGGTACATTATATTGTACAGCCTCACACAGGTAAAATTGTTAATCACACTCATATGCAACCTATTACTTTACCCCATAGGGATCAATCATCAACGAAACTGCGGACACATGCTACTGCCCCATCAGGAACAAGCGTTTCTCCTCTAGGTACAATGTGTCAAATCCTGTGTCTAAAGGAATATTACTATTTATAACAGATTCTGAGCATTCACAGCAGGTAGTTCTCGGGTTCAATTGCTACGATCGTGCATAACCTTTTAGATTATAGCCTAAGCTATGTGAAATTCAGCAGCGTGTTTATGGATTTGGAACCCTTTGGAATATCTCCAACGAATATATAAAGCCGTGTAAATCCTACGAAACCGAATTACTTTAGCAAACTATATATAATTGAAATAAAAAATGGTTAACGCTATCAACTACGCTGTGGACGACGTTTTATCTGGTGCTGGATCTGCTTTAGATGCCGCTACTGCCGGTGCTGCTTCTGTCGCTGGTGCCGGTGCATCTGGTGCTGGATCTCTTGCTGCTGCTGCTACTGCCGGTGCTGTTTCTGCTGCTGGAGAAGGTGCATCCGGTGCTGGATCTCTCGCTGGGGCCGCTACTTCTGGTGCTGCTTCTGTCGCTGGGGCCGGTGCATCTGGTGCTGAATCCCTCGCTGGGGCCGCTACTTCTGGTGCCGACTCTCTCGCCGGTGCTGCTACTTCTGGTGGTGCTTCTGCTGCCTCCGACGCTGCTGGTGCTGCTAGTTCCTTAATCAGTGGAACCCCATCTTCTGACGGAAGTGGTCCTTCTGATATGTTGGACATTTCTTCTGATCTTGCTTCTGCTTCTGAGGCTGCTGAGACCGGTGAAGAATCTGGTGCTTCTGCTTCTGGATCCGAGTCTGGATCTGAGTCTGGATCTGCTAGTGGATCTAGTTCAAGTGACTCTTCTGAATCTTCTGGAGAATCTTCTGGAGCATCACCTATTGCTTATGAATCTGGAAACTGGAAGAGAGCTACTGTTGTGGCAGGAATTGTTGGATTCAGTTTTGTATTTAACTTGATGTAATATTAAATAATGATTGTATGTAGAATAAAACGTTGATTGATTTGAATTTGCATTAGATACTCTTATTGATGTTAATCTCGGGAATTGTTTTCCAAAGATGGTTCAAGATAATTCAATTGACTAACCTCCTCTTGTGGTGCCGTGGTGCCATCGTGTAACGGTGCCATTGTGCCACGGAACATTCACTCAGGCCCTCATAGTTAAGACACCGATGCTCATCGCGAATCTTACTTATTTAACTACTTATCATGAATAAACCAGCTCGTGTTCAGGTCGACTCCTCGTCTCTTCCCGACGAGAAACCTCCTCAAACTGGTAACGTATACAATGTTTGGTATTTGCGATGGTCTGGCGGTGATGGATCTCGACAAATCGCCAACCTGAAATATCGAGTCAATATAAAACGAGATTCTGGGTATACTAAGGCCAACAAGTCCAAGAGCAAAACTTCAACTATTTGTATATATTTCAGCAAGGGATGCTGCTACAAAGGCCCTAATTGCCAATACCTTCACCGATTACCACAGGAGTCCGATTACTACCCGCCTACTCAGGACTGTTTTGGCAGAGATAAAACTAATACTCACAAAGATGATATGAGTGGCGTTGGAGTCCTTAATAAAATCAATAATACGTTATATGTTGGCGGTTTACATATCTCCGGCAACCAGAAACACGTGGAAGCTTCTATATCCAAACATTTTGGAGAATTTGGCAGAATAGTGAAGGTAAGAGTACTTCTGAATAGAGGATGCGCTTTTATTAGTTATAAGAATGAATTCGAAGCTCTGTTTGCTAAGGAAGCGATGCTGAACCAATCCTTGGATGACAATGAGGTTTTGACTGTTCGATGGGCCAATGATGATCCGGATCCTAATAGTCAGCGAGAAGCACAACGGAATTTGGAAGCTGCTACTGTGGAGACCGTGAGGAAATTGCTTAAGAGACTGCGAGATGAAAATGAAGAAGAGCAAAATGAACAAAGTGAACAAAATGAACACAGTCAACAAAATGAACACAGTCAACAAAATGAACACAGTCAACAAAATGAACACAGTCAACAAAATGAACCGGAAATCGAAGAACCTCAAGAACAGCAACAACTGGATCAGCCCCAAAAACTTCTCCTGAACTCCATGTTCAATAAATCTTCCTTGGATATACTATCAAAGAAACGGAAAAAAGTTGAAAAAGTTCCTACCAAAAGTGTTCTGGAAATGCTTGGGTATTCCAGTGACGAGGAATAAAATAAATTTTACATGTCATTTAATATACACTAATTCTAATCACGAATAACTCCATTGTAATCATAATTGGCTAGCCAACTTGGAGCATTCTTCTTCAAAAACTTCCGTAAGTCCTTGAATATGTCTTTATTAGATTCATCCAAGAACGTGTAACTGTTACCTTTATTTCCAGCTCTTCCAGTTCTACCGATCCTATGAATATACTCATCAAACTTATTGGACATTTGATAATTAATAACCAATGAAACATTAGCAATATCAATCCCTCTGGCAGCCACATCCGTAGCTACTAAGATTCGTTTTTTTCCGGTTCTGAATTCTTCTATTGATCTTTCACGGGCCTGTTGGGATTTGGATCCATGAATCGTGATATTATCAAGCCCATTTCGTGATAATTGTTCAGATAATTCTTCTACCAGCTTGATGTAATTAGCAAATACTATAATCGAATAGTATCTGTTGCTGGACATATGTCGGTTTATAACATTTAAAAGTTTATTGAACTTATTGTCAATATCCTTAGCAGAAGATAAAAATTCAAATTGTTGGTTTATATTGTCGACCTTCTCACCCACTTGGCCAATAATCAATTTCACAGGATTATTCAAGTACTTCTTTGTTAATGACTCAATAGAACTGGAAAATGTGGCAGTGAACATTAAAGTAATCTTGTCTTTGATATTAAAAGTCGTCTTGCCCACTTCATCCAAATCCCCGGGCAAGTATTGGTAGATAGAATTCAAGGACTTTTCAAATCCCATATCAATCATTCTATCAGCTTCATCAAAGATCAAATAGTAACATTTACTTAAGTTGATGATATTTCTTTCCAAGGAATCTATTAATCTCCCAGGCGTAGCCACCACTATATGGATTCCACTCCTTACAGAATGGATCGTATCTTCATAGTCATGACCTCCAATAATACTAATAGAGTTCAAATGTAACTTTTCACAGAATTTCTGGAGCTCCGATGAAATCTGATTGGCCAATTCTCTGGTTGGTGCCAATATAAGTCCCAATGGCTTGTTCAAGTTGACTTCCTGTAAATGCTCAAATTGCAAATAATTGCTTTCTATAGACAAAACATAATTAAGCAAAGGAACTATATAAGCCACTGTCTTCCCGGACCCTGTTTCTGCTATCCCCACTATATCTTTCTGCTCTAAAGCTATTGGAATGGAAGCTCTTTGTATTGGAGTGGGGTTGGAAAATGATAATGAATGAAGAATATCAACTATTTGTTTCTTGACACTACTTTCTTCCCAAGTCCGAAGTGGCTTTATGTCTGTTCCCTTACTAATAATGCTATATTCATCTTTCAAATCCCTCCAATCTGTACTAGTCATATCTTTAAGCAGTTTTAAAGACCAATGGATAGCTTCTCCTCCGCCTATATCATCCTCGGGTTCTTCCAAGTCTACCAACAGAGTATAGTCACTAGAAGTATCGTCATTGGTACTCCAGTCAAAATTGAACTTTTTCTTACTCTTTAAACCTTTCTTATCGTCTTTGGGTTTCTTTGTCGGCAAAGAAGTCTCATCTTCAACCTTTCTTTTGGTAGCTGGTTTGGCCACTACAACAGGCTTATTCGGTCCATTGTTACGCCGTTCCGACTTCTTGATAAACCGTGGTCTATCAGTTTGCAATAACTCTTCTATATCTACTGGTCTATTAGAATTAACCCTCATATACCATAATATCGAATATACATTGTTATCAATCGCATCGCGCGCTCTATATATATCTCTATGAAGTCGCGTGCTTACCAACACTAGATCTATACCGAATGTATCCCAACATAAGTACAATAACAAACCCACAAAGTCCACAAGTGATCCCAAATGTCTCCCGGTAACATCCGGCCCCTTCCGCACACACATAATCGCCGTTTTTATCGAAATGGGAATGAGTGTCGTAGATATATCCGAACAACTTGGTCATAAGCGTTAATCCAAACGCAGTGCTTGAATACATAAGTCCCCAGATAAAACTGTAGTTAGACATGTTGAAAATGTCGGAGATAATAGCAGGATAGCACGTGAAACTGAATCCATATGCGTATCCTATCAAACACGATACTACCAGGAGAAACACGTTTATTCCTTGTAACGAGGAAGCAAACGATTTCAATTTCAAAGTATTAAGAAAGTGTCCTATCAACATGATAGTCAATCCCATGACCAAATTCCAATGTCTTTGGAATTTTAACTTGTTCACTAATATGTCTGACTGAGGACCGGACGATAAACGGCCCAAGAATGAGCATATGGCTATCAAGGAAACATGTAATCCTTGTAAATGATTTAAAGGAATCAGATCATCCTGATAATAGTAATGTATAGCTTTTAATATGAACCCCACTTCGAAGATATACATCTGACCAAGCCCCTGCATAATAGCAAATGCGAGAAAATGGAACCAGAACACCGGATGCAACAATGATTGGCCCAAGGATAAATGTTTTAAGTCCGAAGAACTGCCTTCAGGTGGCAGCAATAAGCCTGTGGTTTCATCAGCCACAGCTTCGGAACAACTTTCGTCACCGAATTCCTGCAACTCATCTGATTTATAATGGCCGTCTACTCTTATAAATAAAAAGCCAATGAATATCATGATTCCACAGCTAAGATGCAAAAAGCTCAAGAACCTTGCAACATCACCTTGGAAAACGTGGGTCTCAATGTACAGAAAGATCAAACTAGAAATGGCAAACGACGCAATGGTGATACTTTGAGCCGTACCCTTGAAATTCGGAAATTCTATCGTCACTGCTTTAATAGCACTGAAATATCCAGCTGTAGAGCCAATTCCAATCAAAAACATTGTTACCACCAACGCCGACATCGTCGCAGCAGCCCCGGCTAAGAATAACTCATAAAGCCACTTATAACCCACAAATATCGTCACACAACTAATTAACATTGGCAATTGGGTGCCGTAGATATCAGTAACTAATCCGCATAAAAGTCCGCCTATTGCCGAGCCAACAACAGTACTAATATTCAAGTTGGCAGCCTGACTGGTAGTAAGTTGACATTGCTCGGCTAACTGTGTGCTATAGACTGAGTAAGCAAACAAAGTTCCACAAGAAAGGGCCACGGGAATCGAACTTAGAAGAATCAACCAGTGATTCGTAGCAGGAAGGTACTTATTAACAAACACAATTGCATTATGAATAACTTTCATGATTTCTCATAAAGAGGAATTTTTAAGGCGGGGTGTGAATTTGGACGGTTCCTGTGGTATATATAACTTCCGCAACTTGACGTAGTGTAAAAAGAAGAAGATATATATAGTGGAAACTTGATAGGGGATCGGTATAAGTAACGAGCCGATATGGCGGCCGCACCACCATGTGATATATATCACGTGTGCATTGGCACATGATTTGATGAAAAAATTTGTCCGGGTCGTGTGCGCGACTGAAAAGTTCTCACTGAAGAAAAAACTTTTCGACAACTCCACCAAGTATATCACCTAAGTAATTACTACACCCATAGCACCATGCCTATTGACCCAGAAAAATTAGCCAAATTACAAAAGCAGTCCGCCAAAAAAGTCGGGGGTACCAGAGTCAAGGCCAAAAAGGTCATCAAAGAACAAGACGACACCAAATTAATGGAAACCTTGGGAAAATTCAAGGCCACCAAAATCCCTAATGTCACCGAAGCCAACTTTTTTAAAGAAGATGGAAAAGTCATGCATTTCAAGAGAGTCGGAGTTCAAGGTGCTAACGAACACAACACTTTTGCCTTCACCGGATACCCACAAGAAGTTGAAGTCACCAAGTTGATTCCAGATATCTTACCTCAATTAGGAGCCGAAAACTTGGAAATCTTGAGTCAATTAGCCAAACAAATCCAACAAGGAAAAGCTCCTCAAGTGGATCAAGCCGGTAACTTGGCTGCTGATGATGAAGAAATCCCTGATTTGACCGAAGGTCAAAAATTCGATGAAGTTGAATAAGCCTGTCAATTTCTAATTTCAACAAGCAATTCCAATCAGACCATGTCGAGGAATCTCGATGTAATGAATCATGTTTTATAGGATAATACATGTAGATATTTTATCTGATGTAGATGAGTGTATAGTTCCATCTTTAACTAGTTGATGTCGCGCTAGTGTCGTATTATTGTAGCAAGCGCGCGCGACATTCAACCTACCAATAAACTTGAAACTATCAACAGTTTTCAACATCAAATCATTCCAATCATGGCTAGATCCTTCTATGAAGATGACGAGGTGGTGGTTACTAAACCAGGCTACAATAAAGAGATTTCCAATGAGTTGAAATCCCAAGAAGGTCCCCATGGAAACGTGTCGTTTGTTCAAGGTATGGGGATAAGAACTATGCCGTACTTGGAATCACTGTTAAATAAAGTCAGATTATTCACCCATGATAAACTTCTGATTGTAGAAGCAGAGTGGGGCACGGCTGTTAGCGCTATAAGGAACGAAATTAACTCGGTAAGTTCCAGCATTGACTCGGTTATTAAGGAACCAGTATTACCTAATCTTATATATATTCTTACCTTTACATTGACAGGATCAATCTTAGTTAATAGAAGGTCTTTGCCATTAAGATTCCTTTCGCCAACCGTCTTTGGTATTGGCGCCTTTGCTGGGTTCATGCCAAAGTCTTTTGAAGCCACTAGAAGTTCTATAGAACAATATGAGCTTGAAAAATTCCCTGAGTTACACCAGAAACAATCTGAATTGATAACTCAAATGACCAACCAGAAAACCCAATTGGCTGAATCCATGTCGACCATGAACATCGAATTACAACACAAAATTCATGATGCTAGAATATATTTCTCCGACTTATTTAAATGACGTCTATAGAATAAATAATATTAAGAATTCCTCAATATATCATAGGTAGTATAAACCAATGCACAGGCTCCGATGGCCAACAAGAAATAGTTCAATAAAGACAATAAGTACCGGTTTCTAATTTCCTTGGGGGCCATAGAGTTGTCATAATTGCAACAACTTTTTAAATGCAACATAGGTGGATACATGTACACCAAAGGTATACAGGCAAAGCACCCCACGAAAGACACAAATCTGTCCAAGTTATTTCCTCCCAAGAGAGCTATAAAGGCCGTGGCCAATACGAATCCACTTCTGAACAAGTTTTTAAGCCATTTAATCTTTAACGAATGCTTTCCGGTTCTAATGAAAAGTTTCAGTTCAATCAATCTGACGGCGGGGAAGATTTGAATCGGAGTGGATAATAAAATTGCAAGGGAATAGAACAATTGGATTGACATGACGAACACCGAATCTTGGGGTAAATTGAGTAAGATAACAGTTTGGATGGATTTCCCGTAGGTCAAATACCCTAAGGAACCAACACCAATCATCAATACGGAAATAGTCATAATCACCTGGAATAACACTTTAGGGAAATGATTAGGATATATCATGGAATTTTGAATAGGAATAATCAACCCAATTCCTTCAAATGCAAAGATAGCTATACCGATAAACACGGAAAACTCCTTTTGGTTGAATACAAATTGAATCCCATCACCCAATTGGCCATGGAAATTCACACATAAATCCATCAAGATAAAATATACAATTGTAGCCAAGCCAAAGAGAATCAAGAAATTGGCCAACACTGCCACCAAAGATAACCGAGTGATATCTCTAATCAACGATAATGGAATCAAAATGACTAACTGGCCAAGGATGAAGTAGCCTATTCCAAGGCCGGTGAAGTTAAAGGCATTTTTCAAAAACGCTTGCAAGTTTTGAGACGTGAATACAATATAAGTAGCAATGAATCCCACCTGCGAGATAACGATTGATGCAAAAATTAACTGTTGCAACCATTTTCCATACAACTTCAATCCGATCTCACCAAAACTGGCCACCCGAGTCATCTGCTTACTGAACACCAAAATCAAGTAGCACCAGTAGGATAAAAGTCCAAAAAATAATAATGTCAATACGGAAAACAATAATCCTCCGTTACTAAACCCCTTTGGTAAAAACAACACTCCGGTTCCCACAAATGCCTTGACCAATAGAAAGTAAGCTTTTGTATCGGTAGCCGTACCGTGAGGATTGATTTTATTAGCACTAAATAGATCATCCTCGGTTTCTAGCAACGGAGACTCTTCATCAACCCCACTATATCGATCTGGCAAGTCGGGTTTATAATGACAAGCAATATCGTCTTCATCTTCTAGCGATTCCCCCGCAAAATGGCCATAAATCGACAAAAACTCCACAAAGTTTTTAGTGAATAAATTAACAGGCTGGGTTTGGATGTTATTTTGGACAATAAAATTCCTTCTAAAGCCACCAGGAACATTTATGGAGCTAGCCATGGACCCCCGGCGGGCCAATTCCACATCAGAAGACGATAAACTCCGAGTTCTAGAAGGCCTTTTATTGGTAGTCTTATTGCCGAGTTTATAAAGATCACGGGTGATGTCTCCGCCCTCTGCTTGGATAGAATCCTGACTAAGGTACTTATTCACCTGTTCAACGTATTTATTGGAAGTATCACCACCAGAGTCATCATCGGAATTAGCAAACACCTCCTGATAAGGTTCATTCAGGTCATTCTTGGACGACAGTGACGATACAGAGTCTTCATATTTCTTCATAAACTTCCCATTGGAAAAGGAATTGGATTTGGAGTTGAACCGGGGTGATACGATAGGAGAAGACGACATGGGAGATCTTGTCAATTTGGCGATACTTCTCCTTCTTTGGTTATCGATATTTTTAGGTTGTGACATTGCTAATCTAGTGGGTAGGTATAGTTATGCGGTTGAGGTAGGATATCAATGGAATAGGATGCAATAAAGAATGGAGGATGAAATAAACGATAATAGGAGACTAGGAAATAAGAAAGATAGCGCCGTTAAAGTCCTTGATGTTTACGTGCCGTTTAAGTGCGGGACCGACAGGTGGAGGAACCATTAAGGTAAAGGAATGTGGAATGTCACATAGTATAAGGTGCTGTGATAGTATGTAATGGCTATGTTAATATGATGGTAATATGATGTTAAGACTAGTGATAGTGTCAAGGTGTTTATAGTTTGAGGTTATTTGTATGAAGTTATGTGTATGAAGATGGTTCTTATCAGTATTGTCACGTGATTATCTGAATTGAATATGCTATTCCATCAAGTAACGTGAGTTATTGCTCTGTCGTTGAAATAGTTTGTCTATTATTCACACGTTTATGTTCTGTCATTCTACACTACTGATTGTCTAGCTATTGGTATCCTTGTCTTCATTTATACTATCTATTCTCATCACTCCATTCTTTTTATCTATGCTATATCCATATCTATTCATGCTGAGTCATCATCTCCACCGCCGGCCCATACCCCATGTCAGCCGCCTGCTCATACCAATAATATGATGGCTTCCCCATCCCACTTACTCCCAATTGCGTCAATTGTCCCATATGAAACAACGCCTCCGGCGTATTATATTCCTTGATAGCTCGTTCGCACCATTTGAATGCTCTTTCTGGATTTGGACTAGGAATATGTTTTGATAAATTATCTGATCCTTTGATACACCATCTAGACAACCCAATCATGGCTTCTGGGTGTCTTTTGAACGATAATGGAGAATTAACTGCCTTCAAGTACCATTGAATCGATTTATTGGGGTTTTTGGCTCTATTCAATTCTCCTTCTTCATAGACTTTTCCTAACTTGACTTGAGCCAATAAACAATCCAATTTAGCCGATTTATTATAAAACGTCAATGCCTTGGAATAATTCACCGGGGTTATTTCAAGACACTTGACGATGAATTCATCGTTGATACTTAAATCTCCCGGATATATCCCTTCGTATATCTTTCCTAATTCGTAGCACGAGTAGCCAATGATTTCGTTCAATTCGTCTTTATCTTCATCCACCAATTCCGATTGGTTGATATCTATCTTGGATAAATCATTCAATATCTTAATACACTTGATAGATCTTATATGAGGAACATTCAAATACAATAACGCCATTTTATAGATCCCCCGGTTGTATCCCAACTTGGCTGATTGTTTGTAATGTTGCAAGGCCCTATCGAATTGATCATTATACTCAAACTCATATAAGTCTCCCATGTTGTAATGAGCTTTAAAGTTATTAGGTCTGTATTCAAGGGCTAATTCATAGTATCTGATAGCTTCAGTCAAGTTCTTTTGAACATTGAAGGTCTGGCCATAGATGGAGTAATGATTCTTCAACAAATTAGCATACAAAAGACAAATGTCTGACTTCAATTCATCTGGAATCTTCTCATTGGTTTCTACCCCTTGAATCAATTTGACGATATGTTGAGTAGACGATTTTATGAATAATGTCTTGTTGAGATTGATTTGGTCGTTGGTGATAAACTCTCCTTTGATGTTGATATATGCAAATAACTTATAATTGGTGGCGGTGATCAACATCTTGACCCATTTGAATCTGTATTCATATGATTTGTTTCCTGATGCTATGATACTTCTTAAGGTCCGGAATTGTTCCACTTTGGCCCTGATATCCGCGTCAACAATCTTAGCCGCTGAATGGTTTGATGGAGAATTCGATGCCATTTGTCTTGGAGATCCCATCATGGGCGACCCCATTTGTCCCATCATACCGTTCATGTTCATCATGTTCATATTCATAGGCATATTCATAGACATATTCATAGGCATTTGGTTCATAGGCATTTGATTCATTGGCATTTGGTTCATTTGATTCATCATGGATTTTCTCTTTGAATCCACCGTGGCCATGCTGTGCCGTTTGTCGTATGCATTCATGTCGGCCATATCCATGCCCATCATGGAGTTATTGAACTGACTGGACATATCTGATTGAGAGTAATTTGTCATTGGTGATAATGGGTCTCCTAACTGGCCAGGTTTGACTTGCTTATTATGTTTGGACTTTTTACTCTTTTTCTTCTTGTCCTTCTTTGCTTTAGGCTTATTGGTTGAATCAGTTTCTTTTGCGTCTTTCACGTCTTTTGTTATCAACGGTTCTCCTAACGTGGTAGATTTCTCTGGAGTCTTGAACTCATTAGGAACACTATTATTGGAGTTGCTAGTCAATGGAGTATGATTCTGGCTCTTCCGATCAATAATAGCAGATTTCTGTGATACCTGGAACTTACTAGAAGCTCCACTTTCAATAGAATCGTAACTGTTTGCCGATGAAGTGGAGTCCCGACGACCAGGTGGTGGAGGTAACTCTTTGGCCGTCTTCTGTATTATCGTGGTATCATTGTTGTCCTGAGTGTCATCGTATTCTCCGTAATCGTAATTGTCCAAGTATTCTCCGTAAGAAAAGTCTCTTTGCTTCGATTCTAATTTCAAATCCAGTAATCCGTATGCTACTGATTTTATGTCTTCAACTTGGAAAGGTTTAGAGGCACTTGATTCATTTGGTCTGAAATTAGAGTCTAAGGATGTGATTCTCTTGTGACGTTGTTTGGAGTCTGGTTCAGGGTTCAGTAAAAGTGATGAAGGCACTGAAGGGTACCTGTTAGCTTTTATAGTGGATTTACGGGAGTTCTTGATGAGTTCATTGGAATTCAGCGTCAATTTGGATAAGGATCTGTTGATGGATTCTGTTCTTGATTTGGAATCAGATTTTGAGTTATTGGACTGTGTTCTTTGTTTCTTGGCTTCAATGGGTTTTGAGTTACTGGAGTCGATGAGCTTTGAGTTACTGGACTCAATGGGTTTTGATTTGGGGGTTGGGGTGGAATGGGCGGACTGGGTGATGGTATTCGAGTTGGAAGAATTTGGGTCTGAGTTAGGAGTGTTTGAACTGTTTGAGTTGTGTTCATTTGACTCCATGTTGTTGTTGTTGTTGTTGATGTTCATGTTGTTCATGTTGTTCATGTTGTTCATGTTGTTCATGTTGTTCATGTTGTTCATGTTGTTCATGTTGTTCATGTTCATATTATTCATGTTCATATTATTCATGTTCATGTTGTTCATGTTGTCCATGCTCTGATTGTTGTTCATATTCATGTTATTCATTCCATTCATTCCGTTCATTCCGCTCATGTTATTCACATTCATAGAACTGTTCATAGGACTGTTGTTCATAGGACTAGTGTTCATAGGACTAGTGTTCATCGATCCATTCATAGGAGAGAAGCTCAGCTGACTCATATTATTCATGTTCATCCCATTCATCCCATTCATCCCATTCATCCCATTCATCCCATTCATCCCATTCATCCCATTCATCCCGTTCATCCCGTTCATATTCATCCCCATCATCATCTGCATCTGGTACATCATCTGTGGATTCATCATATAACTCATATATGGATTATAGTTGTACATGGAATTACGGTACATGGACTGATAATATTGTCTCCATTGCTTATAAGGATCTTGTTGAACTTCACTATCTTCGCTGCCTTCACTATCATCACTATCATCTTCACTGTCTTCTTCGCTGTCTTCGTCACTGTCTTCTTCACTTTCTTCACTTTCCTCACTCTCTTCACTTTCCACCTTCTGGTTATAATAAGGACTGCTCCCATAGTACTGGGGATGACTATACAAAGCATTATAATTCTTAGGTGAAGCGTTAATGGGCCGAAACTCAACAGACCCGTGTTTATTCATTCCATTGTCACCGACAGAAGTATTATTGGTCTGATAACTAGCACTACTAAACTCACTGCCACTAATAGAAGCAGTGGTGTTAGGTTTAGGTTCTTGTAACCCAGCAAACATTAGTCTGGGATTAGAAGAAGAAGTAGTAGTAGAAGATATAATTTAAACTGTAATTAAGGCCCTGTTTGCCTAACAAGGTTATTTATGGGATGGGTTTTGGGTGCTAAATTTAACTATGAAGATTTTTCATTCACCTGCCTTATTGGGACAGCATCAAAACAGTGAGATTTGGAAGGGAACAATGTCAATGTATTTAGATTTGCTGGAGACAATAACAAACACAATGCTGATGGGGAGTAATGACTTGTAGCTGTGAAACAGGCAATTGATCAGGGGAATTGCTTGGACATACTTGGAGGAATTACTTATATAATTACATATGTCGAGGGTGTACCCTGACGCATGGTTATGATGCCGGGTTATGAACCATTATTCCCGCGCTACAGAATGAATATGCACTGCCCCAAGGAGAAGAATACTCTATTTATTATTATAAAACGTCGTAACTCGTCTAGACACGATTAAAGAAAGACTTGCTTCAGGTGGCAGGGCCAAAGTCCAACCAATTCCATTGCTTTTCGTGGCCATCAGTGATAATCTCGTCGTTGATGCCGATAAATCCTGAGTCTGGGTGTTGGTCTTGGTTGAGAACTGTCTCTGAATGGTGGTGGTGATGATGATGGTGTATTATCTTGTCAGGAATATGAGATGAAGGTAATTGAGACGTTGAATGCGATTCTATTTGGGAATTGTGATAGTTTTGATTAGGCGATTGGCCAATGGTAAAGTTATCAGAATGGAATAAGTTCATATTCAATAAATTATCAATTTCATCGTTGGAGTTTTTTAGTCCCATATCCATATCTATATCTACTGCATCTCCATTATGCTCATTCTCTTCTTGGGTTACATTTAAGCCGTTAAATAGATTCACATTAGAATTCAGAATCATTGAATCATTTCTAGTTGCTGGCAATGATCGTGATAATGGCTTCTCCTCTCCGTATTCACTGCCATTGTGATGATTATCTGTAGAAAAGTTAATACTGGGAGCTTGAGGGTTTATAGTATGGTTCATATTTAACAGCTGATCCTTTGTGGTATTGTTTTGATTTGGATGATTATTCAATGGTCTTAACACCCCGTGTAGTTTGTAGAATAACCCACAAGCATTACATAACAAATCTCCGTTATTTGACTTGCGCCAAAGGGGAGTGGTTCTGGTCTGACAATTGGAGCATTGAAGAACTTTTTTATTGCCCACATTTATAGGAGCGGCGTTATTATTAAGGCCATTTCCAAAGGTTAAGTCTTCATTGGGAGATCTTTTGGATGAAGTAATGGATTTGGGAGGAGTGATGCTTTCGAAGTGATTGATGCTATTAATACTGGATCTATTGGATGGTGCCGAATCAGGAAATTCTGCCATAGAATAATCATTTTTCAATGAACTTTCAAGGGAATTTATATACGATGAAAGGAAATTCTTATTTGACTTGACTGATTTAGGACTTTGATTAGGATTAAACATGGGGTTATTTGCTTGTGGAGGCCCCAAACTGGTTGATAAAGCAGTGGAAACCGTTGGTGGTGGGGGGAAACTAGTGGTAGGATTAGAATTTCCTCCTGCACTAGAACTGGAAGTGACTGGCGTATGATCATTAGTATTACCATTGGAATTCAATGTGGAATTAGGTGATGAATTCAAATCATCTTGTTGACTGATTCTTCTAATATGAGCCACATAGTCAAACTCTTCCACACTTGGATCAAAGTTATTCTGACTATTAGCACCATCTTTAAACATCTTTTTGTTCTGGATTCTCCAGGCAATATTGGATATCCGTTTGTTATGGGGCAAGTAATGCTTGTTGCGGTACATTTTGTAAATCTCTATAGAGGAGTTATCCTCGTCCTTGATCAAGCTGCGCACGTCCAACGGCAAGTTTTTAGGGAGCGACTTGTACGTGAACTTTTTGCGATTCCCTGCCATCTTGTTGATAGTTTATTTGAATTTGGGAAATAGATATCCGCTACCACTTCAAGTATATTTGTTGTAAGATAGTAAAAAAAATTGGAAAAAAAAATGGGAAACCCCGTATGAGAACACTCTGTGAGGAACTGGTGATTTCTATACACCTATAGAACACTAAACCTAGCTGTTTGCCCGCAATATTATCACAGCCTGGATGTGGTATCTATTAATTAAATCAAAAGATTGACTCCCTGGATCTCTTGACAATTTGGTCGCGGTGGTGTGTACACGACCCGGTGACTAACGGAATATACGAAGGAGTTAATCGCTTGCATTGTTACCGGCTCTTGTTGATAGACAATCTGTTATTACAGGAATGCCGTTTGTGTTTGGGGGGTTTTCAGGAAAGAGATTTAAAGGCTTTATTGGTTAAGTTGTACTATTCTCATATAATTAAACAGAGTTATTAGCACACGTTAATCTGAAGAAAAGGCGTAATTTTGCATAGATAATGTGAAGGCAGACATTGGTCCTACTGTATGCAGTTAATATTCCGTGCCGTTTAAGGCGTCTTGGTAATGGTCTGTTTGTCAGTGGCTCACCGTTGAAGACATCTGTGTCGCGTGCACATAGTGCGTCTAACGTGTGGGCCAGTCCGTGGGTTAGCGCCGACTATCTAAGCCATGTAAAGGGGAGTATATGTGTGTGTTTGTGTGTGTGCGTGTGTGTGAACATGGATAAGGATTTAAGGAATGCTTTGAATGAATGTGACGAGACCAATTCTCGATAATATAGTTAACTGCAATGGAGATCCGGGCCGGGATCCGTGGCGCCGATTCTGTAGAACCTGCTTTAACGCCTTAACGTACCTAAGGAGTGCGTTGACTTCCTAATGCGGAAATCTATCACAACCCACTTTATCATAGGCTCGCCACCCTCATCGCACTCCTTCATTACTACTTCTAATCATTCAGGAATACTTCACCTAGAGTCTATCATGTCCGATAAAGTCAGAGAATTCAACCAGTACAATCAGCTCAAATCAAAATATATTGGATTAGGTAATCAAGATACTACAAGAGACCAATTTATTGCTAGATATAAAAAAGACGGGTTGAATGCTATAGTCCAGCATAAACCCATATTGAATTATAATTCAATAGGTCTAGACCAACATATCGAGCTAACAAGACTCGATTTGATCAAGAAAATCGCCAGTTCCAACAACTAGCTTTCCTGGCTACCTACTAGCGGGGCCTGTTCATCAACACCTTCTTCTTGAACAAGAATCTGCAGTTTCAAGGCTGGATTAAAGAAAATTGTAAGTACGCTCAACACAAACAACAATCCGCTAATAATGAAAGCGAAAATCCATTGCAAGGCAATCAATTTGACAAATAATTGGTTCAAAGCCATTCCCAAAACCAAATAACTCAAACTAATTCCCACGGTGTAGTCGTTGAAAAAGGCCAAAAATGCAACTCCAATGAGTAAATAGTCCCATATGAACACATTAGCTAATACCCTAGTGGCCAAGTTGTTGACACGGATCATCAAAGATCCATTCCAGAACAACTGGAAGAAAATCCATGACAATGGTAACGATCCCACCGTCAAATTAATGATCAAGTAATTCTTCACTGGCTTGAAGGAATAAATCTTGTTCAGCAAATAGTTATTTAAAATCACAAACAATTGAATTACAACAACGATTTCACTAAGTAAATAAAATCTACTTTGAAATAACCAGCTCCACACCAAGTTAATAATATTGAAACTGATTAAGCTCTTGGTGATATCGATTATATTGGTGTCACTGCTGTCCACATTCAAATTCAAGTTGGTTTGTATGTAGATAATTTGCATGAGATACAAAAACGCCCAATATATGATCAAAAAAATAAGAAAATTCAGAAATGGCGTTACGCTAATTTCATGGCTGATTTTTCCATACTCTGCTAACAAATGAGCATTGCCGTAGATGGAAAGCAATAACGATCCAATACTAACGATCTTGTATCTGTAGACGTCGTCCGAAGAAGCCATGGTATTTTATATTTCTTTTGGGTTGGTTTCTAGTAGTTGTTTGCCTGGCGTGGTTCTCTTTACTGGAAGAATTCAGGGTCTGTTGCTGCATCATTAATTTTGAGGGGATGCGTGTGTGTACCGATAATCTTAAATAGTTCAGTTTAAGTGGCTAGAGGGTTGGATTAATAAGGGTATGAAGAAGATGGTTCAAATGTGATAGTTGAAGTATACAGATCAAGTGGGGGTGGAGGTGGAAGGTTTAGTTAAGTTTCGAAGAGTTTGTATGAAGAAAATTAATATAATACATTTCAATGAATATGAAATGTGAATTTTGCAACAATTACGTTTTTCTGCTTTAATGTTTTTCTCTTTTTTTTTTCTCCTTTTTTATTGTCTTTTTTTTTTTATTTTATATTTTATTTTATTTATTTTTATTTTGTTTTATTTTTAGAGATGTCGAGCTATGAAATTGATATAAAAACATATGACCTCCTAGCATTCCTCAAACTACACATTGGCGGCACATCCCTCTTCAATGAAAGCTTGAAGCATATATATTTGGCTGCGAAAACAATTAACTATTTTTTAACAAGCACCTCTGTAAGAATGTTTATGTTTATGATGTCCAGTTTCGGGATTGTCCAAAATCTTCTGGAACTCCTTAATATCTGCCACCCCATTAGAAGTAATGGATAATAACAAATCATAGACCAATTTTTTGTCCAAATCACCCGATTGTTTGGTAGCAATCAATTTTCTAACTGAATCACAAGATTTGAGCAACAAGGAGACGGTATTAACAATATCTTGCATCAATTTTTCTAACAAGTTCAAACTCAATGACTGTCTTACTACCACTCTTAAGATCTCTTTCTCGTTTTCATTTGGAGTCAAATGATAGTTAGGAATAATATACCCTTTATTTCTTAACAATAACGAAAGGATCCCTTGAGGCACTTCTGGGTACTTTTCCCTGAATTCTTTACAGAATCTAAAAGCTACTACCGGCAATCCAGGCATAAATGTTTCGTCATAAGTTCCAGACCCTGAAGAAGAGTAAATACCAGGTTTGACGGGTTCATGGACCACAGATAACACCTCGAAATATCCCGATTCTTTCAAAAAATTCGAAAGTAATCTAGAATTATTAACGGTCCCTTCAAAGATCTTGGTATATCCATCTCTTCCAAGAGATAAAAAATTATAATATTGCTGAATCACTTGGAACCCGGGTCTGGAGAAGTTCAAATTGAAAGTCTCTTCAACCCCTCCTAAATAATCCAATTTGAATCTTAACGTCTCCGGTAAATACTTTTCATCTTTCCAAATAATCCATCCCAAACCAGCACTAGTTAAACCAAACTTATGGCCCGAAGTGTTGATGGAAATAACTCTACTAAGACGGAAATCCCATTTCAAATGAGGGTAAAGGAACGGAGCCACAAACCCCCCTGAAGCCCCATCCACATGGATAGGAACATCAATTCCCGTTTCTTTCTCAATTTGATCCAACAAAGCATTGACCTCCCATACCGGCTCAAAAGCCCCGGTGAACGTAGACCCCAAAATCACGAAAATCCCAATAGTATTTTCGTCGACATTCTCCTTGATCTTGGACACATCAAGCAAATGGCCACTTTCTTCAGTGATACTAATCAACCGATTTTCCACATCAAAGTATCTAGCAAACTTTTCCAACGCAACCTGTGCACATGAAGCCATTAAAATGTTAGGATTCTCAGTGGATTTCCCCTGCTGTTTCCGCTTAAGTTGCCATGTTTTCTTCATGGCCAAACCCCCAAGCATTATAGCCTCGGAAGATCCAGTACAAGCAGTCCCCACCGTATTAGGAACCTCTTTCCCTAAAGCCTTATTGAAATACTTAGGAGCATTCCATAAGTTACTCAACATGGTGATACACCTTTGCTGGAACTCAATCAAACTAGGATACTCGTCATTGTCAGCCAAATTCTTCACAAGGTTCTCAGTGGCCAACTTGACCGAATTAGGAGTCACTTCCGTGTTAACAAAGGAAGCCAAGTTCAATGTGGGGTTTCCATCTAAAGACAATTCTTCATTCAAATATTTATACACCAAGCTAGAATCACTTGAATTGACAGGCAACTCGTACTTGGGCAACAACTTATTGGAGTCATAATCAGAAACAAATTCTTCATTGGAATTCAAGGGAGTTTTATGGGTCTTGCCCAAAGCGGTTTGTTCTACCTGAGAGAAGCTAACGTGTTTGCTTAAAGTCATAACTAAGGATGAAGGTAAAGGAGCTAATTATAGGGCACCAAGAACAGATCTGATGAACGACAATTGAACAATTGGACAATAATTGAACAATTTCCAGTGTTTAAATAGTTGCGGGAAGCGCCTGGATCTCTGTTGGCTGTGGCAGGGGTTACACGTTTGTTCCAATGAGACCTGTCAAATGGTTGCTGCTCGGAGGTAATTTACGGCCGAGCGCGGGCTGCAGCTGAAGCAATAAGGTTGTAAACTTACTACATTTCATGTCACTACGTCTAAAGGATCAAACATGTTTATTACTATAAAGTTAAGAACATATGCCTAGTCCAATCTATCAACCTCATCTGAATAATCCTTTCTTCTTCTTCTTTTTATCTGATTTTGCTCTGTCTCCCCCCGCGACTCCGCCCAAAGGTTTGGCCGGTGGTTCTTGTGTAGGCACTGCGATGTTAACTTCGTTCAGGTTGACGGTTTTAGGAGCATCTGATGACTTTGAAGATCCACTAGACGTTTCATTCAAATGTGGAGGCTTCAAATGTTGATCTACCAAGTTTCCATTACTCATGGACTTGTGATGTCTTGGTTCAGCATGTCCATTCTGATCCGCAGCCATATTTGGTTGGTTAGGAGCCTGTTGAGGAACCTGAGTTTGCGATCCATGGGCACTCAATTGTCCTGGCATTCCTGCTACTGATTTCCGGGCTGCTTTTCCTGGCATGGGCATTCCTCCTCTTCCTCCCATATCTATACCTGATAAGTTATCATGCATGGCTGGGAACCCTGATCTCCGATTGGCGTTGTTCCGTGGCCGGTTTTGGTATGGCATCTGCTGCATCGACATCTGCATATGCGGCATTTGCTGCATTTGTTGCATTTGCTGCATCTGTTGCATTTGCATTGGGTTCATGGAATTCATGGAGCTGAGCGAGTTCATATGGCTAGGACCTTGGTTTTGGTACGGGCCCTGGTTCGGGTACTGGCCTTGATACATCTGGCCCCATTGGTTGTTGTATTGCATTTGCTGGGGCATCATTTGGTTGGAGCTGTCGTAGTAACTATTGGATTGTAACGAGTTCAATCTGCCTCTAGGGACGGCAGTGGAGTACCGGTTATTGGGCATTCCGTTCCCGTTCATGTTCATGTTCATATTGTTCATATTATTCATGTTGTTCATATTGTTCATGTTGTTCATATAGTTGTCTGGATTATTTGGGTTTGGGTTTCCAGCACTGTTTATTTGATTCACACTTCCATTAGCTTGTGGCTGAGCATGGCCAGCTCCCGGACTGGGCATTTGGCTTTTACCTGGACTTTGGGAACTCTGTGGTTGAGGAAAGCTGGGTACTTGCTGGCCCTGGAACTGTTGAGTCTGTAACTGTTGCTCTTTATCAATTAATTCCTGTTCTCTTCTTTTTATTTCCAATTCTCTTTGTTGTAATTCCTGGTTTCTATCTCTTACTTGTTCTCCGTTCAAGGCTGCTCCATACACAGCAATATCGGTCAAATCGGCAAAGTTGTCATCGCCCATCATGGAGTTTCGGATCACTTTAGGCGATTTCTTATTTGGAAGAGGCGACTTGGAGTTAGGGTTAGAAGGTGGATGGCTTGTAGATTGAGACATGTGTGATTGGTTACTCATGGAATGATTCATGGAATGGTTATTGGACAAGTCTGCTTCTTCATTATAGGGCTGTTGTTGCGGCTGTTGCTGCTGCTGTTGTTGTTGTTGTTGCTCTCTTTGAAGGGTCAATGCTTCCATATCTTTCATCAAATTATGATAATTCATTTGTTCTTCATTAAACTTCTGTTGCTGCTTATCTAGATTAATTCCCAAGGTGTTGATCAAAGAGTGCTTGGATTCGATGTCTTTGGTTAACTGATTCTTCAAGATCTCATGATCTTTAACCAGTGACGACAATTGATTGAATCTGGCTTCTAAGTCATTAACATCCTTGGTGAGCATAGTCAAATGTTCAGCTTTATTGTTAATATCAGCATCAACTTGAGGATTGTGACTAGCATTAGCAAGATGGTTTCTAGTGAAAAACATCGATTTCTGATTAGGATCATTAATTTTGATCAATTGGCACATGATTGAGTACAAATTCTCCAAATATGGAGTTCTAACCCCATTATCGTCCCCTAATAAAATTGGTTGCAACAACAATAAATCGATTTCCAATGGCTGTTGGTGATAATAATTATATAACAAAGCCGGAGAGTTGATCAAATTATCATTATCGCTGGTCACAGGGTATAAGCTCCCCCAATAATTAATCAAATTAGTCTCATTCTCAAACCCTTTCACCAATTTACAGTCCATTTTCTTAATGATTTTTAACAACTCATTCAAGATTCCCGTGACTAATGGCTTACATAAGATCTGTTTGGATAAACTATCAGGAAATTCAATCTCAAAAAAGATCAAAAGTGGATTAAAAACAATCCGAGATAAAGCCAATTTCCACTGATAAGTCATGAACTCTTTCGGCAAAATTGACTTCAAAAGAGCTATTTTATTATGGGAATCCTCATTGACCAACTGAAGCAACTTATAAATCTTCACAAAGTTCTCGTGATTGTTCAAATTGAAATTATAATCAATCGAGGTTCCTAAATATATCCGGTTATCATTATGTCTGATCTTGTGACTTATGGTGGTTCTATTGACCTGCTTGACATCCATTTCATTCATTATCGATCCAATCATCAAACTGCTCCACGACTCAGTGAAATTCAACTTCAAAAATGGCTCTAAATTAATATACCCAGTACTCTCAATCAAGATCACCGAGTTATGATACAAGTAAGGTAACAACTCATTACCAATAAGTTGGAAATCTTGAAGGGAATTACAACTTATTATGACAATGTCGTATTTGTCATTCCGGTCCAACTGTCCAAAGGTGTTTACGACCTTGGTGGGACTATATTGCTTGTTACCGAACGGTTTGGACTCCATGGTATACTTTGCCGACGAAGCATTTTCATTAACGACAGTCACCTGACAGGCGTTGGTTTCTTGTAACCTCCAGCCGTAGAATAAAAGGTTTGGATTCGATCCAACTAAACCTGTTAGTATAAGAGAAGAGAGTATGCTTGGATCTGGGATCAATGGATCTATTATTAGATAACCGGGGGTAGAACCTCAAGGAAACCCAGTAAAACCCGGCAGGAAATTGTTTAAATCCATTCTGCTAACAAATTTAGTTCGATATCCATCAGAAAAACTCGCTATTACATACCTGTTAACACTTGTACCGACATCCTTAACGTGTAATAAGTATCAACAAATGTTTTCAACCGGGCGGTGTGAAGGAGGGTGCGCACTGAGATTTGGAGAAGAGATTTGTAGAGAGGACAGAAGAAGAGAAGAGTATAAGAAGATAAGAAGAGTATAGAAAGAAGAAGACAAGAAGGAGGAGAAGAAGAAGAAGAGTATAAGAAGAACAGTATATGAACAAGAGAATAAGAACATAATAAGAACATAATAGAAACACAAAAATCTAAATTCATCCAACAAGTCTAAATTATTCATAACGCGTATGAGAGGTAACATCATTTTAATAGAAGGTCTTGATAGATCAGGCAAATCGACCCAGGTTGCTAAGCTTAGTGAAGCTATTCCGAACTCCAAAGTATTGAAATTCCCCGATCGATCCACCAATATCGGCAAAATCATCAACGAATACTTAACCAATAAAGAGTTTACACTTCCAGATCAATCTATACATTTATTATTTAGTGCTAACAGATGGGAATTATACCAGCAAATACTCCAAGATATTAACAACGGAATAACTGTTATCATTGACCGGTACATTTACTCGGGCATTGCCTATTCTTTGGCCAAGCTGAAATGGAACAAAGTGGAAGGACAAATGGCTGATGCTGAATGGCTTTATAATCCCGACAAGGGCCTTCCCAAGCCTGATTTAACCATGTTTTTGACTCTTTCTATGGATCAGATTAAAGCTCGTGCTGATTTCGGAAATGAAAGATACGAAAACCTCGAGTTCCAACAGATTGTTAAAGATAATTTTCTTCAAGTATTGACCCCTGAAACTGATTCCACCGTGGTGCTATTAGATGTCAATTATAAGGGTATTGATCAAGTTTCCCAGGACATTCTTACTCTAGTCAAAGGACGTAAATTGGATCAACCGTCGGAACTCCCGGTGCAATTTTTCAAATAGATCACTGGCTCTCAATTCTATCCAAGTATGTTAGCCTCGTCAATACCCGATTTTTCAGCATCTCATGGATCTCTCCTCCCAAGTATATTTCATCTAATATCAAGTACAATTTATAGAAATTAAATACAAGATCAAGCTCACATACATTGTCGAAGTACACGTCTAAGATCTCCACGAAAAAATGGAGTGATTCGAGGTACGCCAATTCGCTATCATTCAAATCAATTGACATAATGAAGTATAACCCCGCGTATCGGCGGTACACCAACTTTTTATCCTGGTACTCTATGAAGTTCGATTGATATTTCAGATCCCGTGACAGTACTAGCCGATGGATTTCACTAATACTTTTTGCTTGTTGTTGCTGGCTGTAGTTATTGTCATACCATTTACTAAGACGCGTCCTTCCTTGTCGGTTTAAGATCAACACAAATTGAATTGTCATTATTGCTTCAAATGTATCACCGTAAGATATTTTTCCGTTGTACGCGAGAAATGTGTATTTTAGTATCACCAGTTTGAGAGGATATATGCTCAATTATCTTGGGTGTAGGTATCCATTTGTGATATAAATTTGTTCACTGTAATCCTAGAGATACTGGCTACAACACAGTGTTATTTCCGAATCAATATCATCCCATTCAAATAAAATATTGAACACCTTAATATTCCCGGTACATACACGCCGGATCTAGTTCTCACTGTGCACAATCATACATAATCTATGTATACACATTTCCACCCATCATAACATCACTCCTCAATCATGGACCTGGATGAAGAAGACACATACAAACAGTATGATATAAGAGAAGGAATTATATTCCTCATTGAGTTGAATGACGACATTTTCCGTCCCATAAAAGAACTCGACAATAAATCTCAATTGATAGAGATTCTTAGTAGTATCAATGAGTTACTTGAACAGATGATAATCACTTTGCCCAACACCGGGGTCGGCATTTATTTCTATAACTGTCGTAAGACATCAAGCCGATATAAGGCCGATAGCACTCTTAACCGGTTATTTCGGTTGAGTGACATAAGTGCCACCACCATGAAACTATTGAATGATTTATTGACCGATAATGCCACTGATTTCCAATCGATTCAGCTGAAGTTTGGTCATAAGAACCCTCCGGAATTTCCACTTCATACGATTTTCGGAGAGATTTTGGATGAGTTTCTTCAAAAAAATTCCAAAAATTCTCAGAAGTTTCTGTATAATCGAAAGAGATTGATTTGGTTTACAAATAATGATAAGCCTTATAACACCAAGGAGGATCAAGAAGATGTCATTCAGAACTTAAGAACTGTTATTGATGATTTTGAACTTCATAAAATCCCTATAACTCCGGTATTTTTGGATAAAAGCCTGTCGTCCAAGTTTGATTTGAAATTCTATAAAGATATCTTTTTAAACACAAATTATCTTAAGAATTATAATGACAAGTCGATTGAAGTAATGAATAGGAAACTTACTAAAGCTACGCTTCCTCAGAAGATTAAGTCTTATATCTTGCGGCTCAAGCAGATCAATCGTATACAGATGGCATGTAATTTGATCTTAAGTGATGGGAGTGGAGCTCATGGGAACTTTGGTTGTTCGATAAGAGGATACTCCTTGTATAGTCACCACAAGATTAAGAAGCTTCGGCATGTGTATGATCGATTAGATGAGTTCAAGATTGTGGAGCTGGAATCGACTTTAAGAGATTCCAATGGACAAGAAATCACTTTGGCAAACAATATGGATAAATCTATAGCCGAATTGAAAGATGAAGCTAATATCCGATCTGGAATCCAGTTTCATGATACAGTGTTTTATCTTAATAATGAACAGGTGGAATTCTTGAAGGATTGCACTTTTGATCATGATCCCGAAAATGAAGATCAGGACAGTGACGATGATGATAACTTCACTACTGCCAATTACGGTACCAGTATGGTAAATGATACAACCGTCAGCTTAGTAGAAGAAGAAGAAGATGATGATGAAGATAATGTGGATGTGACCATTACTGAATCTCCATACTTGAAGTTACTTGGATTCAGGCACATTTCTCAGTTTCAGCCTTATTATAATTTATCACCGCCAGTCTTTATGACGTATGATCCATCCGACGGTAATAGGTCAATTCATGGGTATAGGAACTCAGGCAAAACGTTTAAAATTCTTTATCAATCGTGTATTAAATTAGAAAGGTATGCTATTTTATTTGGATGTGTGAAAAGAGGATCTTTACCGAGCTTATATGGGTTCTATCCTACAAACTTACCACAATCTTCCAAGGTTGGATATTTCCCAGACGGATTCTTATTGATCCGGTTGCCATGGTTGGATGATATTCGAAGTCTTCCCACTCATATCCTTAATAATGATACTCTTAAATTTGATAACGAGGACGAAGAGGTCAACCCAAGAGAAATCGTGGACAATATGAAATCACTTATAAGCACCTTCACTATCAAGAATTATAATCCTTATGAGTTGCCGAATCCATGTCTCAATTTCTTCTATAAAGTCATTAAATATGACTTGTTACAATTAGATCTTGAAGAAGATTTCCGAAATTTGGCTAAGAATGATATCACATATGCGCATATCGCTGGGATCTTTGCTGCGATCAAATCAGATGTTTCTTTGCAACATTCCATACAAGATATCAATCAACGGTTGTCTCATTTCGATAGCATTATCAACAAGCATTCGCTACCTCAAGAACCCGAGTTGCCAGCAAAGAAGCCTAAAGTGGTGGAGCTCAGTGAAAATGATATCTTGATTGCTTGGAAAAATGGGAAATTGAATCTGTTCACCATGCCACAATTGAAACAATTTGTAGCCAGATATAAGAATCAGATTAAGTCCGGGTCTAGGAAACAAGAATTGGTTGATAATATTACTGAGTATTTGAATGCCAAAAGAGCTAGTTAGGTGTTTAGTTAGTTAATGAATGTTTATGATGAAATGTGCATGGGGAAGTAGTAGAATAATGAAATCGAAAAATGATTTTGCAGCCATTTTTTTTTTTTTTAGCCTTATGAATGAGAAAAGAAGGTTATGCCATTTGGCTGAGAAATAAGTAAAAAAAGTTGCAGAAGGGATATGGTGATGCTCGAGAGTGACATATACTCCTATAAGAAGTTTAGTGTAGTTTATAGACCATATAGTCCAGGAAAAAGACAGTTTTGTCCATTTTGGCGACTAAGTGGCATTTGTTATCCTTGAAAAACAAAACAATCCACTCAGTTTTTGGCTTCACTAGCTCAGTTGGCAGAGCGTCAGTCTCATAATCATCCGGTTGTGCAATCTGAAGGTCGACAGTTCGAACCTGCCGTGGAGCAAGAATTTTCTTTTTTTGTTTCAATCTCCAAACTAATCCACATCTTATCGGAATCACTGTACACAGTCTAACTAGTCTATTCAGTAGACCACACCTACATGTTTTTATGTACCATTGTTGTATGTATCCTCGTTGATTGTAGTATCATTGATTGTAGTAACTTTCTGGTACGGCCGTGCGGCGCCGTACCCCGGACCGCCCTGTAAGCGCATACCCAGGACGATCCCATCGCAAGACTTTGACAGAAACTATATAAGAACAACCATCCCCTAACCCTGTCAATATTCATCAAAAATGGCCCAGATTTCGTCCCAAGGGAATAATGCCATTATATATTTGACTTATGCCTTCCTTTTGTTCACCGGGTTGTTTTTGGCCATCAAATTCACAAACTCCAATACGTTCTTGTCTTCGAACGGAACTCAGAAGACGTTTCCTTTGGTGTTGAATTTCATCGCTTCTGGTATGTGAAATCTCTTTTTTCATCAACACATTTGCCAGCTGCTGCCACAGTAAGATCAACGGGTGCCTTTTGCTGAGATTATACCGTTGAAACTCGATCAAGTTAGCACTTGCGTGAGGATGATCTTATTGAACTATTACTAACAATATCTAGCCATGGGATGTGGAATATTGACTACTTATAGTCAAATAGCCAATATTGCCGGTTTACAAGGACTATTAGTGTATACCATCTGTGGGGCATTGCCTATTGCTTCATTTGGGTTTTTTGGTCCTATAATTCGGAAGAAATGTCCGGATGGATTTATCTTAACTGAGTGGGTCCGTAAGAGATACGGCATAGCTGCTTCTTTGTATTTATCATTATTCACATGCTTGACGATGTTCTTATTCATGGTGGCTGAATTGTCAGCAGTCCGGGGAGCTATTGAGACCTTGACTGGCTTGAATGCTTTAGGAGCTGTGATTGTAGAATGTGCAGTGACATCGATTTATACGGCCGTGGGGGGATTTCGGGTCAGCTTTATCACCGATAATTTCCAAGGAGCATTTGTATTGATTCTTATTATCATTTGTTGTGCTGGAATGGGGACAAATATTCAGATTGATCCTTCCAAAGTGGGAGAATCGGGATTATTAAAGGAGAATAAACTCGGATGGCAATTGATTTATATTTTGTTTGTGGCTATAGGAACCAATGCGTTCTTTTTAAATTCGTTCTGGTTACGAACTTTTGCAAGTAAATCCGATAGATCTTTGGCTATTAGTACCCTGGTGTCAGCTATAATTGTGTTTGTCATTTGTTCATTAGTAGGAACTCCGGGGTTTTTGGCAGTATGGTCTGGAGATCTTGAGGTCAATGATCCAAATGGATATAATGCGTTCTTTATTTTATTGGCCAAGATGCCTAGATGGGTGGTGGCATTTGTATTGATCTTCGTCATTTCTATTTCTACATGCACTTTTGATTCTTTACAATCAGCGTTTGTGTCGACAATTTCCAACGATATTTTCCGGAATAAGTTGAAGTTGATTTATATTAGAGGAATGGTGGTGTTGGTTATGGCTCCTATTATTGTATTGGCTATTTTAGTGGCTGATGATATCTTACAAGTTTATTTAATTGCCGATTTACTTTCGGCAGCCATTATTCCAGTATTGTTCTTGGGTCTTAGTGACCGGTATTTCTGGTTCCTTAGGGGTATCGATATCATTGTAGGAGGTTTAGGAGGTTTATTGGGTGTATTCATATTTGGAACCGTCTACTATGGCAGTGCTAAAGAAGGGGGTAAATTACTTTTAATTTGGAATGGATTGTACAATTCTTCCGACTGGGGTCCTTTTGGAGCTTTTGTGATCACTCCTTTTGGTGGAATTCTTTTTGGATTGGCCTGTGCCTTACTAAGAGGAGGGTTGAGCTATATCTATTGTAAAATAGCTGGTAAACCATTTATTACTTTCAACAGACCAGAACCAGTAGAGTCTGATGAGTATGAGAGTGTTTATGGGTCTACTAATGTTAAATCAGACGAAGAGCAGAGTTAATTGTGTTTGATAATAATGATTAATAAGAGATATAAGACATTAATAGATATTTAATTGTATATGGCTGCAAGATGTATGCAATGCAGATGTATGCACTGCAAATGCATGCTGCAACAAATGCTTGCTGCAATAAATGCATGCTGCAATGAAAGAGTGGGACGAATCAAGTTTCTGCGCACAGTAGTTACCGTATTTACAACCAAGCTGGCAATCAAATCGTCATTCGTACCTGGCTGAGGTGCTTTTACTAACAAAAATGTTGGAATTGTAATGCAGTTTTTGCAATCAAAAGCTAGGGTGTTATGGCTACTGCACATTACCAGAATCGCACTTTTGTTCGGTTGATTCATACTGCATATAAATCTCCAGAACAAAAAGAAACATAAAAGGTTGCAAAAGATAAGGAAGTTGCAGTAAAGCAAGCAGGTGAGGAGTCGTAAGGATACCGACAAGAGGAAGAATATGCAATGTCATGCAAACTAAGAATTCCCTCATCAGAACCAATTGATAGTAATAAAGGGACAAATCAGGAGCACAAGGCAAAATGCAGCGTCAGAGTGTATCAGGGATTACGCTGTATATAGCCCCTGGTGCTATTAGATTCACGACGTTGTGGATCCTTTGAAGCATCAAAAATAGCTCATTTCTCTTCTATGTTTGTTCCACTTAATTTCCCTGGCTATTCTTATCCGTTCTATGTTTGCTTGCATCGACCTGCAGCCAATAGCCGAAATGGCTGCGAAACGTATGTAAGAAGCACTTTCTCCTTCCAAACAGGCACCCATCTCAAGGGGCCAAGAGGCAACACTAGAGTTTCCTTTGGAGAAGGTTGCATACATCTTTATATATATTCCATATGTGAACTTGTTTCTGAATTTTTAGCTGATATTTTTATTCTGGTCACGTGACTTTATGCATAACTATCTGTATCTTTGTAACCTTCGGTATGTACGCAGATCTAACATCTAGAGAATCCACAATATCTGTGGACTCTCCAAAAACCCCAGAAAAGAGCTTTGTCGACAATACACAGAACTATTTACTCTTTGACGAAGACACAGAACTAAGCATGGCAGCTGAAGAGACTATCTCAAGACTAAATAACGAAAACGCAGAGCTAAAGGAAACGGTAGGAGAGCTAAAGACAGAAAACGCAGAGCTAAAGGAAACGGTAGGAGAGCTAAAGACAGAAAACGCAGAGCTAAAGGAAACGGTAGGAGAGCTAAAGACAGAAAACAAAGAGCTAAAGACCGAAAACAAAGAGCTAAAGGAGACTTTCGGAGAGCTCAGTGGAAGGATCTCAAAACTAGAAGAAACTACAGGTGCCACAAGAAGAGTTGCAAAATCAGACAACATAGAACACCTTTTTGAGTTGGTTCGATCTCACGATGTAAATACCATAATCAATCATGTTAACAATTGTACTTCTGCAGACGAGAAATCCCAATATCTATTTTTAACCGATGCTTTAGATGCACCATCTGTGTTGATGGCATTACCTAATTCCTTGAAAGAATATGACAAAGAAAAATCTTTAAAAGCCAAAGTGCTTCAAGTTGCCGCATATTTTTCTCAATTCATGGGCCTGGTACCAACATTTGACAAGTCAACCCAATTGATTTTAGGCTCATCAAATAATTTTGTAAGAAGTCACTCAATTAAGTTAGATGCCACGGCCATGGCTGACTTTTCAGTTATGGGTGAGCCTTATTTACAACATATCTTCAACAATCCTGATTTAGATATCATCCCGATGATAGGTTTGTTAACTCATACTTATAATAACACAGGTGAATTGACAGAATCAAAAGCCTCCGATATTCAAGGTGAGAGAATGAAACAAATCTGTGAGTTTATAAACCTGGGCTCTACAGACGCAGAAAAATTGCGATTCGAGAAGGAGATGCCCCTCCACAAACTTAATTCCAAAAACTGACAAACAAAAAGGTAAGCTAAGGCCAGATGGAGTCATAACTCTCCCAAAGAAGAAGATTGTGACAATAGTTGAATTCAAGAGTAATTTTGGGTTTGACTTAGATTCTCTTGATAGTGTACAGACTCTTCCTGCGCAAATGCAAGGTGCCGAAAAGCAACTCGTTTCTTACATGATGGCTGGAAGTCTGAGTTACGGGTTTTTAATTGATGGGATGGTTCTCATTATGGTCAAGATACTAGTGGATAAGTTCAATGAGGACCCACAAAAGTATAAGGATTCCAATACTTTGCCATTGGAATACAAAATATCGAGTATACGCGATCCTCCAAAGCATGTGATTGATTTCATCCTCGAGGCAAGGAAAAACTGTAATAAGAAGATAAAGAAATTGCCTGATTATTGCAAGAAGCAACACAATACAAGGTACCAAAGTAAACGTCGGAAACCAAATGCCCAGTAATTAGCTACCAAAATCGTTGCCTAGTATCTAGAAATATAGGCATAGTTTCATATCACAAAAATCAGTAAATCATTTAAGTAATATCAATAAACATGACGAACAAAGCATGCTGGAGTTGTAATACGGTTTTTGCAATCAAAAGCTAGGGTATTATTGGTACTGCATATAAAATGCAAAAGAAACATTATGCAGCTTGATGGATCGCACACGACGTTGATAACCGCCGCGACATTTACTCACAAGTCATCTTGTGTAAACTACTAAATCATACTAACGCAATCGGTATGGCTGAAGTAGGAGAGCGGCATAAGGTCTCTAAAGTAGCTCACAAGCATAAGCAAACCCCTAGAGATGGTCGAGTACTTGAAAAAATCGACGATGACGTTCTACTCGTCAACCAGCTAAAGGATAAAATGAACCATCACCATACAACCACTGCAGGCATTCCAGACGAAGAACAAGATGAAGACAAACAACAACAAAATGAAGACAAAAAAGAACAAGACTGGAAACAAGACTCCGGATATTACCGAGATATCGATGCCAAAGCGTTTCGACAGTACGAACTTGCATGTGACCGAGTTAAAGAGTTTTATGAAGAACAACATGAAAAGCAAACCGTTGCCTATAATATTCAAGCCCGAATTAACTTCAAAACTAGGGTGCGGGCAAAGATGACCATATGGGAAGGGCTTGAAAAGTTGAATAAATTGTTGGACGAAAGTGATCCTGATACGGAGTTATCGCAGATAGACCATGCAATCCAAACCGCAGAAGCTATACGACGAGACGGCAAACCTCGATGGTTCCAACTAGTGGGCCTTATTCATGATTTGGGGAAACTATTATATTTTTTCGATTCCAAAGGACAATGGGACGTTGTAGGAGATACTTTTCCAGTTGGGTGCAAGTACCTGAGAAGGATAATATATCCTGATAGCTTCCAACGAAATCCCGATCTTCAGAATCCATTGTACAACACCAAGTATGGGATTTATCTGAAGAATTGTGGATTGGATAAGGTGATGTTGAGCTGGGGTCATGATGAGTATATGTATCATATCGCCAAGGCGAACTCGACACTACCGATTGAAGGACTAGCAATGATTCGATATCACTCTTTTTACCCGTGGCATCAAGAGAACGCCTATTCGTATTTAATGGATGATCATGATAAGCAGATGCTTGAGGCGGTCCGGGCATTCAATAAATATGACTTGTATTCGAAGATAGACGAAGGGTATAATGTGGGGGAGTTGAAATCGTATTATTTGGAATTGATAGATGAGTTTTTTCCCAAGCAAAAGATTGATTTTTGATATTCTGAATACAAGATTTGATACTTGAAACATAAGAAAAGATTGGTTGAAGACGGTTGAAACGATGGGTTTGAAATTTTATCGATTCACGTAAATCTATTTAGAGAAATCACATGTTTTACAGATGGTTTATTGGGTCGGAACTTTATAGACATACAGTACTTATTCTTATTATGTATTGTACAATCTCTAGTAATATATTATACAAAGTGGTATTCGAAAAAATGAAATCAGCGGCTAGAAAATATAAATCACGCGAACAAATTAATAGTTCCAAAATGTTGTTCAATATTATAAGGACCTGGGTTCTTCCAGTAATCATTATAGGTTGTTAAGATGGTGATGTCAGATCCACATTCATTCAAGAGAGATTTGATAGCAATTTCCTGATTCTCAGCACTTGGGACGTTCTTCCCATTCACATCTCCTTGGGATGGATACCCGGTTTCAGTGATAACAACCTTTTTGTTAGGACATGATTTTTCAACCATTTCCTTTTGACTCTTAACAAATGAACCTGACTGGGAAGCATCAACGTTGGCGTTGAAGTAAGAATGGGGATTGATTGATACAAAATCAATTGGAGAGTCGTCATCACATAATTCAGTATGATCATTGAAACTGACTGGTGGTTCAGCAGTGGTGACTTGTCCAGTGTATCCCGCGTCTTGTAATTGTTTCTTGACAGATTTGATTTTGGAAAGTAAGTCGTCAACGGAAGCGTAGTTCATAATAACGGCTTCGTTAGCAATGGTGATGAAGTCAAAAACGTCGTCTCCGTTATCTTTGATGTAGCTGATCAAATCTTCGACTGGTTGGTCAAGAGAACTTGTACCTTGATCACTCATCCATACACCTTGGTTAACTTTGATCCCTAATTGCTTGGAGACTGATAAGACGCTTTTTAATGATTCACAATCAGTTCCGTAAGTTCTTATATGGCTAATACCTTTACCGTTAATGAACTTTAAGTCTGATTCGACGTCACTAGAGCTCTTACAGCTACCATCATCGGCGTAAGGGGAGTAGACAATTGTGTTTGGAGGAGCGATGGAGCCAGTTTCGGAGCCAGTTTCCGTGGAGTCGGTTGAACTGGTACTACTGGTAGTGGTACTGGAGCTGGTAGTACCGGTGGAAGTAGAACTGGTGCTAGTGGTAGTAGGACTGGCAGTAGAACTGGTAGTAGAACTTGAACTCAAAGTAGTGGAAATAGTTGAAGTAATGGTGGAAGTAGTAGTTGGTTCTTCACTAGTAGTATTCTGAGTTTCAGTTTCAGCATTAGTTTCAGCAGTAGTTTCAGCATTAGTTTCAGCAGTAGTTTCGGCAGTAGTTTCAGCAGTAGTTTGAGTAGTTGTTGGCTTAGAATCAGTTGTTTCTGGATCAACCCCTTTTCCTTGAGTTTCAGGAGCTGGAGTAGAAGTAGTAGTTGCCTCGGTAGTAGTTGGCTCGACTTCAGTAGTTGGATCTTCAACAACACTGGTAGTAGTCGAAGGAACTCCAGCAGGTGACTCAGTCATAGTAGAAGTATAAGTAGCACCATTGGAAATCAAAACTTGGACCGGAGGTAAATGAACTGTAGTTGTTCCAGTAGTGTAAGTTTGAGTAGCAGTAACTGCTTCAGCAGTATGAACTCTAGTTACATACTTAACTGGGGCACATGCCACCAATTGGAGAAGCAAAAAGTAGATAAATAACATTTTGCTAATTTAAAGAAAGTAAAAGTTGGATTCCGGAAAGAAAGACAAAAGTTGGAAAATAAATGAAAGACAGAAAGTTGGAACAACTTTAGTAGCTAATGTCTACTTGTAAGGAATAAAAGGAACGAATGTAAGGAACGTGTGGAGTAAAAAACAACAAATATTCTGATAAGCGGAGCTATGGAGTTTTGTGAAATGGGGATTGAATCCTTTTATACGTTCTTGCTTCTCTGGTGTACCTTGAATATAGTCACTTCATCTTTAACTACCAAGATGCTGGTTGCAAAAAACGGAAAAACAAATATGGTAATATACAGGACTGTGCCTAATGAAGGTTAACTACGACCTAATGAGGTTGCTTTAACGCACCAGGTGCAGCGCGCCTGCAGCGACCTTGCAGCGTGCGAAGCTGCATGCTGCAAGCGTTTGCCAGCATTTTGGCACAATAAGGTGTGGGATGGCTGGCTCCGCAATCTGAATAGTTCAAATTAGAGGTTAAATTCAACTGAAAACCGGTTTTAGGACCAAATAGAACATCATTTGGGGCTCATCAAATGCACCTAGCTCCTTTGGGTCCGAAAGGCGTCCGGTTAGCCGTTTAGGGATCGAAGATATCATTTCCGGCTAATGACTAACTGATCTAAAGAAGACGGTCGAACTACGAAATAGTAAATAAGCTATATTTTTACCTAACAGTTATACATAATATTACCTTCTCCACAAGTCTAAATCTATGTGGGATCAATATACGCTTGATTGAGACTCTAGTCATTCGATTGTCTCTTTGCAGCCCCTCTTGTCTCTAAAAATTTCTGATAAAAAATGGGTGGTTCGAAATCTGTTTTACAGTTATTGACGTCAGTATTAGACTTATTCTACTTGCCGACCCAGTATTGTTTAAGACGAGAATTACAACTGAAATTAGGCATTATCACAATGGTGCTGGCTGAAGCATGAGACGCGCACATCCGATTCTAATTATAATCGAGTATGCAACATTATGCAGCTGACGACAAATTATAATGATTATATATTAAGTATTTAAGTTTGATATACTAGAGTCTATAGTATTCAAATTGGTGGCATCCCACCGTTTATTTATACAAAACATAACACTGGACCTCTGGACCAATAATTTTTTTTCTTTTTTGACTTTTAGAATTTTCAAGTGTTGAGCTTGAATGGTGCATAAAAGTGTTGAGCTGGACATAGTGTAGCCTCTAATATTGACTAAGTACTGCCAACATGGCATCCAAATCAGCGTCAGAAATGATGGAGGAGTTATTTAAGAATTTCAATAAGGATCTGATCAATTGGATAATTTCTTCCACCGACAAGTTGATGACAGTCAACTGCAAAATGTTGGTAAGGTTCATATTATTAGCAGAAATAAATGTCTGGTAGTACAAGTAAGAAAATGACCCCATTAAAAATTGACAGTCGATTCTATCAGTTATACCACCATGACCGGGAATAGTATCACCGAAGTCCTTGATACCAAAAGATCTCTTTAATCCGGAAGCGAAAAATCCCCCGAAAGGAGCGATTAATGAGGCAAAAGTAGCCAACATTATCGAGTGGATATAAATAGGTTTGACGATAATAAAGTCCACTTTAAAGAACTCTTGTAAATTAACCGGCAACTGGAAGATTTGTTCCACGAAAATCGGGTTTGGTTCACATATTGGGAAGTCCAAGATGTTAGTAGTGAAGTTGGAAGCTGGACATATCAAGTAACTAGATTGAGACAAAATGGCAGAGGCCACCACAGAAGCAACTATAGTACAAATCCAAGCCCCTACAAAACCTTCCACCGTCTTCTTTGGAGAAATGGCAATCAATTGAGTTCTTCCAAACGTAATTCCACACAAATAAGCAAAGATATCATTGACTATCACCAAGGAACAAGGCAACACAAACCAAATAATCCCGTTCAAAATGTTGTTGATAATCAAATGACTCTGGAAAACCACTATCAACAACGTCATATGGGTGATACATAAGGAGCCGAACTGGAACTTATAATATCCCTTTTTCAAGTTGATGATGAAAATAATAAACCCAAACACATACAAAAAGTACGAGATGAACTTGTGGTTGATGGACAAGAAGATCATCAACTTGTTCTTGAAGATGATGTCGTGAAAAAACTCGAAAAGCGTATTCCCATCCAAGTAATAAATCGTGGTGAAAAGAAAGTACCAGTTGATAAACTTGTTGAGCGGAATGTTTTTATCTCTAGCCGGTTCCGACACAAGCTGGATGATCTCCTTAAACGTCAATATTTGGAACAACACCACCATCAGAATCAATGTCAAATGCCCGGTAGATATTATCGTCAAGAAGAATATTAACATCACAAAGGTCCATATGGATCTAGTGATGAAAGCTTGTTTCTTCTTATTGGGTTCGCCAGCACCGCCATTGGCACCAGAGCCTTCTTTATGGGACGACACCGAAGAAAGCGACTGATTATTCTCTGTGAAAGATAATTTATCGACCCCGGAAGAAACAGCGGTGGGGCCGGGTTCCGACATTTTGGACTCGGACTTGCCGGTTTTTACAGGGTTAGGCATGCTCAATTAGGGACTAGCAGTACAAGATACGGGTTGGGGAAGGTAATGGGATGAAAAAACGGATGCTTTAGCCTTGGAACCAGGAAATTGCTCCAACTACTGCGTTATCAGATCAAGTTATGTTTGGTGGAAATTTGTTGAAGAATATCGCAGCGGCGACATCACGTGACTTTCTAATATTAGTACGGAATAGAGACATTTTTATGTTGGGATTGAAGAGTCCGATAAGAAAACGGAGAAGTAAGTTTGGGTTAAGACGGTGGAGATGTTGCTACTATATAGTTTATTTTTCTTTTTTTCCGGTTCAAACCAAGCTAAATCACCCCTTCTACGTTGCACCTATCACAGAAATGTGATTAATAGGAGTCAGCGGCCAACGACATTCGCCACCCCACGACCGATGACTGGATCGCGAAAGCCCGCGACATTGTGCGCCTATAAAAATCACCCCGACACCAATTGAAAATTTTCTGTACCACTTATACTTTATATTGTTCACAGATCTTACTTTTGTATGTCAACTATCCAAAACTTAAACGCCTTTGATCCTTTCGCCGACACTGGGGATTCTGAAGCTCAGCCTACCAACTATATCCATATCAGAATCCAACAAAGAAACGGGAGAAAGACCTTAACTACCGTGCAAGGGGTTCCTCAAGAATATGATTTAAAGAAAATCTTGAAGGTCTTGAAGAAAGACTTTGCTTGTAATGGTAACATTGTTAAAGATGATGAATTAGGGGAAGTTATTCAATTGCAAGGTGACCAAAGAGTGAAGGTTTCTGAATTCTTGGTGACGAAATTGCAATTGCCAAAGAAGAATATCAAGATCCACGGGTTTTAACTGCTTGGAATCCTTGCCGGCAACTTGGTATTCTATTGTAGATTTGATCATAGTCGATTTTCATTAGCGTTTGGCGTTTGGCATTTGGCATTTGTTGAATGTTGAAGTCGGCTAGCACGCAGGCAACAATAGAAAAGTTGTTCTAGTTCTTATTTTATTACGGTTTGGGTTTAATATACGTTTATATAACTGTTTTGTATGTCGACATTCAATATGTCGTATATGTTATCGTATCATAATACTTCATAATGTCTCGTCTTCTCTCGCCTTCTCTCGCCTTATCTCAGTATAATCTTATCTCATATTTTCTATCTCATCGCGCTGATATCTGTCACTACAACCATGCCAGGCGATTTGAACTTAAAGAAATCATGGAACCCAGCGCTTATTAAGAACCAGACAAAGCTCTGGCAACAGGAGCAGAAGACCTTGGAAGAGTACAAGCAAATAAAATTACGTGAACAAGAGCTTGCTAAGGAACAAGAATCCCTTGAATTAATAGCGCTTAAGAATAAACACAATGAGTTAACTACTCAAGATAAGTTGAAGTTAAGTAAGCTAGACTGGATGTATGATTCGCCGCCTGCTCCGGTAGAGAAACACCCACAACAAGAGGAAAGACCCCAAAAACCATCAAGATCGGTCAATAATTTGGACCAGCTAGATCCCATGCTGGCAATGAAGAATGTCAGGCAACTAACTCAAAAGGAGCCATCTGGCAACACAGTGCTGGACTTGGATAACAGCAAGGATCATGATAGTAAGAGGGATCTAGATCCAATGCTGAACATCACGAGATCAAGATATAGAGAAAGGTCGCCGTCACGCGATCATAGGGCCAGAGAAAGAGAACATCGTCATAGACATAGAAGACACCATGTTCATAAAGAGAGTCATAAACCCCGTCACAGTCACTCAAAGGAACAAGAACACAAACACAAAGAACAAGAACACACAGAACACAAACACAAAGAAAAACGAGACAAACCTACAAACATTCAATACTAAGCACGGTATCATCATGATTTCACATTTCTATAGTTTGTACATATTTCAAGCCATTCACTGTCCAAGTATACCACACATTATCAGTAGTATTGTTCAATTCATTTCTATTTCTAGAAAAAGTGTTTCTAGAAAAAGTACTGTTTCTAGCGAATTCAATATTGATTCTGTCTGCTTTACCAACGTCAATACCTTTGATAGGAAATATCATTGGAAACCAAGACTTGCAGTACTTTTCTGCTCGTAAATTAATATAGTCTTTTTCGTTGGTGATCATATAATCACCGTATAAATTGGCACGGAATTCTCCCATGATTCCATTAATGATTCCAGACACTTCCATAATCATATCGATTTTTGAATACTTTGTGAGTTCAGATTCCCCAGGATACTGCCAGTCCCATATTATTTGCCCTTCACATAACTGGTAGTAGTTAGTTACATTATTAAGAAACGGCTGTTCGGAAGTATAAGGGCAATAAATAGGAGTGATTTTCGATTCAATATGACTAGGAATCATTATTTCAGCTTCTAGACCATTCAAAATCTCCGGAAAGAGCTCATTACATCCAAAAGATCCTAGCATTTCCGAAATTATCAAATCAAACTTACCAGAGCTTATTTCTCGAACATCACCAAAAATCAAGTCCGCTGCATTATTCCATTTTTCCTGGTTTAAACAGGTCAAATGATCAATTAGTTTCCGGTTTTTCTCCACCACCGTGGCCCGTGGATAATATTGTAGAGTAATATCCACCAAGTCGCCCAAGCCGGGTCCTATAATGAGAATCTGCAATGGCCGATTATATTTCAATTTCAAATCGCCAACAGCCAACTCAATCGCTTCCTGGTACCGGAAGTACTTGTTACGGTCTTTCCGAAACGAATCATACACCTGAAAGTCCAAGTCGTCTTTCAAAGGATTCAAAGGATTGATTATATAGTTATTAAACCCATTCAATTCATACAATTGATTAATCAATTTCTTCGTGGGCTTAATAAGAGATATGTCACTGAAAAGCAAATCCTCGTACTTATTCAAGAGTACTGATAGCACAGGAATGTTGATATGATCAATATATATGTTCAACCGAGAGCTATAGCTTAGTTTCTGGAGAATAGCTTTAGAAGCATCAGTATACTTATCGACCAAGACCCATTTCAGGGCGGCCGGAAGTTGTTTAAATGATTCTAAGCGTGTCACACTATTCAATTGGCCTTCGTAGCCTTCATTTAAGACTAATACTTGCTCAAGATCTAATAAAATCATTTGGTTGTCGGCTAAATCAGTCCCATTTAAATAGTCCTGAAACCTCACAAAGCCCACTTTTTGTCCTTCCAGAGCATTCCCACACTTCACATGTCCCTCTAAGTCCATTCTACGCCATTCTAAACCTTCTAAACCTCACACAAAGTCTACCCGTATAGTTGATGATCTATAGCACCGATAAATCAAACACGGAATAAACGCGAGAAATCGAAAATTTTTCTTTAAACAACAAGTAATATGAACAGTAAACCCAGATACTTAAGTGATGGCGAACGAGCCAAGATCTTGGAGTTCCAAGACATGATCCACTACAGTCCTCGTTACAGCGACGATTCCCATGAATATCGACACGTCATGTTGCCCAAAAATATGTTGAAAGTAATACCACAAGACTATTTTAATCCTGAGACGGGGACCTTGAGAATTCTATTGGAAGATGAATGGAGAGGATTGGGCATCACCCAGTCTTTGGGATGGACACATTACGAAACCCATGCACCAGAACCACATATATTATTGTTCAAAAGAGCCATAAACCAGGGGTAAAGCCACAAAAGGTGGTAGAGACAAGCTTACTATGGGCATACGACATTACTATTGGCCTACACGCCTACTGTGACCAACAAGCCTACCAACAAGCTTACTATTCGCCAACGAGCTTAACTGAAATGTCTAACAGCATAAGCAAAGCTCTATGCCTCATGGTAGAGTAGTTTAATGGGTAACGAATGTTAGAATACACTGTATAGCATAATAAACACGTACAAACATGTTGATGATTCGTTGATAGTTATATATGGCGCGTCGCGATTATTGAATTATCTATAAGATGAGATGGCAGGGTTTAGGCGGTTACCAGAGCCGGAACTTAAAGCATTTCTAGAGGACATAACTAACAATATCGACACTGGACATGATGACCATTTCATCAAGATTATAAAGTATCTTATATATGTGCTAAACGCCGAGTTATATGATGCGAATATCAATATTGATTTAAGCGCTGATATAATAGCAGCGATACATTTATTACTTCACAGACGGAGTTTTTTATTAACAATTGAGCTTCCACAAGAGTTCATTCAATCCGTAACGCATGACTATACCGAGTTCAGTGCATTAGGGTTCCAAAAACCCGATTATTTATATGAAGATGTCATCTATATCCAATTGTATAATTTAGCCGCCATTTCCAATCTACTGCCAGTCGCCACTAATATCATTAAGGAATTCATAATCCTGGTGTTCAAAATAGCACTAAGTAACTTGACCGACTTGAAGTTGAAAAAATATATGAAACGTCGAACTGTGGGGAACATGGCTGGCTTGATCGATTCTGTGTTTGGAAGCTTGAAGAATCCAGATTTCTGTAAGGTTGTGGTGGCAGTCAACTTCTTGCTGATAGTCAATGAATTTGAAATCTATAACAAGTTGATGATCAATCGATTTGAGTTCAATATCTGGTTGAAGAAATGTTGGATTGTTGTGAGCTCCTTAAACCTAGAGCTCTTGAAATCACTTATGGTGTTAAACTTAACCAACCATATCACTTTGAATGATTCTATCGAGTTCCCTTCCATCACGTTGTTGATTGAATGGATTCTAGCCTGTTTAAATAGCCCTGGTTTGGCCGCTGAAAAAGTATTGGTGAACTCAATCTGTAAGAGCTTGTTGAAACTCTTGAAATTTTCTGTGGAGAAACAGCTTCATTTCAACATCAAAACCTTATTGAATTTGAATCATTATTTGAATGCTGACCTTAATATACCTTTAGTAGTACGACAGGTGCTTCAGGTGTTTGATAAATATGACGATACGTTTATAAGTTTTCCGAACCTTAAGAATTCAGAACTTAACCAGTTGGTAGACGAGCTCTTTCATCTGGATAAATTGTGTTTATTGAACTTTTTGGATTACAAAGCTTATCAATTCGGGACTACTGATGACTTTTATAATGAAAAATGCTTATTGTCTTGGTTAAATCAAATTATCAAACTAATTAAGTCTCCAGATCCAGCTGTCAATATCCTACAAAATGAACCCCAGTTTTACACAGCTTTGACTGCTTTAGGGTACTTTCCATGCTTGGTTGCTAAAAAAATGAATTTCGAGTTAATGGAATGTGAAACGTGTGGAACTCATCCTACAGTTAAAAACCATTATACTCGTATATCTTCTAAGAGAGACAAAGTTAATGATAATAAGCTCATACGCCTATATTATAATGAAGTCATTCTACCAATCATCGACTCGTGCCACGATACTTTGACCAGTAACCCATTAATTGCTTGTAACTTTCTTTTGACTATATACAAGTTATTGGCCTCATTTCAATTTGGTGATGACTTGACCAATAATAAAGTGTTCACGTTGATCCTGACATTGCTAGTTAATTCGAATAGAGACGTTCGGATACTATGTTCTAGAATTCTCCCATTGTTTTTGATAGCAGAAAAGGATTCGAACCTTGAAAAGAACTTTTCAATCATATTCCAATACTTAAGCTCCATTCAATTCACTTCCAATTCAAACACCCACTTGGCCGAGACAACTATAAAAGCGTTTACAGAAATAGCTATTGTGTCGGAAGGTGATTGGTTGAATGCTTTGGTGTTGAGATTCATAGATCTTCTAGGAGCTCATAATGAACTCCATATCAACTTGGCCTGTAACAGCTTGGTTATCATAGCCAATTTCAAGAACTTGAAACCCTATAGGCTTCTTTCTCCATACTTGCCCGTTGTAGCGGTTAGATTGGTCAAAACTCCACAGCTTTTCAACCGGCTTCTTGAAGTGGTGGAAGTCACAAGAGCATTCTTTTTGAAGTCTACTAAAGACTATACAACTCCTCATTTATTGGATTATTATAAGTATGATTACATCCAAGATATCAGTGATGCTTGTGGAGTCACTAAGGAAAGGCTTATCACCAGATGTGCACCAAAGATATTGGCGATATATCTATGCAAAGACGACAAAATCAATGAAAAATATATTTCCAATATCTTGAAAAACGCCGGATACTATAAATCAATCAAATTTCCGGATTTTCTTCTTTCCAGTGGAATCGGTGCTGTGACATGGTATATTTTGTTGCAGATAAATTACGAAGAGGCCACTGGGACTATAAGGAACAGATCCAAGATCTATAATGCTCTTGAATATGTTTCGAAACTGAGCTCTAACGCATCCAAATCTTCTTCAAGAACAAGGAAACACAGCTTATCTCAGTTGGAAAGTATTGAAGTCTTATTGGAAGATAATATCTTGGAAATTATTCAAAGCGTTTCTTCATGTATCTACCAGAACAATACTCCATTTTTTGAAAAGATATTGGCGGTTAAAGCCATTGAGTTCCTTATAAACCACAACATCACCGCTACCACGTCAGTCTTGAGTCAGATTTGTACTTCATTACAATCATTGATAGTGGTTCGTGAGTTCGAATATGTCACTATAACTTGCTTCCATGTCTTGATTCAAAACCTCAGCATCAACCATTCCATATCGTTGTTTGATATTGTCATCGCTATTATTTTCCAAAGATACCCATACTTCGAACCCAGGTCCAAGTTGGTGGCCGTGGAAATCATAAAACAGTTGTTTATCGATTTAAAGCATCTTCCGTCCAACTATTCCTTATACTACTTTTCCATTCCGTTTATTCCCAATCTTATCCAGGATTATAAATTAGATTCGACATCCAGAAACTTCAAGAATATAATAAAACCCAAGCTGAAGACTGGATACTTGCCGGAATTCACCAGAAGATTGAAGACGTTGAATAAATTTGTCGTCAAGCAAGCACTAATAGATTTGATAAATTTTACTACCCAGTATCAAGAAGCCTGTCAAATTGAATTCTCTAAAGATACTAATGGTCAGCTGAAATCGGTGTCGGAGCTAATCAATACCTTGCTAGACACGTCTTACAAGTTCAAAGCGGGGCCCGATGACATTTCCACATACTGTGCCAAAGCGTTGTCGGTTATTGGAGCTTTAGATCCTAATAAGTTTAATTTGAAGACCATTCGATCAACAATTACTTTGGTTCACAACTTTAATGACTATAAGGAGAATTCGGCCCTATTGATTGATTTCTTAGAGAATATCATTATTGTCAACTTCTGGGCCTCCAATAATCCCGTCCAACAAATGCATTATTCGTTTGCCATGCAAGAGTTCTTGAAGGTTTTGAAATTGAGCCAAATCTCCAAGCCGTTGATTGAACTAGGGTTGCATTCTCCTGAAAACCGGACCCGTTCTCTGCAAATTCCTGACCCGTACTTAAAGATCTGGGACAGTTTCAGCGATGTTTCCAAATCAACCTTGACGCCTTTTTTGCAGTCGAGTTTTGTGTTTTCCAACGGTGGCAGAGACGAAAGACCTGAATATCCCATTTTCAAATTAGGAATGAGCTACGATGACTGGATCATCTGGCTAGCAAAAGATTTAATTCAGCGGCCAATACCTGCTGGTGGTGATGAAGAAACAAAACGAGCTCTTTTTGCTGCCTTCAACGCAATTATCAGACAGAATGACATATCGGTGTGCAACTACTTACTAAAGTATTTGGTGTTGACTCATATATTGAGTTCTGATGGAGATTTCCTGACATGGTTTGAAAGCGAAATTATGGGGATATTCACGTTTGACTTGACTAGCATCAATTCGGCCGATACGGTACAAACGTTGCATCTATGTATCCAGACCATTTTCGAGGTGTTAGATTATTTGAACCAATGGAAATCATTGACAATCCAATTCTTGAACGATGATACTACTGACGTGACTAAAGTGGAAGTCAAATTAATGAAAAAGGACTTGGAAACCATTGACAAGTTTTTGTATTCAATTTCGTCTCATTCTTTGATAGACAGGGCCGCTGAATGTGGCAGTTATGAAAGAACAATTCTCTACTTTGAAGAGGACTATCGAAACAAAAGTATAAGTTCCAACTACATCATTGAAAATATCGACAAGCCCCGAAGCTTGCATCTAATGTACTCCAATATCAATGACTTGGACGCGTTGGACGGGGTTTTAAAGAGCTTCCCTACAAGAGATACCAACATTCAGTTGAAGAGTTTTCAGTATAATGAAAACTGGTCTATTGCCCAAGAAGCATTCCATGTTCTCGGAGAAAATAGTGATGAAGGGCAGCTCAATGAATACAAAACGAAGTTTCTAAAGTCCCTTAATGACCATGCTTCATACGATGAAGTTTTATCGAATTTATCTTCGGTGGTTGCTTCAGGAGACCTTATGAGCTTTCCGTTGGAATGGTCGATGGTTGGATTACAAGCGTCGATTCTCTCTGGGGATCCGAACAATTTAAGAAAATGGTTGTTTATCACTGACTCCATAGAAACACCACAAGATCTCGATAATCTAATCACCTACAAACTAGCCCATGGTTTGCTTAGTCAGTTTGATTCAAATCGTCGATTTGGCTCAACCAGCCGAGAGCCTGCCCTACACGATTCCATCGAAGATATCTACAGAACTATTGGTTCATCATTAACATCGTCTCTGTCATCTGTGTCGAAGAACATCAATCTAATGATGCAGTTACATATGATTTTTGACATGTGCTTGCTTTTTGATCCGAACTATAACATCATAGATAGTCGACCAACCAACGCTAAGAACAACGACAACGTCATTGAATTGAGAACCAGCAATATCGACCAGAGTTTTGAACCTAAGTGGAAGCTATTGTCTATCCATAGAGTAGCCAATATAATCAGAGCCAATGATGATGAGATTAACAAGAACTTATTGGCTTGTTCAGAGCTAGCCAGAGAAAACAATAAGTATCATATTTCCATCATCAACATCATGAAAGCCATGAACTATAACTTCAAAAACACCGAATTGAGCTTGGAAATCGAAACCAATTTCGAGTACGCTCAGCTATTATGGTTTCAAGGGAAGCAAACAGATGCTATTAAAGTGTTAGAAACCGTCAACTCCAATATGGTCACCAGTGAACTCATCAGCAACTCCCAAAGAGCAAAGATCCAATTACAGTATGCTGAATGGTTGAATGAGTCAAACCATTCTTCCTCTGACACCATTATTGACCAATATGTAAAGGCGTTTCATCTCGAAAAAGCATGGGAGAAACCCTATTACTTGTTAGGGAAATACTACGACAAGTTATTAGAATCAAAATCCAATTCCAAGGGAGATGCCAATAGTGGAATGTATCAACAGCAGATTGTCAAGCTCTTCATGAAAGCTTTGATCCTAGGACCCACGTATATTTTTGAAGCGTTGCCCAAATTCATCACCATTTGGCTTGATTTCGCTCAGAATACAAAATTATCTGGAGATGCCTTGGGAAGATTAGATTTGATTTTGAAATATATTGAGGATCATGCTGTCCATGTGCCTAGTTATGTGTGGTATACTTCCATCACACAGATGTTATCCCGTATATCTCATACTCATAAGCCATCGGTGGCCTTGTTACAAGATATTATCCTAAGAGTAGTTGAATGTTATCCCCGGCAAGCACTATGGTTTACTTTGTCCCATACGGGCTCTAAAGACAAACACAGAAGAGATAGGGTAGGCAAGATCGTTGACAAGTTTGGAAAAAGTTCAGAAAATGCTATTTTGTTGGATGGAGCCAAACAATTGTTCGGATTGTTCATCAGGTTTGCTCAAGTCCATGTGAAGAAAGGTGTCAAGCGATTATCATTGGCCAAAGACTTACAAGGACAAGAATTGTTTGAGCCGATTGATTCTTTGGTGATCCCTGTACGATCCAACTTGGAAATCAAGTTACCTACGGTCTCTCATTTGAAGAAACCAACAACAGCGTTTCCCAAAAGTGGCTCCACGACATTCCACGGTGCTGATGACTTTATTAACGTATTTACTTCCTTACAAACCCCTAAACAGCTTACTATAAGAGGCAGTGATGGTCAGCCTTATAGGCTCATGGTGAAGAAAGATGACACCAGAAAAGATGCCAAAGTGGTGGAGTTTACTACGTTGATTAATAGGTTGTTGCTGTTGAATAATGAATCAAGAAAGAGAAATTTGATTATATCGAACTATTCGGTGGTGCCATTGGCCCAAAATATGGGGATTATCGAATTCGTCAATAATGTCGTCACCATGAAAAATGTAGTCAACCAAGAACGGAAGAAGGTTGGCATCAAGACAAATGACCGGTCAGTGTTCAGTAAGCTTGACCAAGCCCAAAAACTCAATTTGAATTCCAATAGTGAAACCTCCAAATTGAAATTATTACGTACTTTCGAAGAGATTTTAGAAGCAAGTCCTCCGGTATTACACAAATGGTTCCTCAACCAATTTAGTGATCCAGTTTCGTGGTATTTGGCTCGAAATTCGTATGTCCGATCAGTAGGAGTCATGTCCATAGTAGGGTATATCATTGGACTAGGGGACCGGCACTGTGAAAACTTATTGTTCTTCAAAGAAACCGGCTCGATTCTTCATATCGACTTTGACTGTTTATTCGAAAAGGGTGCTACCTTACCTACGCCTGAAATTGTTCCTTTCCGACTCACACAGAATATCATAGACGGGATGGGAATCAATGGAATAGAGGGAACCTTTAGAAAGAGTTGTGAAGTCACAGGAACTATTCTAAGAGATAATGAGCCGTCTTTGATGAATATTTTGGAAACATTGATCTATGATCCATTATTGGATTGGGAGAATCAACAGAATCCAGAATCCCATCTTCGTAAAGTCCGGAGAAAACTCAGAGGGTTATTGGACGAGAAGGAAGGCTTGCCTATGAATATTCATGGACAAATCGATATTTTGATCCAACAAGCATCTTCGAATGGTAAATTATCAAGAATGTATGGAGGATGGGCACCTCATATATGATTGACTTGTAAATATGTACATACATGATAAACATGAATATAATGCTTTTCAAAGCGGTGGGGGTGATTTCCGGTGGAGCTTGGGTTTTTCTTCATCTTTAGCTTCTTTCTCGAGCTCTAACGACTTTCTCAATTCATTGGCCAAATGATCTCTAGATTCAGTACTCAACTGGTCCCTGGATCCATTGAACTGGTTCCCGGATTCATTGAACTGGTTCCCGGATTCATTGGCCAAAGGATCTCTAGACTGGTCGAACTTGTCTCTTGGTTCATCCGCCAAAGGATCCTTAAGCTCATTGAACTGCGTTTCCATTTGCCCAACAGAACTCCTTTCAGGATTCTCGTTTCCAGAATTATACTCTGCTTCTAATCTAACCAATTCTTCATGGATCTGAGTATCAAGAGCGTTTGAATCCGTCTTGGAATCATGGCTCTTATTGTCAAACTCACTCTCGTTATCTCTGAACGTCAATTCACTCTTGGCTTCGATGTCATTCCACCGATCTGCTTCGGCGCTTGATAAGCTCATTCTGCTATTTTTACGAGAGTGCATTGACACGGGATAATCGTTCGGCTTTACAAACATTTCAAATGCATTTTCGCTCGGAAGCGTATTCGTTTGGTTAATATTAGGGGAACTGAAGGAAGTGGAGCCTTTTCGAATTGGGTTTGATCCTTTTCTCGACACTGGACTTGGTGGTGAGCCTGGATTCAAATCGTTTTCAAAACTGTGGAATCCCTGACCAGGAGATGATGGAATAATATCATTGGAAGAGTTTCTTGGTCGTCTTCTGCTCAGTATCATCTCGGGTTTATGGTATGATTGTTGAGGACTGCTTACAACATTCGGATTGGGAGTGTTAGGATTCCCGTTTGTGTTACTATACCAGTCGCCTATTTTCTTCCAAGTTTTTCCAATGGCGTTGTTGTTAGCCCCAGAGCCAGCTGTGGCATTTCTATTGGAATTAGACCCGGTGGGTCCATTGTCGGACTCCATCAAAGACCCATCCGACAAGAAATTGCCTCCATTAACGCTGACGGTGTGAGTTGATTTGGCTCTTTTGATCTTTTTCGAAAGGTCGCTTAGGGTACTGGAAAGTTTCAATTTGTCGTCAACCTTGGAATCTACAGACGTGATATCGGACTTGGTGTCAAAAGATTTGATTGATTTAGATTCTAGCTCCAAATCTTGTCTTGAAGACGTGTTCGACTTCACAGGATGTAACATTTCCGAGTTGCTTACCGAATTAGAATCGGTATTATTGGGATCTTGATTCTTCTTGGTTTCAGATCTTACGGATTTATCCCATATTCCTCCTCTGAATAACTCTCCACTGGTGTTGAAGAATACAATATCATCATAATGCGGAGCCACTAAACTGTCCTTGATGGCATCTTTGAATCTTTTCTCAATCAAGTTCGTCAAGATATTATAAGAAAACTGTCTGGCACTGATAATAGGCTCGATTTTCAAGTTCATGATGGGCTCTATCTCAAAACAGTACCACATTCTATTGGATGGTGGAGGTTTAATCTTGAAAACCATTGGTCCTTCTAACTTTTCAAGTGTCACCTTCAATACAACATCTACAGATTGGCTCAAACTCTTCTGAAATCGTCCTCCCAAGGACAAGTTGACTTTTGTCGCAAGATTACACGACATAGACCCATGATAATGAACATAGGTCGTGACAACGGTTGTCCCATTAGGATTAATTTCCTTCAAGTTAGGAAAAGTGAAAAATGGAACCGAATTCCCCGTGTTAAGACTCTTCAAGGTAAACTTCTCTAAAAACCCAGGGGTTTTAATCTTATTCAATTTCTTGATAATCTTGTCCACAAAATAATCGTGTAACGTATCTGTATCCTTTAAGCTCAAGAAAATTCTACCCAAAAGAGCATTAAACCACTTGGTCTGTAAATTACCCTCAGAGCTATACAAGGATTGAATCAAATCGATCATGTCATTAGTATTAAAATGGAGGGTTTTGGCGTAAGTATGAGGATCCAAATGTCTCAAGTCATTATTTTCAGACCCCATTTGGGATTTATCGGTCTTAGAGCTCCGGATCAATGCAAAATACCAATCTTCTTTATCAATATTTGTATCACAATGGATGAAGAACGACGATTTCGGCGGCGTCAAATGATTGCTGGGGTCCAAAATGTCATTTACCGTCAACTTCTCCAGACCAAAATTCTCTGATAATCGTCTTGACCGAGTCCAGTTCTTCTTTATTAGACAAATAGCAGTGTACTTGGTGAATAGCTGGCCGTCGATTAAGTTACGGGGCCATATTGTTACCAACTGGTTGGATAACACAATCACGTGTTTGACGTCATTTAAGGTCTGGTTCTTGTATAAAAAGAGGTTTCCATGTTTCAACACCGCATAAAACCGATGTTTCTTGACCGAGCTCCGAACTTTGTCTCCGTTGTTAGCCCCATTGCTTGTGGAATTACTAGTATTAGCTGGATCGCCATTTTCTAGAATCTCAGGCGTTCCTGAGTTATTGGTGTTATTGCTATTGTTTTTCACAAGCTTATAAAGCGTGGAATATGCTGATTTGTTATCTGGAGTTTCGTTGATGGACTGGGTGGTGGAAGAAATGTCGTCTGGAGATTCTACATACTCTTGAGTCACGGTGATCCAGCCCGATTTATAAGCTAAAAGTCCTGAAGCCTGGTGTTCTTCTACCTCCCCTGCTTTCAATTCCTCTTCTTCGTCGTCATCGCTATCATTTTCCTTGTCGCTAAACAGATCCGATTCATCATCGGCTAACGCAAACTCACTTTCTTTAGCGACTGGTCTATCGTATTTGCTTCCACGTCGATTGATTTTTGGCTGCATCAACACAAATACCACCACCATAAGCGGTATGAACGTCACCCCACCCAAGAGGTACGCATAGACGTATCCCAAGAGGGCCATAATAAAGCAATGTACAAATGTTGCAGTTATAAATAATGAAGTATAAATGTTGCAGCGCGCGGTGATGTATTATCACCAAATATATACAGCCATAAGGCCCACCATGGCACTGCTGATTCTAACTAGCAGGCAACAGGATGAGCTTAACAAGGCTATAATACAATATCTCGAGCCGCTTATCGGCGAAGAATCGGACCTTTTGCCGAAACTTACAGAAATTCTTCAAGTAGATTCGTCTGCTGTGTCAGAAGTTATTCCTAATTACCTAGAGAAGAAATGGTCCACTGTCCTTCGATTACAGAAAAAAATCATGGATCTTGAGTCGGAAGTGAGTAATATGAAATCAATTGTGGACTCACAGCCTCTGAGCTTCCAACAAAATGGGTCTAGTGATAAGATAGATTGGATTCCTCAAGTCACGAAACAAGTATTTAAGACTCAATCGACTCAACAAATCAACACAACTGTATTACATCCTTTTCTTCCTATAATTGTCTGTGGGTGCAGTGATGGAACTATTATTGTTTGGAACTTGGCTGTTGATGATACGGTGCCAGAAAAGATCATTAAGGCTCACACGAGAGCTGTGAATAGGATTGTATGGAGTAAAGCTCCAGTAGACATTACGGGTGAAGGTGTGGGAGAATATGTTTTTGCATCTTGCTCTTCCGATTTATCGATTAAGGTGTGGAATGGAAGCAGTTATAAACAAGTACGGAACTTTTTGGGCCATGAACATACGGTGTCTTCATTAGTGTTCTCACAAGCCCATCCCAAGATATTGTACTCTGTATCTCGAGATAAGACATTTAAAGTATGGGATTTGGTAGACTCTACCTGTATGAGGAGTTATGTCGGTCATAGTGACTGGGTAAGAGACATAGACGTGATAAATGTCGGGACTTTTCAACCGCAGATTGATATTGCTCCATATGGCGATTTCATACTAACGTGTTCCAATGACCAATCGGTTCGATTATCTCATGCTGAAACAGGTATAGGGCTATCGCTTTCTATCGGACACGGCCATGTGGTGGAAGCAGTCAAATTTTTACCTTTATATGCTAATTCTCGAATCGACAAGTTTCTAGAGAAGAACGAATCTAGATTCCCTTCTATCCCTACAAACCTTGTAAATGAATCGGCTTATACGACAGTTTTAGGATTCAAATATTGTGTTTCTTGTGGCCGTGACAATACCGTGAGGTTGTGGTTACTACCTCCACCAGTACTTCAGCCTCATAGAGCTCCTTTGCCGTCTAATTTGAACTATTCTCAGGGCTGGTTGTTGGATACCATGTCTGGCCATGGGTCCTGGGTCAAATCGTTGGCCATACATCCAAATGGAAGATTCATATTCAGTGCTAGTGATGACAAAACCATCAAAATATGGGACTTGGAAACATTGGTGACCGACGGAAAAGTCAAATGTATACGGACTTTAACGGGCCACGATGGGTTTGTCAATACAATTGATTTTGCTAGTTTTGAAGTGGACGAAACTTTGCCTGAAGGAGACAAACTCCTCCACTACATTGAAGGCAGAATGAGATGTATTTTTGCCAGTGGAAGTGTTGATAATACCGTTAGATTGTGGAGATAACGACTAGATAATGATTTGTATCTGTATTATATGTATATACCTACGAGAGGAATAGGATCTGTCTTCATAAGCTTGACAGAGCATTGGAGATTCGACTACAATTATATCTGGCACTTATTATACCATCAGAGTTTAAAAGTGTGTATATAACAAAATATAATTTAAGGTCTAATGCAATTAAGTTGATATATGTTCTATATTATAGGGATATTGCACCACCATTTACACTTGGGGTCCCGTACATGCTTGAAGGACATTCTAACCTCGAAATTAGTCCATTTCCGGGGAAACCTCTCAAATCAGTAATTGTGTACTTTGTGGAGGCTAAATGTTGGAGTTTGTGGTCGCTTCATGTTTGTGGTCGCTTCATGTTTGTGAACTTAGTGGGGGGGGCCCATTGCAACCTAACCTCGAAATTAGTTTATTTCCGGGAACCCCTTCAAATCAGTAATTGTGTACTTGGTAGCCACAAAATGATCGAGTTTGTGGCCACTTCATATTTGTGAACTTAGTGGGGGGCCATTGCAACCTAACCTCGAAATTAGTTTATTTCCGGGAACCCCTTCAAATCAGTAATTGTGTACTTGGTAACCACAAACTCTTCATGTTTGTGGATTGGGGAAAGAACGACTAGTTGATGATTTGTATCTGTATTGTATGTATATAACTACGAGATTTCTAAACTGACTTTTCGATAAATTCGGCCGGTGCCCTTTGGGCCCATTCAGTCCAGCTTCCATCATACACCCGGATAGGAATATCGGAGCCAATGACCGACTCAATGGCAAGCCTTAATATCACCGCAGTCACTCCAGTTCCACACATTACAATGATCTTCTTTCCTTCTGGTAAAGGTTTAGACAAATCCAATCCGAATTCTTGTTGGAAAAGCTCAAGTAATTCTTGCTTAGACTTGTAGTTACCATTATCATTAAGCACTTTAGAAAAAGGTAATGATAACGCAGAAGGAATATGACCAGAAGATAAGCCTGGTCTTGGTTCTGGGTCTTCTCCAGTGAATCTTCCAGTTGACCTGGCATCAAAAGTCACATATTCCTGAGCCAATCTTCCTGACGTCACCAAATCTAATAATTCTTCATACTCAATTACTTGGTTAGCATAGTTGGCATTATACTCTTCTTCATCTGGTAAATCGTACTCCAAAGAAACTTCCACTACATCTGTTGCAGTAGCATTGATTTTTTCTGTCTCTATAGGCAACTTCTGAGCCTCATAGTCTTTGTAATGGTCCAATAAAAACACCTCTTTATGGCCGGCAAGAGCTAAATTCCATGCTGCCCGAGGACTGGAAAACACGCCTGACTTATCATAGAACACCAATTTATCGGCAGCATTCAACCCTAAATTGTTCATTTCTCTGTGTAACGTATCATAAGTCGATAGCATATGGGGATATTCCGAGTTAGGCTTACAAACTAGATCAAGATCAAAGAATGCCGACCCCGGAATCCTTCCCTCGTTTAAAAACTCCTGTTTTCCATCTTTTGGATTGTTGGGCATGTACCAAGTGGCATCCATGGGAATGACTCTTGATGCATTGGTGCTGGCTTTGACCAATTGCTGGAATCCTTGTACTGGTAGGATCTTTACTTTATTCATAGTTGAGTTGATGAATAATTGATGGCAAGTTTATTGCTCCGCGCATTTGCAGCCAGATTGATAACATCCTGACTCCCAGCATATAATATATAATATAGAGATTACATTTTACATGGTGCTTATACATTTATTCAGCAACAGCTAATGAATCACTGAATCTTGAAGTGTCGATTTTCATAAACTCTCTCATGGCCATAGTAGCATATGAACTGACTCCTAATTGCATTTTTAATATAACAGCAGTCTTATCTCCTGAATCACGAGAAATTATTCTCTCCAATGTTTCATTAGCTTTTTTAGCTTGCAAGATTTCAAGATCTGTTCTTACTAAGGGTTCTGTTCTGTCGTTATACTTGACGATTTTATAATCTACATTCTTGGCTCTGCCCATAACTGGTCTATAAGAGCCGGATAATGAGAATTCTCTTACTCTCCGGGCCATCTTATGAGGATCAAGTCCATCCTTGGCCATTTCTTCCACGTAAACCTGTTCTAATTGTTTATGGTTAGGGTAAAGAATGTCAAATCCTGGCATTGGCAATACCACGTCGAATATGGTATACTTTCCGCTATCGATATCTTCTTTAGTCAATGGTCTGGCTCTGGTGAAAGTGTCGGCAGCAGCATCCTCTTCAAAAGCGTCTCCATTTTCATCTGTCTCGGTAGCTTGTTGTTTCTTTTCAACAATCACCAAATCTCCTTCCACCACATTTAATCCAAACAATTCGATTCTCTTGGACGCGACTTTGTTCCAGATATAAGATTGGTACGCGTGGGCATACATGATTCTCAAGTTTCTAGGAATAGCCATAAGACTCTTGAAATAAGATTGTGATCCATATTCATTGGCGTCATTTAATTTTTCATTCTTCAATGCCTTCAAGAGTGAATATTCGGCTGTGCACCGTGGTGGCATCTTCTTCAACGTTTCTTCAGGGTTAGATGTTTCGGCCCAAATCTTCCTAGCTTCCAAAGAATCAGGGACCACTATTTCTTGTGGAGATAATAATAAGTCGGCAAACCCTTTCCAGTCATCTTTTAAAAGTCGGATTCCATATTCATAGGTCGGAATAGAAAAAGTCCCGAATCTCTGCATCCCATAATAATTAATAAATCCATTGGTTTTCAAAGAATTGAATCCAGCTTCAACAATCTGGCCAAGGTCAGCGTCTTTGTTTACTGGCTTAGCATCTCTGATGGTGATGAGGAATTCATTTCCTTGCAAGTCACCCAAATCTAAATTATAATCTTCATAGCTGAAACCCCCCAAAACAGCATTCTTCAATCCTTTGTTGATCTGAGTGACTCTGGCTACCTTCCCTTTATGCAAAGCGAACTTTTGGCATGTCACTGCTCTTCTATCCTTTGTTCCGGAGAATCTGATATTCTTAGCTGGAATACGTAATAACTTGGAGATAGTAGAGGCTACTTCCATAGTCTCTCTGTTTTCCTTGTAAAGGATAAAGTGCAAATAGTTCTTATAGGGACCTAATCCATAATTGACAACACCATTTTCATCTACATGGTTGAGGGTATCAGTATTTCTACTTCTACTGCTATTCTTTGCCATTTCAATTCTAAAGGTGTTTTCTCCGGATGTCATAGATTCTAATTTCCCTTGAAATGCTTCTCTCAATAATCTGTGTAATGTCGTCCGGGTTGTCTTATCAGGAAAAGATGTCTTAGTTTCAGTATGGCCCCCGGTAGTGAATATGGCTTCAATTCCGGCCAATTCATCTGGAGTGATCAACTCTAATAATTTGGTCCGGTTTTCTTCTGACAACACGTACTTAGGTTGATTTTCATTTTCTTCCCGTTTTTGACGTTTCAATTCTTCAATTTCTTCAGCAGTCTTCTGTTGAAATTCGGCTCTGGTCTGCTGTCTTCTCTCGATTTGCTTTTCTTTCCTGGATTTCCCAAGATTGATTCCTTCATCTAACAAATGGATGACATTCCCATTCAAGTCCACTTCGTTGACCATGAAATCGGAATACCGTTGCTTCAAAAGTCCCTGGAATCCTGATTCAACATTTTTATTTATAAACTGGCTGATTCCTACTTGTTCTTCGGTGATCATACTGGTGCTGGAGGTTTTGGAAGAGGGCATCTCCTCATCGGAGGCCGCTACTTTTACCTTTTTATGGGTGTCGTTGCCGTTGGTGTCAATGACATTTTCGGCGTCTCTCTTGTTGCTGGTATCGGCATTCATAACTTCAAGGTGTTTGGAGGTTCTTATAGGGAAGTATCTATTTGTTAGGGCAAGTAGTTATTTCCTAAATGTCTTCATCGATAGTGAAATTTTCACTTTTTTTTCTATCGCATTGACATTTTTGCAGTTTTTACAGCATCGCTACCTTTTTGAGTTGATGGAGATTGTAATGTTCGAGATGACTGGGAATAATAACTTTCGAACATCCCTTCCGTTCATACATACATTATAACGAAGCTATCTCTTTTACAACTATAACATAAACTTTATTATAAACCATCTGCATAAATGTCGTCAAAAAATATATGTAAGATTATGCACCATGCACCACATTATGCACCATAAATTTGTGCTGCAAAAAAACCAATTGCCGCAAAAAACCGGACCCACAAATTCTGTCTAGACATTATTCATTGCTAAACATATATTGCTATATAAAATGCTTAGAGGGGTAGATACTGAATTGGGGTACAATCTTGATTCCCCAGAAGGATACAAACTTTATGAGGAGGAATTCAGACGCAGAGGGAACAGAGTCCATTCTCTTAATAGCTTGTTGAAAGATCAAACGTATAATTCCAAGCCTGATACCCATAGTTTCAGACGAATTGCCAAGTTGAGTTCTTGGTTCTTCAATCCTTGGAACAGCGATGACCGAAACTCTCCTCCAGTCAACAATAGCACTGGAAGTGTGCTGGAGATAGTTAAATCCGCTGAGGTACCTTTATTCAAACATGATCCAGATCTTGGCCCATTGCAGAAGACAGTAAGAAAAGATCAAGATATCCTTGATGCTAAGAAACGACAAAAAAGGGTTAAAAGTCAGGAGAATAAAAAGCTTACGTTAACTACCTCCAGTACTCACCGTGAAAACATTCTGAACTATTCCACACTAAGAAACTTCAAGACCTTGAGTAATGAAGTTTTGACGGCCAGGAGAATTATCATCATTAGAAACTTACCCTCCAGTTCTAGTGTTAGCGGACTACTAAACAGAATTTGCGGTGGACCCTTAGAAAGAATTATTTTTCATGAAAACAGAGAAGCTGCTTCTGTAGAATTATACTTCATTTTTCCTAAGGATGCCCAGATGTTCTTCGCTTACGGTAACACAGGACTCTTCATTTATAACGGGGCCCGGATGACGCTTGAATGGGCAAATGAAACCAATACTGAAAACGTCAGTTTATTGCATCCCAGGCTTCACAAACCTTTAATGACACAGGTATATGCTGGGGCCAGAAGGTCTCTACTCTTTGTCAAAGAAATCCCTAAACACGTCCACCACGGCAATAAATTACATTACCCAGACCCCGAATCTAATTATTCTCAAGATTTCAATATAACACAGGTGTTGAGAGATTTCTCCAGCTTGGGCAATGTGGTGGATGTATGTCCGATAATCTCCAGAAAACTCTCCTTCTGTATTCATTTTGATGATATTCGAGCTGCCATGGCTATCAAAAAACAATGTGAAACTAAAGGCACAAAATTGAATGAGAAGTATAAGAGCTGGTGTATTCATTATGGAAAAGATATCACCGATAAGCCATGTCTTCATGTTTGAATTATTTATTAAAACAGTCCCCATATCTCTAAGCACCCCAATAAAATACAAAAAAATAGTCTATTAAGTTATATTACAAAATTCATACTATTACCGTTCTTGTTTCCGATATTAAATCGTCTAATGTCTTTATTCTCTTTGTCTGATTTAGGTTCGGTTGATGCAGCCTGGGTATTCATGGCATCGGAATCAACCAACCGACGGAGCTTGGATGTCTTGGTTAAGCTCTTTATGAAATGATCCTTATCTTTAATCACCTCTTTAAGATGAACAATTTCTTCTTCTTGATCTTTTATAAGAGATTCGATTTGCCTTTCATTGAGTCCATTGATTTGATGGAATCCGGATTTAGAAGAAGCTTCTTGGTGAGCCATTTTCAATTGATGTTCCAAATGGCCTATGTAAGCTCTGTGTTCATCCATTTCATAGTTCACCCGGCGGTAAAACTCTTCCAAATTAGCAATCATGGTCTGAGACGCATTATGATCAAGATTTGATCCTAATAAATCATTCAAGGTGTCATTTTTAAGAATCACCGTCTCGGTCTTTTGCAAGTCAGTCAATCTAGTCAAATGTTCTAATTTTTCGTGTAACATTCTATTTTCCGATTCGAGCTGAGTCATTCGGAATCCAGAATTATCGTCTACATGCATAGCGCTGCCAAAGATATTGTTATTGACCCGAAGCATGTTGATTTCATTCTGCTGGGTCTCAACTGTTTTCCGAAGATCTTCAATCACCTTCATGGAATCGCCATCTCCAAGAAGCGACAGTTTGTTTTTTTGAACATTAATAACAATGTCCTTAGCTCTAGCAGCAAATCTTAAAGTATTATAAGTTTCAGAAACAAACTGATTATCAGCAAATTTGTTATTAATCCCGGCAGAGCCCATATGGATGGTACATAAAATCAGCACCAATGAAGATCCAGATAAAGCAGGTTGTAATAATCTCGTGAGCTTGGAGTCTCTATAAGGAATATGTTCATTTAAAGCTCCTCCAGTGTTGGAAGAAACCGAAAGTTTGTTTATCACTGTAGACAACGCCAATAAAGATTTATTGATGAACGACCCCTCTTTCCTTCTTTCGGCACTTGAAGTTGCCTTTTCAGAACCAGCTAAATCACACAAGGAAAGAGTAGAGTTAGTTTCCACCCCCGTAGGCAAGTCTATAGTATTTAACTTCAATTGCAATATGGCATGAGATCTTGAAGATCGAGCGTTGAAGTCGGTTTCACTCGTCTTCCTATTATTATCTCCACGATTTATGAGCCTAATCAATTGATCTTTGGAGCTGATGACCGGGTTATTAATTCCAATAATCTTTATTCCATGAACAGGATCATCACGAAGTTTCAAGTCACTTGAAATAGGAGGCCCAAAGTTCAACAAATCGATGATTTTTTCATTATAAATCTCCAAGTAGATGACACTAAGACTATACTGCTTCTCGGAGATATCGTTTTCGATCTTATCGAATATATCGTCAATTGCTAGCTTGACAAATCCTGGATCATAGTCATCACCTCTCATAGAGAATGTTTTCCCGGATCCGGTCATCCCATAGGCAAACACAGTGCTGTTGTAGCCCTCATTAAGGAACTTGTGGACCAATTGACCACAGGCACTTTCATAAACCTGACGATTGGTAATCGAATTGACAGGAGGAAAGACGTGATCAAAACAAAATTCACTGGAATCATTATTATTGACAATAACATTATTGGATTCATCCACATACCATTGGCTCCCGTTTTGACCGTCCACAGTACAAGGATTGGGCCTAATGGACACGTGAATGGACCCGGTATAAGGATCTTGACGAATAAAAGACGGAGTCGAAGGTCTGCTTCCAGTAGCACTATTTCTTCCGCTCATTGCCGAAGGCGGCCGGGAAATTGTCGAAGAAGACCTGGAAAGTGAATTGTTAGCTAAACGAGGGGATGCTGGACGGGCTGCTCTTGCCGAAGGAGGTCTTCTGAGATCGGTGATACTCACACGAGGTTTCGTGGTTTGGTGCTGAGGAGTGGTAATAGGCGACGAGCTTCGATTATTGGCCATGGATGACTTTGACCGGGGTGTTCGTAATGACATGTTGGACATGATAGACCAAGGATAGTGCAACGTCGCTGTGTGAATGGGATGTTGTTTTGAAGAATACGAGATGTTTATTTTTGACGAGCGCGTAGATTTGATGATAATAAGATAAAGAATATATGAGAATGATAATGGACGAATATATTGTAAGAGAACGTAAGAGAATGTAAGAGAATGTATGAACAAGTTGTATGATGATCTGTGAACATGCTGTATGATGATAATGTTAATGATAAACATATTATATGATAATATATTGCTACTGACTATTGTTATAGACCTACTTACTCTTTTTCTTCTTCTCTCTCTTCCCCTTCTTTTCCTTCTTCTCCTTATCCTGCTCATGCTTTCTCTTATTGTTCAACTTCTTCTCTCCAAAATGCTCTTTATCCATCTCCATCATACTTTCTCTCTTCGCTTCACTGGTAATCTTAAGCGAATCCTTTATAAGCTTGTTATCACTTATTTCCTCAAGCAATTGCAACTTATCCTTGATTCTTTCTTCGATAGCTAAGATTCTGCTGATATCGTTTTCTGTCACCATAGACACCGAGTCTCCTTTTTTACCAGCTCTGGCGGTTCTCCCAACTCTATGGACAAAATCGTCTGGATCCGCAGGAATATCAAAGTTTATCACGAATTCTACGGTGGGGATATCCAACCCTCTGGACGCCACATCGGTGGCTATTAATATTTTGGCGGCTCCGGCTTTGAATCTGTGAATGGAATTGACTCTTTCTGTCTGAGGCATATCGGAATGTAAAGAAGTGACTCTGAATTCCAACTTCCTCAACGTTCGTCTTAACAACTCTGCTGTCTTGGTCCTGTTGACAAATATAATCCCTACTTTCTGGTCAAACTGAGCTAAGGTTAACACTTGATGCAAATAGGCTTCCTTCACGTACGAAGGGATGAAAATATACTGCAATGATAAGGTAGATGGAATCACAAATTTATCAAAACTTTCAGTTTCGTGAATAAACACTTTGTCATTCTTATCTTTCAAAGCTCTTACGGCGTCTGTAACAGTGGCTGTAAATAATAAAGTTTGTCTTTTGCCAGTACCAGGAATAACATCAAAAATCCTCTCGAGATCTTTTCCAAAACTGTTACTCAATAATCGATCTGCTTCATCTAGAACCAAAAACTTGATTCTTCTCAACCCATTGATAGTATCTTCTCCACTATTTATTATATGATCAGCTAATCTCCCAGGAGTCGCTATTATAAAATGTGGTTTCTTTTGGATCTCTAGAGCTTGTTCAATCATATCTTCTCCTCCTACTACCACGCTTACCCGTATATTCATGGAAGATCCAAGAGCCCGAAATTGCTCGGCTATTTGCAACGCAAGCTCCCTGGTAGGCGTCAAAATCAACCCATAGACACCGAAAGGGTCTTCAGACCATTTTTGAAGCATTGGTAGCCCAAAAGCTATAGTCTTCCCACTCCCAGTCTTGGCTCCTCCAATACAATCCCGTCCTTTTAAAATCTCAGGGATACATGCCGATTGAATGGACGTAGGAGTTTGGATTTTCATGGAGTTCAAGGTCTCCACCAACCATTTATAAGCTCCAAGGTCGTAGAAATTCATCTTGTCTTACTTATCACTTTAAATATTATTGATTGAAATCCGATGCGATGAGATGCCATTGTAGGCGCGCGCACGCTCTTCTCCATACAAAACAAGTGATGTATCACCAATAGTCAAGTATACTTTATGTTACTGTCAGCGTTTAAAGGGCTGGCCTTACGACTCAAAGGTGTACGATGTCTAAGTAGTAGTAGAAAATTGCTTGCTGACGATGCGTGGTTGGACCAAATCCAACCTCGAGCTGATGTTCCTGAACTTCCTAAAGAATCTTTCAAAGTAAGATCTGATGACAGCGTCAAAGACACAATACAAGAATTACCAGCCCAAGTGACGAAATTGGATGAAAATAACAACTTTGTGTATCGAAATTTAGGTGAGGACCACTTTGGATTTAATCGGATACTTGTCAAGCTCACGGACTATTTCTTTGGCAATGCCTATCAGTCTGTGAATGCTATCAAAGGAGAGAAGAGTATTAAGAAGGCCCAGAGAGTTGAACAACGGACGTTTCAAGACTTGAAACTTATACGGGCACGTAGTGGAAATGGTGGAAATGGATCTGTGTCATTTTTCCGGGATGCCAATCGGCCCACTGGTCCTCCAGACGGAGGAGACGGAGGAGTAGGCGGTAATATATACCTCAAAGTTGTTGATACTGTAAACTCCTTACACCGGATTAGAAGGACATATGTTGCTAAAAATGGACAACCTGGGAAGGGGTCACAGTTGGATGGGAAGAAAGGAGATGACATTCTAATTGAAGTTCCTAAAGGTACTACTATTAGATGGATTCCTGATCCGTTGATTATGAGAGACAAGTTCAAGGAATTGGGCAAGGAAAATGTTTGGTTAGAGCTTTTAAATGACGCAAACACAAATGAAATCCAATTTTTTAGAGATTCGTTTCCTCCAGGAGAGGGCTGGATCTTCTCTGAACACGATGCTGACTATTATAATGAAAAAGACTTTTTTTTGAGCTTGAACGAAATGGTGAAAGAGTATGATCAAGAGACCATCAACCAAGAGCTCTATGAAGACAAATTTCCAATGCTAGGGATGGACTTGAACCAAGTGACCGAAAAGCCCATCTTGTTGATCAAAGGTGGTAAAGGTGGTATGGGGAATATGAATTTCTTAACTAAGGATGTAAAGAATCCCAGATTTTGTAAGAAAGGAAGACAAGGGTTGACGGAATTCTTTTTGTTAGAGCTTCGGTTAATTGCAGATTTGGGGTTGGTAGGTCTTCCTAATGCTGGAAAATCCACTTTATTGAATGCCATTTCCAGAGCAAGGCCCAGAATAGGTCACTGGGAATTCACTACTTTGCAACCTACTGTTGGAACTATTTATACTACTATTGATAAAGATCCTTTCACCGTTGCTGATATACCAGGAATTGTCAAGGGAGCCTCTGAAAACAAAGGTATGGGACTAGACTTCTTAAGACACATTGAAAGGTGCAAGGGCTTGGTGTTCGTAGTGTCGCTTGAAAATGATCCTATCAAGGATATCCAGATCTTGATGGATGAGCTTGGAGAATCCAAATTAAAAAATAAAAGAAAGTTGGTTCTTGCAACCAAGGCTGACTTGAACGACACCCCAGAGACATTCAACAAATTCAAGGAATTTGTTAATTCTTTGAACACTGATTCCGAGACATGGGCTCTTTTACCAATATGTGCCACCAGAAACGAAAATATCGAGACATGTATTAAATTAATGAGCCAAGTGGCTAATAAATAAACCCTGTAAATAAATATAAATCACTCCTTGTACAATTGACTGAACTCAGTTCCCCCTTCTTTGCCTGGTGGAACTTGTAGCCAATTCAAATTATCATATTCAGCATTTCCTTCAATGACATGGAAAGTATAAGCAAATCGAGAATCCAGAGATCTATTGTTTTCAGATTTATGTAACACGGAGTTGTTGATCAATACCAATGAACCTGCTTTACATGGAACCAATTTGTAATCTTCTGGATTATCCTCTGGAATCTCACTGACTCCATGATCAACTGGAATAAATTCACAGCCATCACTTCCACTGTTTTTCTTAACGAATCGACTGGTGATAGGATGTGTTTTATGAGTTCCTGGATTATAAGAAAGACATCCATTCTCAACGGTACAGTCTTGTAAAGCAAACCAGAACCCTACAGCCGATTGTGGTTTAGTAAATAGAAATGTTCCGTCCGTATGGGGAGGCACTTGATTTTGACGTTCGGCATTAGCTTCCTGGCCATTAGTAGGATGTTTGAATATAAGCATACTCTGAAGAACACGAGGATCTTCAAATTCCAAACATTTTGCAATGGCCTTAACCTTTTCATCAAACGTAATGTCATGGTATAGCTTGTCTTTCATATGAAGTCCATGGCCTATCTTATTTACAGCCATTTCCTTAGGGTATAATAAAGTGCCTGCTTCATCAAATGCATCCACGTCAAAGAAAAATGAAACTTTGTCAGAAGAGTCAAAGAAATACTCGTCGCCTATATGACCATCTTCTCCTGTTTTGAACTGTGTTTTTGGATGGGAATTGACATCAAACTCACTAAGAAACTCTCGGGCTCTTGTCATGAGTTGTTCGAGCTGTTGAGGATTTAAGAAACCAGGAATACACAAGATTCCATTCTCATGATAAAACTTTAACTGTTCATCTGTTAGTCCAGTCATTTTACTCAGAACGAGATCCAAACGGTTAATGTATCAGAAATGCTCCAGATGTTTCGTTCAATTCAATAGCGGCCAAGCTGTAACAGCTAAAATCATTCAAGGAGTTGTTGAACTGATAAGCTTCTGGTGCGCGCGTCTCAATTGCTGCAAAATTAATGCAGAGTATCCGGAAAGCTGCAAGTTCATGCAGAGTATTACATCGACTGATGCAGTTTGTAAGAAAGATTTGTATTAGCTCTATTTCCCACAATACTTTAGCTCTATATATCTTAAAATGGGGTATGACACTCCTGTGAATGCAGCACAAAGAAAAAATCCTATATCTCCTCCATAGTCCCCCAATTTTCTAGCAATAGGACCCTGCCAATACACTTGATTCATTCCCACAACTGCCCCCACAGCACCAATGGCAAAAGAGGCCATAGCAGCAATTCCATAAGTAATATACTGCGGCTGGTTCCATTGGTTCCAGTTGTATAGGTAAGCCCAGGATCCAACTTTGGCGTCCATGGTAGGATCATGATCAAACTCTTTATGATGCCATTGCTTTAAACGTTTCGATCGGAAAATTAAATTTTCTTCCAACAATATAGCAATGTAGATGGAAATCCAATATCCCAACATTGGAAGGAAGTTAGAGATGATGGTAGAAAATTGGTTCTTTCCAACTATTGAAAGCACCAAATATATGACGGTGATGACTATAGCGTAACACCACCTTGGAACTATAGCCAATTTTTGATCTATCAATTGAAAGTCAAACGCAGCTGAATATGTGTTCATGATATTGTTACAGATTAAGGAAATGTATAATAATACCACCACGAACTTACCAAAGTTTCCCCATGGTTTGAAAGTCTCAGCTATTAAACCTCCTACACCACTGGTGGTATAGGCTTGATTCCATGGTTCATACCCGTACGCAATTGAGCCACAGACTGTTCCTATAATGGCCACAAACGTGCTGGGAACTGCGATTCCAAGAAAGGTGATAAAGAACACTTGCCAGGAAGGAGTATTTTCTGGAAATAGAATATAATAATCAGAAGCACCACCTCCCCAACTAGCTGTGATAGAGAACCCAATGGTGAAGAACGTCAACCAGTTTCCTCTTGTTGTTAACGAGGAGTATTCTTGTTCTTTAATCAATTCATTACTATCATGCAAATAATCCTGTTTTTTGAACACTACCACATAAAATAAAATGTTGGCAATGGTAATGGGGATAGCAAAGATCGTTTGGAATTTGAGCAATATCTTGATTCCGAAGATCGAAACAATTAAACTAATGACTGAAATCACCACGATTCCAACTTCTAATCCAACACCCGAAATGGCTGCTAAAACTTCACCCCCTAACACGCAATTGACAATGGACCACCCAACTAATCCTACCACACAAAGAAGTGCCACAAACTTAACACCCCATTGCCCAAACACAAATCTAGCGCTAACCATCTGTCTGCAGCCTGATTTAGGTCCCATGGTGGAACAATAGGCGGGCACTAGGCATCCGATAATCATGGAGATTAATCCGCTCACCAACGAATCCTTAAGGTTCAATCCAAACGCTAATGTAGGCAAGAAAAATGATGACATCGAGGTTAAACCCCCACAGGCAGCAAACCAGAGTCCCAACACATGCAAAAATTGTCTGGCTTTTGAATGTCTTTTTTGGTCTGCTAAATGTTGTCTTTCTTCTGGTGAAACCCGCTCGATTCCTCTGGTTTCCACTCCAAAACTATCTAATTTATAAACCCAACTAATTGCTTTAGGAAGCCTTCCACTACCATCAGTGGTTCTTGTCTCGATAGCCACATCTTCTTTCATCTTGAGTCGCCAACTAGTTTTGTTTCACTATCGTTCAATCATCTGGTGATTCGTCGTTATATATACCATTAGGTCCTTATAGCGCAGGTGGCTCCCGCATAAGCGCATACATTGCATATTCACCAACAGGGCAATTTGCGGCAATACGAATCTGCCCTGTTTAAATAGGAGAAAGATCCCAAGTCAAGCCAAATGTTTTACGTCTACCAGAGTAAATGGCCATCTCAGATCAATTGTTACTACAACATCAGGAGTTGTACCAAAAAGCCATCAATCATCCCCTCACTAATGAACTTTGTGCTGGGACCTTGAGAGATGAAATCTTGTTCACATATTTGGTACAAGATTTAAAATACTTTAAAACTGGCATCAACTTTTTTGCCAAAACCCTTAGTTTATGTGACTATCTTCCTTCTATGGTAACCTTGGGCAAACAAATTGGGTTTATTTCTACTGACGAACACGACTACTTTGATAAGTGTATTGATGTTTTGGCCGCAGAACCCCAGATCAAGCTGAAGGTTCCAGAAATGCGTGGGGCAGCTCCTGTTACTTTGGAACCGGTGACGAGATATATTCAGTATATGGAAAATGCAATTGAACACTCTCATTCATATGCTGAATTGATCACGGTTTTGTACGTAATGGAGCAGGTGTACTTGGGATGGGCACAATTGAATATCGACCGCAAACTGATTCCTCCAAATCTTGAATACAAGTATAAAGAATGGATAGATTTACATAGTGGAGAAGCATTTACCAACTGGACCCATTTCCTTAAAGCAGAAGTCGACAGAGTTGCAAGCACAGACCTTGAAAAGTGTACCAATGCATTTAAAACTTCGTTGCAATTGGAGATTGAATTTTTTGACACTTGTTACAACTATTGTAAATGAGATGATGAGACATTTATAGAATTTTATATACGCAAATATCAAAACTACATTTATATTCTTTATTTACAGTTTATAGCATTCATAATTGTTATTTACAGCTTGCAGCATCCATAATCGCTATTTACATGATCTGGCAACTCCTATTTATAAAGAAAACCAGCCCACCCTTCTTTTCTCTTTTCTCTTTCGGCTTCAGGAATAAATGCATCCACTTGACTTCTGATTTTTTCGGCTCCATCTTTACTGTTGACTTCTCTTCCTATAACATCCACAAAGTTACCTTCGCTATCCATCAAGTAAAAAAAGATCGAGTGGTCCACCAAATAATCTTGACCTGGTTTGACATTAGGCGGGGTAGAGAAATACACTCTAAATTTCTTACAAGTACTCTTGATGGCTTCATAGGTTCCAGTTAATCCGATGATAGATGGATGGAAATCTTCCAAGTACTTTTTGATCACTTCAGGTGTATCTCTAGCAGGATCACAAGTAATAAAAATAGGTTGCAACTCAATATTATCTTTTTTAAGCTCTTCGATCATTTCACTCAACTTGTCTAATTCTTCTGGACAAACGTCCGGGCAATGAGTGAATCCAAAATAAATAATAGAAAATTTCTTCTGGTCATTCTTCATATTTTCATGAGTGAATTCATTTCCTTCAGTATCTTTCAACTTGAAAGGACCTCCTACTAGTGGCTTACCATAACTTCTCTTACTTTCAACCTCTTTCTGAATTTTGATTCTTTCCTTTTCTCTCTTGAACCAGAATGTAGCTATGCCTCCTGCCACAATAAGAAAAAGCACTGCTTTCCATGAAGCAAACTCAATACTGTTGTTTGAAGCATACTTTTGGTTATTAGAGGTTCCTCCAATAGCCACCCGACTCAAAGGTCTTTTCTTTGAAGCTTGAGTAGACTCTTCTTTCTCTGGTTCTTTGTTGGTATTTAACATTCTGCTACAAGATGAAAATGTTCTATCTCCTTTTAACCCCACAAAGCCTGCAACATACTTCACGCTGGCGGTGTTCTTGGAGCACAATGACCGGTTCATGGCCATCAAGTGCTGTCCAACTACGCTTCTTATCATCTTTCAATTCTTCAAATAATGAATAATCAAAATTATTCAAAGTCTCGGTGCGAATTTATTTCCACGATGAGATTGAAAGATTTAAACGTCTACAAGGCAAATAGTAAACTGAAAGATGGTGGAAATCGCTGGTATCAATGAACTTTTGCGTTGGGGACAAGATCAAGGAGCCTTTATTAGTCCTAGGCTCCGTTTCAAGTCGATTGGGCCCGGAAATATTGGTGGATATTACGAGACATCAGAGGCCCCAGAACATGGCAAGCTACAGGGAAATCATATAAGAATCCCTTTATCGATAGCTATTACTCTTGCCGACGCTATAAAATCCTTCAACTTCGGTGCTTATGGAGACTTTCAACAAATAGCACAGCGGACCAGTAATACCAATTCTTTGTTGAAACTATACTTAGCTAGAGAACGACTGGGTCTGTACTTGAACAACTCACTGTACAAGTCTTATTTACAACTTTTGCCAAAGATTGAAGAAATCAATTCACCTTACTGTTGGACTCCCGAAGACAAGTCGTATATTAAAGGGACGAATTTAGGGGGATCCCTAAAAGGAAATATTGGCCATTTAGTAGAGGAGTGGTGGCAGCTAATCAATATGCTACCTCAAGACCTCCCTAAACCGGAACTGCATTTTGTGAATATGAAGTTTTATTATGAGTACAAGTTTTATGAAGATAAAGATATCTACGAGTATTTTGTGGTTAATCAAGATATTGATAACTGGACTAGCTTTGCCAATTATCTATGGGCATCGATGATTCTTAAATCTCGGTCATTTCCTGCTTATCTTGTTCAAGACCTTTACAAAGATAGAGATATAAGATTAGACGAGGCCATGCTATTGCCTATTATTGATTTACTCAACCATGACCCGAAGGCTGATACCGTGTGGTCTGCTGATAAGGTTGACGGACAGAACTATTTTAGTTTCAGGTCGAATTCGGCTCGTGAAGGACAACAGTTGTTCAATAATTATGGCAAAAAGGGAAATGAAGAATTGCTTCTTGCTTATGGGTTCTGTATTGAGGATAACCAGTCTGATTCTTGTGCTTTGAAAGTCAAAGTGCCTGTCGAGTTATTGCCTCAGTTAGAAGCGGCTGGAGTCAGATTACCTACCTTGGACGACTTTACTAACTCTGTGGTCAGAACCGATAAATTGGGCAACCCTATTGAAACTTCAAGCGAAGAAGAGAAATACAAGCAATTCGAAGAAGGATTATTATTCTTTATTTCCTATGACAATGTTCCTGATAACTTGATTTTATTATTTCAGAACCTTGTAAAAACACCCTGGGAAGATAAGGTTACTTTAAGACTGAGATTTGCTGGAATCAACCAATTGAGACAAGCTATTGAACTGAAAATTAATTTGATTAATACCACTCCAGCACCTCCTACCACCTCTGCTAATTATAATAATATCACCATATATGTCAACTCCCAAAAGAAAATTTTGAATTCAGGAGTTAAATACTTGAAACATATTGAAAAATCCATGTTGGCAGATCCTGAAATAAAACCAAACCTTGTCAGTTTGAAAAACGTCTATAAAAAAGATAAGAAGTTTGCCGATGCCTTGTTGATATCATTAGGGATCACGTCGTATGACCAGTTAGTGGCCAACAACTTCCAAGATCAAGCATGGCTTCTTTATTTGATTCGTTGCCATAATAAAAAGGAATACGAAGATGAAGACGTCAATTATTTGCCGGACTGGATTCACGATAGTTTTGAAAAAATGTCCAAAGAACATAAAGTGACGCCTGAAGAAGTGTTGCAGTTCAAAGAACTATACGAGGGACTAGTTTTGCCTATGACCGAAGCAGCTCCGGAAGTATTTAACAGAGGGGTTTGGACCGTAGAAGAACTCATTTTCAGTGCCAGATTACTAGACACGATTTCTTTCACCAGAGGAAAAGAACAAGAGTGTATATTGGTCAAGAATTAGTTGTAGAAGTGGACGTTGTATTTAAATTTGTACATAGAATAAACAACCATATTTCTAGCAGCTATGTAATAACTATATAGGAAAAACAAACCTAATCTTGTTTGATACCACCAGAACCGCTGATTTCAGCACTTTCAACAGATGCCTTGTCGGTCTTGATATCACCACCAGCAGCACCACCGGTTAAAGCTTGTAAAATACCTGGAGCTTGTTTGAAAGGTCTCTTCAAATCTCCGGTAGCTGGAGTTCCAAACAAATGGATTTGAACAATGTTGGATTCCAAAGCACCTTTGATCCCGGAAATGGATTGCATGACCAATGGGTTGGTGTACTTCATGTACAAATGCATGAATCCCATCATAGCCAAAGCTTGGAAAACTCCTTTGATCTGAGCGTCCACTTGTTGCAAGTCATACTCCTTAACAGTGGTGACCACGGCTTTTGGTTCCGATTCCCCAGACATAGGGTTAGCTGGTTGCACGTATTTCAAGGTGGTCATATCGTTCTTGGAACTGATTTTCATCTTGGTGATAAGATACACGGCAAGAGTCAAAGTCTGTAAAGTTCCGTACACCACTCTGACGTAGAACAAAATGTCGGGGTTTTCCATGTCTAAGTTTCTGGATACTTGCATCATGACCAACATCACGGCGATGTTGCTCACAGCTGGACTCATACCAAACATCTTGAATAAGTTATACGGGATAATTAAAAGAGTTAATGCTACGTTTGTCGCATTTCGGGCTGGTTCTTTATCGCCCAAAATTTTTCAGTGGCGCCCTGTGTTACCCGGATGGCTGCAAAAAGATCTTTTTTATTCTTTTACTTTTTTATTTTTTTACTTTTTTATTTTTTTATTCTTTTATTTTTTTATTCTTTTATTAAAAGTTCTTTATATACTCTTTTATATACTTTATTCTTCCTCATCAAAGGATATTTTTCCATATTGCCAGCATCCTTTATGACGTTCAATGGCCAGGGCTTGTACCTGTAAAAGCTCATTGTATAACTTGTCCTTTGCGGCACCGGCTGATTCTTCGACAATTCCGTACCCTTCTTCGATCAACTTCTTGTTGATGGTGTAACTGGAATCTTTCAAAGATTCTTCTGAGTCGTATAAAATCACTTCCGAATCGGCATCCGCAGCTTTAGTGGGGAAGGAGCTGATGACTAAAGTTTTGTCGAGAGTCAACTCGTCTAAGAGATTCAAGGCTTCGGTTAAATATGCCACTGGTTTGGTAGGTGGTAGTTTGACATATTTCAATTTACATGAACGGCAAAAGCTTGGAATAGCATGAAGTCCATAGAAGCTTGGTAAAACTCTCATGGATGATAAGGGCACATTGTCGATGTTTCCGTAATCCAAGTGTTTTACTTCATATAAGCCAGTGGCTTTGTCGTAAGATAAAACTTTCCCTCTATAGTATTTACCATTGTCCTCCAACTTGACAGATATTAATTCGTTCTTCTTTGGCGCCTTAACTAAGTTAAATGGCAAGTCGGTCGATGTCATAGTGGCGCTTGGGATTTGTTGGTGGAACTCATCAAATTCTTGCTTGAATAGTTTAAATTGAGCCCGGACATTTGAATCCAATCTCTGGTAATAAATGATCCCTTCCGGGTCGATATGAGTGACTTCAATATCATGAAATTCAGGCTTCACTTCCTGGATTGTGACTTTTTGCAAACCAGATGCCATGGTTGCAGTATCATCTGTATGAGCCCATAAACCTTTTTTACTGGCTCTGGCCCCATCTTCTGCTTCAACAAAATCCTTTTCGAATGGGTTGGAGCCAACGGCTATATCATGGACCTTGACATATCCTTGCTCCAATAACTGGACTTGAATTGGTTTCAAACTACTGCTATTCAAGTATAGGTTACCAATAAAACCACCAATTTTATCCATATCATAAACTTCAAATTCAACAGTCTTCTGTAAGAATTTGGAATTCATAAACTTCAATCCTTGTTCTGATAATTCGGTCTTTTCATTAGCAAGACCTCCCAAGATCAACGTTAATTTCAATCCTTCTTTAGGATTATACAATTTAACCCTGTTGACCGAAGGAATAAAATCAACATGATACCCACCGCTGATTCTTCCCTTTTGTTTGAACCCACCAAAGAAAGATTTGGCCCTGGCCACATTCTCAGATGCATCAACAATCCGGGTCCCCACAGTTATGACTTTACCAATATCTCCTTTGAAATAAAGACCATTTTTGCCCAACTTCTTTTGTTCTTCTTCGATCTCCACCAATCTGTCCCAGTTCAAAGATCTTTCATCTGACGTCTGCTTGTTATGTTTGATCACCGTGGCCCAACCTCTTTGAACAATCATTTCACTCAAGTCAATGCCACCGATCTTCACACTGACCAAGAATCTGGCATCAAATCCCATCTCCTTATTGGCTTGTCTAAATCCATCAATATAGACACTGACGTTCTTTCCAATAGCAGCTTGTCTAACAAATTCCTTAGCACTGTTAGCCAAAGCTTGGGCATATTGCTTGTTGGATGTCACAGTGGTGTCACTAGGTTTAGGTGCTCTAATAGAAGCCAATTGGAATGTGACTTCTTCACCAGAAGGTAATTTGATAATCAAAGTATCAGCTTGCAAAACTCTAGCAATATTGGCACCTTCAATAGTCAAACCAGGTCTCAAGTGCTTGGAGGATATCTTTCCTCCACTTACAACTCCGGAACCAGAAGAAGCAGGTTTCCCAGTAGCATACATACCTTTAGCCAAAGCTTTGGCACTCTGTTCTGCCTTTCTCAACACACTCATGGTGCTAGAACCAACCAAAGTCGAATGCCAATCCACAACTTCGCCGTATCCATTTTCAAGCAATTTTTCATGAATATTGTTTCCGGAAGGATGTTCTACAATAGCAATTGGTACGCCAGTTTGGCTTTCTCCGATAATTCTAACCTTAATGTTAGCAGTGGTGGTCAACAACTTTTCTTCCACGAATTGTTTTGCTTGGTGGGCCACGGTGGTAAGCAACTTCGACTGACTTGAATCATCGGTTCTGGGACATTTAAGCCCTCCTAATAAGAGAGGGGTGGAGACATGTTGGTTCTTATTTACTAGAATCCTGGCAATGATTCTGTCTCCGGAGATAACTCTTTCCACAATAGTAGAGATCGGAGTTTTGGCAGATTTGGAAATAATTCCTTCATCCAATGGAACCGTTTGAACCGAGGATTCTGCTTTCCATAACCCTTCACTCTTGGACCTGGCCTTATCCTCCAAGGATTTAAGATTATCCACGAAGTCGGACTCTTCACCGATATTATCCTTCAATTTGACAATACCTCGTTCCACCAAATATTCAATTAAAGAATTGAAGATAGGAGCTTTGATATCACCAAACTCTTTTCCGGTGGTGGGATGTTTGAAAAGCACCTTGAATTTGATTTCTTTCCCGATCAATAATTGCCTAACAAACTCTCTTGATTCGAAACTATCACCAGATCTGACATAAGATAAAGTCAACATTCTTTCAGGAACGGGGATTTGGGTGGATTTGGAAGGCACCAACACCACCGTGTCTCCATTCAACACATTTTTCACTCTGGCACTGAATACTTGAGTCATGGTACTAAATTTTCAACTTGATCTGAATGGTGGACGATTCAAACGATGCGGTGGCCTCGTCGTAAATTCGCGCCGATCGCGGCGCGACGTCGCCCCATTTTATTTGATTCTGAACAAACCGCTTACCAAACCTAACATTGTTCATTAGATGGCACCACCAAGATCCACAGCTCAAAAAAGATTACTTAAAGAGTACCAGCAGCTCTGTAAAGATTCACCGCCAGGTATAGTGGCGGGTCCCGTGACAGAAGATGATTTGTTTCTATGGGAATGTCTTATCGCTGGTCCTTCTGATACGCCATATGAAAATGGGATCTTTTCAGCTACATTGAAGTTTCCCCATGATTATCCTTTAAGTCCACCAGCAATGAAATTCGAACCGCCATTGTTGCATCCTAATATCTATGCGGACGGGACTGTGTGCATATCGATTCTACATCCTCCAGGAGAAGATCCTAATCAATACGAAAGACCTGAGGAAAGATGGTCTCCCGTGCAAAGTATTGAGAAAATTGTGTTGAGTGTTATGTCAATGTTAGCTGAGCCCAACCCGGAAAGTGGTGCTAATATTGATGCTTGTAAGTTGTGGAGAGATGATCGTGAAGAATATGACCGGAGAATCAGAGATCATGTTAAGAAATCCTTGGGGCTTTAGATGGCTTCTGATACCACAGGTGTCTACTAATACCGCAGGTGCATATTGATGCATATTAAAGCTGCAGGTGCATATTAAACCCACAGGTGTCGATTCTAATATTTTAAACTGATACCAATTGTGCCTATCACTGATAAAACGTCAGCTCATGATAGACAACTTAACCCATCCGGATCTGGACCCCCGTATCACTATTGTGTCGTGTATATATTAATACATCTTATCGCATTCACCTTCTTAATGAAGCCTAATTTTTCACTATTTAATACTAGCATTTCCCAGATCATTTCCCTATAGTTCGTAATGAAAGTTGTGGATGTAAAGTGCTGTATAGTTGGAGCTGGTGTTTCAGGTCTCAAAGCCGCTCACAGTCTTCTCAATGACCCAAAATCCAAGTTCAAGCCAGAGGATATATTATTGGTGGAAGCCCAAGATTATATTGGTGGGAGAGTTGTCACTGATAAGACATCTTCCAAATTAGGATATTCCTACGATTTGGGAGCTGCTTGGTTCCATGACTGCTTAACTAATATTACCTTGAAGGAAGCCATTGAAGATCAAGACAAAGATCTGTTTGATTTTAATAAAGATGGATACTTTGATGATGGAGCTGTCAAGTATTATCATAAGGATTTTCAAAACGACATTCCTGTTGACGACTTAAAATTGACTCCTGTTATGGAAGAGGTGGAAAAGTTCATTGAACTTTACTATTTCGAGGGATTAGAAAAACCGGATATGTCATTATTGCAAGCCACTGACCTTTATATTTCCACCTACAAGAACAGATTGACCGACGTTCAAATCAAGTATATCAAACATTTAATTAGATACTATGAATTATGGTACGGGATTTCTTCGGATAAAATCAGTGCCAAATATGCCATTATGTCGCATCAAGGAAGAAACTTGTATAATTTAAAGGGATATTCATACTTGTTGGAGAAAATGTTGAAGGGTATTCCTGGAGATAGAATTGCTTTAAATCAACCGGTTCAGAAAATCATCAGAAACAACAAAGACAACAAAAGAAAGTTACTGGTTGAGACTGTTGACCTTAAGATTTATTGTGATTATGTCGTTGTTACAACTCCTTTAAGTATATTGAGATTGCCTGAATCAGACCCTTATGCTATCCAGTGGCAGCCCAAACTTCCGCTGTCAGTCACAGATGCTCTTGAAAAGATTCATTTCGGTGCTTTGGGGAAAGTGATCTTTGAATTTGACGATGTGTGGTGGGACAAAACTCATGATAGAATAGTAGTATTACCTGATGATCCCAAGCATGAAGACCTTTCTACTCCATTGACACAGTTACCACAATCCGTCAAGTATCCATATTTGATCGTCAACTATGAAGCCATGCACCAGCATGATCAGATGAAAACACATCCTACTGGAGGGAGCTTTGTGATCTTGACTCAATCTCCCTTAACTGAATACCTTGAATCACACCCCTCTGAAGCTTGGGATTATTTCAAACAATCTTTTCAACAATTGGTGGTTCCAGGGAAGACCTTGACTTCTCCTATAAACGTTATGACTTCTAAATGGACAACGAAACCTTATATTAGAGGGGCATATAGCGCTTTACACATTGATGATGATCCCCAGGATATAATAATTCAATTGTCTGGAGAGATTGAAGGGGCAGGTCTCTCTAGTACTACTGTAAGGTTTGCTGGAGAGCATACAATAGCAGATGGAGATGGTTGTGTTCATGGAGCTTACATGAGTGGTGATAGAGAAGCTCAATGGATCATTAGTCATTTTAATAGTTTGCAGCCATCCCTTTGACTGACAATAGGCGATAAGTAGTTGGCGGTATTTCCCGATGAATTTGTAGCTTAATAATCTGTATCATTAGTTATTCAGTGGTTCATTCATATGTACATACTTATATGATTTTTCTAGGTGTTTTTTTTTTTCTCTTTTTCTTTTCTTTTACTTTTCTTTTACTTTTCTTTTACTTTTCTTTTACTTTTTTTATTTTTTTTTATTTTTTATTTGTTTTTCCTTTGTCCTTAACTTCCACATACGGTAGTTTCCCAGTAAAATTTATCATACCATTTGCAACCTCGTACCATTTGCAACCATCAACTCTCAGCAACTCTTCGCGCAAAAAATTTTTCAAATCGATACCCTACATTATCATCAATCATGGCTACCAAATTCGATGCTGAAACCGCAGATAACTTAGAAGACCTTGAAAAGCAATTCGCCGTCAAGGCCGTAATGCAAAGTGAAACCTACTGGAGTTTATTAGAAAAAATCCCCGGGTCTACCTTGAAATTAACCAAATATGATAACGAAATCTTCAACCAACTCTTAGAAGACTTCCCTGAATTCAAAGACCCTAAGGCCGCCGAAGAAATAAGTGAAGAAGCCATGAAAAGTAAAGAAGGTAAAGCCAAATGGAGAGAATTCTGTGAAAAATTCAAAGAGATCGAAGACTACAACTTTGGAACCTTATTAAGAACCAAAAATACCACCGAGTACACTCAGCATGGAACTATTTTCGTGGTGAGAATCCAATTCTACGCCATCGAAATCGCCAGAAATAGATATGGATTAAACGATTGGATCGCTAAGAAATAGATATTCCCTTGAACCTAGTTTCGCTTGTACAATATACATATTATCATATCTTCTATTATATCTTGTACGATAAGCTCTTGTACTATATATCCAATTCTCCTCTGGTTCTGCTTGCTCGTACTATTTTCACGCCAGTCGCATCATCCCGCGCCGTTGATCCAACTCCCATTTGTTTATATCTCACAACCCATTAGCGTAAAGTCGACTTTTTTAGTTGTGATTCGGTTCTGTTTTCCATTCAATCCGATCACCTGTGTTGAATCAAGTTCTCAGCACCTTTCCAGCGACCCGGAGCCGAGTTTTCATCGAATTGGGTCCATAGCATGTCCAAAATACTACTGTGGAAATCTCAACTGAATCAACAGACATATAATCAAGAAATGCAACAACCGAATCCAAATCCGTCCCCGGGCATAGAGAAGCTGCTGCAACAGTCACAACAACAGCCCCAAGCTCAGCAGCAGCAGCAGCAAGATAAGTCGCCATTGGCTAATTACACGTTACCAGGAGTTATACATTATTTAACCAGTGAGTTTACTAATCTTGAACGTTACAAAATCATGAATAATTTGGAGAAATCCGAAATGAAATACAGAATCACCCACTTACAAGGAGAATTGAATTCTATGAAGTATCTTAATGAGCAGCAGAAAGTCACCATCCAAAGATTGGAGAAGGAAAACGCCCAGTTGAAAGGAGTAGAGCCAGTCCAAGGTGAATCCAAAGAAGAGTTTCCTGATCTAGAAATCCCTGAAGTCGATTTGCAAGTGATCAAAGATTCAAGGTATCAGCTAACTAAATCCATGAAAGAAGTCATTCATCTATTACGAAGTCCGGTCAACACCAATATCGATTTCCTCGATTTGCCCAATATAAAAGATACCGACAACTCGTTTGACGAATTGTTTAGTAACGATAAAGTGGACCATTTTGTGTTCAATGGCTATAATAAAGAGAATAAGACCAGCGAAACAAATGGTAGTACCAAGGACAAATCTTCATATGTGGATAGTTACTTTAATAGTAATAATGACCCGGTAGATGAATATGAAGCTTCGGCGCTCAAGTCAGATCCTTTGGACAATTCTGATGCCCAATCCGTGGCTGAAAGTGAAGCAGAAACGGTTATATTGGATGGTAGTAGTGAGCTCCGGTTTGATTCTGATATAGAACCTAATGTCGATGACAAGCCGATTCTGGATCCTTCGTTCACTGAACATAAGATTATTCTTAGTGATGCCGATTATGAAAAAGTCAGAGTATTCAATAACCCTCACGATGATCTTCTTATCTATATAAACTATGAAAACGTGGAAGATCCCGATAAATTGAATGTCACCTTGTACGACTTGAAGCAGAAGAAGGAAATCTTGGGTTTCAACACCAAGAACTTCTTTACCGATAAAATAGAATCCATGATTGATTTATATTGTATGTCATACAAGGTGGAAGATAATAAAGCCCGTCTTGTTGCCGTCAATAAAACCGGAGAAGTCAGCCAAATTGTTTTGGATGGTGAAGATTCCATGTCCACCACCGTTCTTAATTTAGGAGTCCATGACGTAAGCATATTTGGGTCTAGATTCATTCCATTTTCCCATAAAAACACCGTCAATACCAACTTCTTCGGATTGGTGGTATCGCTAGGCAACACCACTCAAGCCAGTTTCAAGGTATATGAATTAATTGAAGAACCCCGTAACACTTTAAGAGCAAACGAACTTGGCGCCTACACAAAAGGATTTTTCAAGAATCTTAAGTCCCTGGATAATGATAAATTCGAAATTGTTAAATGGTTCAAGGCTGAGGCTTCCCCTACAAACCAAACATCACCAAAGTCTAAAAAGACCCACAAAAGATCATCCTCGGCTCCCGATAGCCTTTTAAGTCCTTACCAATTGGTAATTAAATTGGACAAAACCGTTTTTGTGTTTAATATCGTTCTGAAACTGTATACGGTCCTTACTAACTACTGTCAAGACTCGTATACCTTGGAAGGGAGTACCGGCCAATTAATTGTCAAGAATAATATAGACAATGATTCATTCCAATTAGAGATTTATGACTTGACCAAAAGTCCGGCGTCGGAACATAACTTGATCACTTGTGATACCAGTCCAAATAATGCTACATATGTTGCCATACCCACCGATGAAACCAAATCGGCCCTTGTTGCCGTTGAACCGCGTACCCTTTCTGTCTATAATGATTCGCATAAACTTTTGGATTCCAAGGAAATATCCCATTCTATATATAGAATCGGTAATAGGTTTGCGGTTCAGGATAAAGTTACCTTATGGGTCTATGAAATAGAGAATTAGAAGTATGCTACCCTATCGTCAGTTGTCTTGCTAGTATATAGATAATACAATTCTATTCATCGATCCATTCTATTCTTCCATACTTAAGCCCACGAGATGCCCATCGCGAAGTCGCAAAATTTTTAATATTTCTCATCTTTAACTCTTTATACCATGTCTGATAAACAGTCGTTCAACGACTTTCTTAAGCAGCAACAAAGCCAGCAGGCTCTGCAACAGAACAAGGGATATGGCTACAAGAACGCCGGGTTGAACAAATCCAATTTCAATCCATATGCTCAAGGATTTACTCCTGGGAATCCAAATGAGAATCAAGGCGGCTATCAAGGAGGATATCAGAATTTCCAAAACTACCAGAATGGATATCAAAATTATAGTCCTCAAGGACAGTACCTGCCACAAGGAAATGGTTCTGGGGTCAACTCTCCTGGTTTCGAGAGTCCTATTAATACTTCTTTACCTACAAGTGGAAGATCAACACCTAATCCCAACTCCTCCACTACTTCTTTATCGTCTTTAGGGGGCATTTTGACCAAGTTAAACGTCAAGAGCTTGCCTATAGAAGACAATATTATGAATATCGAAAGGGCTGGCACCATTGCCGAAATTAGAACTGAGATTGATCAGATTGTGGCTGCTATAAAATCAGAAGGGATTTCCGTAATCACCGAATGGAGATTACTTGATATTCTTAAATCTTTGACCAAACCAAAGAACTCTCCATTGTTAAGAGAATCTGCTGCTTTGATTATCCAACAATTGGCCATCAATTTTGGAGGTCAAACTCCTAAAGAAGCATTTTTGACTCCATTTCTCGGAATCTGCTACGACTTGGCGGCCGATAAAGACAAAAACGTCGTTAAATCGGCCCACACTGCATCCAATGCCTTGATTGGTATCTTTCCTGTGGAAGCTTTAGGGTCTATTATTTTTGATGAACTTTTGGACTATCTCAAATCGTCCGCTAAATGGAACTCTAAAATGGCGTGTCTTGAGACGGTGGATAGATTAATTGACCAGGTCCCTGCTGATTTGCTTGAAATGAAGTTTGTTAAAGCCGTTCCTATCTTCACTGATTTGTCCACCGACTTCAAGCCTGAACTCTCCAAACAAGGGCATAAGATCTTAAAGAAATTCATTCAAGTGCTTGATAACTTGGATTTACAAAACAAATTCAATATCATTGCTGATACATTGTCAGATCCTAAGAAAGTCCCTGAGTGTATCAAGAATTTGTCTTCTGTCACTTTTGTAGCTGAAGTCACCGAACCAGCTTTGTCTTTATTGGTGCCGATTTTGGACAAATCCTTAAAGATGTCTTCTTCCTCTAATGAACAATTGAGACAAACAGTGACTGTCACAGAGAACTTGACCAGATTAGTTAACAACAAGCGTGAAATCGAAACCTATATTCCTATTTTGTTACCAGGTGTTGAGAAAGTTTACAATAATGCTTCTTTACCAGAAGTTAGAGAATTGGCTGGCAAAGCATTAAACGTTTTAAAAGACGCTGAGAATGAACAATCCGACGGAAAATTCCACGGAAGACTCACGTTAGCTCAATGTAAAGAATTTTATCTCCGTCATAAACAAGAATACCCTCAAATTATTGAAGCTTTAAATCTTGAATCTGACGTCGAAGCCGAATATTTAAGTATTATTTTACAAGCAGATGCCCATGTCAATGACTGGAAAAGACTTAAAGAATACTTAGAAATGGCCATACCTGTAAACGACAATATTTCCGAAGAAACCAAGACCAAGTATATCGCCACTGTTACTGGAGAATTAAGACAATTATATACGGCCACAGACTCCGAATCCAGCGTCGATGAAGATGGGGCCATTGAAATCGTCAATGCCGACTTCTCCTTAGCTTATGGTTCTCGTATGTTGTTGAACAAAACCAATTTGAGATTATTAAAAGGTCACAGGTACGGTCTTTGTGGTAGAAATGGGGCTGGTAAATCCACCTTGATGAGAGCCATTTCCAAAGGACAATTAGAAGGATTCCCTAGCCCTGAAGAAGTCAGAACCTGTTTCGTAGAACACCGTTTACAAGGTGAAGAAGGTGACATGGACCTTGTAGGGTTCATTGCCTCGGATCCTGAATTAAAGGACGTGGGAAGAGAAGCTATTGCCGGCGCTTTGAAAGAAGTTGGATTTCCTGATGAAAGATTAGTTCAACAAGTTGGTTCTTTATCAGGAGGATGGAAAATGAAATTGGAATTGGCCAGAGCCATGTTGATGAAAGCTGATGTGTTATTATTGGATGAACCTACAAATCATTTGGATGTGGCCAATGTAAAATGGTTGCAAGACTACTTAAATGAGCATACCGATATCACTTCTTTAATCGTTTCCCATGATTCTGGTTTCTTGGATGCGGTCTGTACCGACATTATTCATTATGAAAATAAGAAATTGGCTTATTATAAAGGAAATTTGTCGGCGTTTGTGGAGGTTAAACCCGAAGGAAAATCGTATTATACTTTAAGTGACTCCAATGTGAAAATGGCTTTCCCTCCTCCAGGAATCTTGTCCGGAGTTAAATCTAATACCAGAGCTGTTGCTCGTATGTCCCATGTGACTTTCGCCTACCCAGGTGCTGCCAAACCTTCGTTGAACGATGTTTCCTGTTCTTTATCTTTGTCTTCACGGGTGGCCATTGTCGGGCCTAACGGGGCCGGGAAGTCGACCTTGATCAAATTATTGACAGGAGAATTAATGCCGAATGAAGGAAAAGTCGAAAAACATCCAAATTTAAGAATTGGATACATTGCCCAACACGCGTTACAACATGTGGAGCAGCATAAGGAAAAGACCGCCAACCAGTACTTGCAATGGCGGTATAGATTCGGAGATGACCGTGAAGTGTTATTGAAAGAATCAAGAAAGATCTCTGAAGAAGAAAAAGAATTAATGAATAAAGAAATCACCATTGATGACGGCAGAGGGCCAAGAATGGTCGAGGCGATTGTTGGTAGACAAAAATTAAAGAAATCGTTCCAATATGAAGTCAAATGGAAATTTTGGTTACCCAAATACAATTCTTGGGTTCCTAGAGAAGTTTTAATTGGACACGGGTTTGACAAGTTGATTCAAAAGTTCGATGATCATGAAGCTTCTAGAGAAGGTTTAGGATACAGAGAATTAACCCCTAAGGTTATCAGAGAACATTTCGAAGGGGTTGGCCTTGACGGTGATATAGCTGACCATACCCCTATGGGATCCTTATCGGGAGGACAATTAGTTAAAGTTGTCATAGCTGGAGCCATGTGGAATAATCCTCATTTATTGGTGTTGGATGAACCTACTAATTATTTGGATAGAGACTCTTTAGGGGGGTTGGCAGTAGCCATCAGAGATTGGAGTGGTGGTGTGGTGATGATTTCCCACAACAACGAATTTGTAGGAGCTTTGTGTCCAGAACAATGGCATGTTGAAAATGGTGAAGTAGTACAAAGAAGTAATGAAGCTGTTGATACCAAGAAGTTTGGTGATCAAGAAGATTCTGATGTCAAATCTCCATCCCCTGCACCAGCACCTGTTAAAAAGAGAGCAGATGATGACGATTCACCAGCAAACATTAAAGTCAGAGCACGGAAGAAGAAATTGACCAGAAACGAGAAGAAATTACAAGCCGAAAGAAGAAGATTACGTCATATTGAATGGCTTAGCAGTCCTAAGGGAACCCCTAAACCTGTTGACACTGATGAGGAGGAGGAGTAGGGCCTGTGACCGAAATCCGGACGCTCACAATGAAGATTAATAGCCATATAGCCACATACTAGTATAATCTTTTTATATTTTATAGAATCGCGATTTATGTTTAAAAGGTGTAACAAATCTGGTGATGGTCGTGTGGCCGCCAGTGCGACTGGAAGGCAAAAACTCCAATATATTTCATTAACTGATTAAACAACTAATACGTTAACATGGCTGATAGGTACTCGTTTTCCTTGACTACCTTTTCCCCCAAGTATGTACTGATGTATAAGCCGTTTCTAATTCTAAGGAATTGGCACCGGCGCCTTTTCCCGTTCCCCGTGTCTTTACTAACAATTGTAGTGGAAAATTGGTTCAGATCGAATACGCTTTGAACGCCGTCAAGCAAGGAGTAACTACAATTGGCATAAAATCAACTAATGGAGTGGTGTTGGCAACCGAAAAGAAAGTGACCTCGAATCTCCTCAAGAACGACACCAATAGTAAAGTGGAGTTAATTACTCCTGATATCGGAATGTCGTATTCAGGTATGGGACCAGATTTCCGAATTCTTGTGGATAAAGCCCGTAAATTGGCTCATACTAATTACAAGCGAATCTATAATGAGTATCCACCAGTTAAAATCTTGGTGCAAGAGATTGCTAAGGTGATGCAAGAATCTACCCAATCAGCAGGGATAAGACCATATGGAGTATCTCTCTTAGTAGGAGGATACGACTCCCATTCAGAAGGGTTTCAATTGTATCAGGTAGATCCTTCAGGAAGTTATTTCCCTTGGAAAGCTACTGCTATTGGAAAAACGTCAGTTTCGGCTAAAACATTTTTGGAAAAGAGATGGAATGAGAATTTGGAATTAGAAGATGCCATTCATGTGTCTTTATTGGCATTAAAAGAATCTGTGGACGGAGAATTGACCGGAGAAAACTTGGATATAGCCGTGATAAGTGATCCACAAGAAGAAATGTTGGGATTCAAAGGTACTGATATACCAGGGCCCAGATTTAAGACCTTGACTCCTGAAGAAATTAATGATAGATTAGACGCATTATAAATTTCTAGTTATATAGGAGCCGTAATGAACCAGTACAAGTTTTTTTTTTTTCTATTTTTCTATTTTCCAACAACATCATTTCTATACAAGTAGTATATCTATGCTGTCTATGCTATAATATTCTATTCTATCGTATTCTATTCTATCATATTCTATTCCACCATACTAATACTCTATCATATATTATTCTATCGTGTTCTCTTCATATTCTTCATATTCTTCACGATAAAAGCTCAGTGCGCATCGCATCGCATCGCATCTTGCAAATATTTATCACCAATCCTATCACTAGTTACTATCTGTATAACACCAGAATGGCAAAGAAATCTAAGAAAGGTGGCGCCAGCTCCAACCAGAGAAGTAACCAGAAGATCCTCGATGCTTTTGAGATTGCTGAAAGACGGGAAAATGGGTCTGATCTGGACGACCAAGCTCAAGCTGGAGATGAGCAAGAAGATGAAGTCAATGTACGTGATGGAGTTATGGATGCCAGAAAGTTCTTTAAAAACAAAAGTCAAAATGATGAAGATGATGAGATTGATTCTGACGAAGCTTTAGGTTCTGAAGATGACTTTGATGTGTTAGAATCCAAATTCTCTCAAACCTTAAGAGATAAAGAACAGCAGAGGAAACTTCGAGATAAAAAAAGAGCTAGAGGACAACATGTGGAAAGCAGCGATGAAGATGAAGAGTATGACAGCATTGATGAGTCACAACTTGTGGGATTGTCTGAAGCTTGGGACATGGACGAGAAAGACTTGCAAAGGGCAAAGAAATCGGGTAATAAAGAGTTAGTTTTAGATGATGCATGGGACTCTGAGTCTTCTGAAGACAGTGAAAGTGACAGTGAAGAAGAAAGTGAAAGTGAAGGTGAAGGTGACAGTGAAGATGAAGATATCTTCCAAGATCAATCAGATGACGACGTGGACCTTACTCATACCGTATCTCATTTGAACTCCCAGATAAAGAAACCTGCAAGAGAAAGAAGAAGATTATTAAACGAAACTATTGAAGAAAATGAATTCAACGTTCCTATGAATGGTCCTAAATTGTCTGTTAATGATATGATCTCAGGGGTTGATCCCAGTATTTCAAAAGATGCCATATTGCTTGATAAAGGTGAAGATGAAAAGTCCAAGGCTTTGGATACTCCTTTACCTAGAAATATCCAAAGAAAACATGATAGAAGAGCTGCCTACGATATAACTAAAGAGGAAGTCAGCAAATGGGAAGATACCGTTCAACAAAACCGGAGAGCAGAAGTGTTGAAATTCCCTATGAATCCACAGGTTAAACATAATGATACTGCCACCACTTTCAGATCAGATAATGATCCTACTACTGAATTGGAAAAGAAAATCCATGGAGTTTTGGAACAATCAGCATTGATAGATGACAAAAAGGAATCAACTTTTGAAGATTTAGCAGTGGCCAAGTTGTCACCTGAAGATTTGAAGAAGAGAACTAATGAATTAAGGTTGATGAGAGAGTTAATGTTCAGAGATGAAACTAGAGCAAAGAGAATAAAGAAAATCAAATCCAAATCTTATCGTAAGGTTCAGAAGAAGCAACGGATGAAAGAACAAGCCATGGTAGAAGGGTCAGACGACTCCGATAAAGAAGATCATGACAGAAAGAGAGCCGAAGAAAGAATGAATTTAAAACACAAAACCCAATCTGGATGGGCCCGTTCCATGGTCAAAAGCGGTTTGACCAAAGATGCCTCCACCAGAGAAGAAATGGAAGATATGTTAAGACAAGGAGAACGATTAAGAGCTAAGCAATTAGGATATGAAGATGGGGAACAAAGTGATGATAACTTATCGGACATTGAAAGAGAATATGCCGATGATGATAGCGACCTGAATGAAGCTGCTAAATCCAAGCTTGGTAAAGGTGTTTTAGGCATGGACTTTATGAAAGCTGCTGAAGAGCGAGAGAAACAAGAAAACTTGAACGAATTAGAAATGTTGAAGAAGCTCGAGAATGGTGACGACATAGATTTCAATCAAGACGCTAGTGCTGTCAATCTTGTGAAGAACCAAGGTCGGAGAGTATACACCCCAACAGCTTCTGCTGCTAAGGCAGACATAAATGAAAATAATAAGAAAGTAAGAGAAGAAATAGAAGAAGAAGAATCTTCCAATTTGGTCAATAGAATGTCCAAGAAGCCTGAAAGTCAAAAAGTAGCTGAGAAAACCAAGCCAATAGTTGAACAAGACGATAAAGAAGAATCGAATCCATGGCTTTCTACTGCTGACACCAAGAAGTCATCGAAGGTAAGAACAGTCGACAAAGACTCATCCAAGCAATCGAAAGCCGCCAACAAAATCAAAAAGAAGAATAGAAGCAAATTGACCGCAGACGATGATAGTGATATTGAAGTGGGCCAAACGTTAAATATGGACGCCAATGACTCTGATGGTGAAGAATTCGAGCAACAAGATTTGATTGGAGAAGCATTTGCTGGAGATGACGTTATCACTGAATTCGAAAGAGAGAAGAAAAGAACCATCAAAGAAGAAGATGATCAAGAAGAAGACTTGACCCTTCCTGGGTGGGGAGATTGGGCCGGTGGTAAAAAGCAAAAAAAGAGAAAAATCGTGCGGAAAGTCGATGGAGTTACTCAGAAAGATAAGAGAAAAGATAAGAATATGAAAGGAGTTATCATCAATGAAAAAATGAACAAAAAGAATTTGAAATATCAATCTTCTGATGTACCATATCCTTATGAATCAAGAGAACAATATGAAAGAGCTCTTCGAATGCCTGTGGGCCAACAATGGACCAGTAGAGAGACCCATCAAAGATTAACCATGCCTAGAGTCATCACCAAACAAGGAACAGTCATAGACCCATTGAAAGCTCCATTCAAATCCTAACGCATAGTATCTATTTTTAGATCATATATATAGTCAAATCAAACATCTATTCTATTAAAATCCCGTTTCTAATTGCCCAGTTCTTACCACTCATAAACACTCCTTGAGGATCAGACACCTTCCGAATGTTATTATATTTGACCAAGTCTTCACCAAACCACTTAGCCATGATCGAATTGAATCCAATCATCAGATAGAATGGTTTACCACCAAACTTCACCTGAGAATCCAAATCATCTTTTGGGGCTTTGTCATGCTCTAATCCTATGAAATTCTTTGCCCAATGAGGTTTCCCAGCAGCAAGCAGTACCACATCTTCAAACTCTTGAAACCATTGTCTGGTATCAACATTGGTTCCAAATGGTCTATACATGGTAGCATTAAGATACAAAGTCAATTGATCATTACAAATCTTATCCTGTTCAACAAATGGTAAGTCTTTAGGAGTGTTATCTAAGAAAGGTCTTAAATTGTTCCCGTTGATTGGCCCAGGGCTTAAATGAGTTCTAGATGCCAACCATGCTTGTGTAGGGTATAAAGAATCATTACCATTCTCATCAATATATGGTTTACCTGAAACAGTAGTATTCGAACATCTGACTTCAATTGGAGCATGAACAAAATAATCGCCTCTAGTAGCCGCCAACAGAATCATTTCATTCAACTTGGTCAATACTTCAGGACCATTATTAAGTGGTAACCCCCATTCATTAACAAATTGCGAGAATAAACAATCCATATTCAATCCATCAACAGAATTCTGAACCGCGATATCTCCACTTCCAAGAGTTTCAACACTTCCATATTGCTGATTAAACACAAATCTTTCCACGTACGGAGTCAATCTAGGGAATAAATGGACCGACACAAATAACAATGACTCATAAAAAAACCTACCTAGAGTAGTTCCATACCAACTGGATCTCGGGTCACTCAATGGGTCATCGGACTTAGAGGCTCTCCAACAAACACAATTTCCCGAATATGGAAACCACCAGATTCTTATAAACTCCGAATCCAACCAGATATTATCCCAGTTAGTTAATAAAGTATTGAATTTAATAATCTCTTGCTTGGACTTTATAGTATATTTAGGTACTGTTCTTAACGTCACATGAGTAATAATACCGATTTTCCCTAACGATAACAACGCAGCTCTGAAAAAGTCGGGATTCTCCACCGAAGAACAGTTAATCAACTTTCCTTCTGAATTCATCACCTTCATACTAACAACCTGCTGACTAACAAGCCCATGGTACTGTGTTGATCCATGGGTCCCGGTCGATATCAACCCGGCAATCGATTGGTCTGAAATCGATCCCAAATTCTGAATTGCTAAGTTATTTTGTTTTAAATATTCATTTAATTCATACACTCTGCATCCTGCTTCTACAGTTAAATCAACAAATTTCACTTCAGTCTCTTCGGTGTTAGGACTTTTCGGTCCGTAGTACGGAGTTTGGCTTAAAATATTGTTGAACTTGTCTAAATTACAAAGCCATTCATTAGTCATGGTCAAATCACTTGGAGAGTGACCGGATCCAACAGTCATGATTGTCTTGTTATTGGCTCTTGCAGCATTGACTAACTCTTCTATTTCTTGAACATTGGTGGGCTGGAAAATTGCTTGGGGCTGACACATAAAGGTACCAGCCCATGTCCTATGGAACACTTTGGACGTGACAAATCCTTGAACCGATTTAGGAATCGACATGAATAACTTGCTGTAACTTATTGGAGATGATTGACTCTTTGGGAAATGAACTTTTCAAGATGTCGTGTATACACCGTTGATGTCACAGCCACCACTATTATTATGATTAAGGGTGTTTATTATCAATTAATTTGACCTTTTTGAGTCTTGATGCGCTAACAAATGTTGTTACTAGAATATCAAATATTCCAACCATCTAATTGATACATCTTACCGTCACATATACAAATATCATCCTAAAAGATCCATTTCTTAATATCCTTCCATTGAATGCGACTGATCTCACGCGAGCGGCGTATGGCGCGTCTCGTTTGGCTCGTTCATGTTATAAGTGTCTTCAACTATACCTATAAGTAAGCCCAGAAGACCATGAAAAACACCCTGACATCACCAAAAGCTCTATAATCTCTCTAGACCAATCAGATTCCTGATAAACCCCCGAAACCCCCAGAGATCACAACATCTGTCACATATCGTGTGCCCTATCTATCGCATTTGATAATTCCACACATCGTATAATCGCTCGGCGTCGTATAGAATTTTTCAGAGATATATATTCTCTTATCCCACCTTCGCTTACAAAGCTATACATAACACAACATGGCTCCTCAAAACATTGGTATAAAGGGAATCGAAATCTACGTCCCCACTCAATACGTCAACCAGACTGACTTGGAATCTTTCGATGGAATCCCTGCTGGGAAGTACACCATTGGGTTAGGTCAAACCAACATGGCGTTTGTCAACGATAGAGAAGATATTTATTCCTTGTGTTTGACTTCTGTGTCCAAATTAATCCAAAACTACAACATCGATCCAAAAAGTATTGGGAGATTGGAAGTGGGGACTGAAACATTGTTGGATAAATCCAAATCTGTTAAATCAGTGTTGATGCAATTATTTGGTGATAACAACGATATCGAAGGGGTCGATACGGTTAATGCTTGTTATGGAGGAACCTCTGCTATTATTAATGCTATCAACTGGATTGAATCTTCTTCTTGGGATGGTAGAGATGCTATTGTTGTGTCTGGTGATATTGCCATTTATTCAAAGGGTTCTGCTAGACCTACTGGTGGTGCTGGATCTGTGGCCTTCTTGATTGGTCCTGATGCTCCTATTACTTTTGAATCAGTTAGAGGTTCTTATATGGAACATGCTTATGATTTCTATAAACCGGATTTCACTTCTGAATACCCTGTTGTTGACGGTCACTTTTCTTTGGCTTGTTATGTTAAGGCTTTAGATAACTGTTACAAGAATTATTCCAAGAAGGTCACCAAGGATGCTACCAAAACCGTAGGGTTGAATTATTTTGACTATAATGCTTTCCATGTTCCTACTTGTAAATTAGTCACCAAATCATTTGCCAGATTGTTGTACAACGATTACAAATCCGATCCTTCTAAGTTTGATGTCGATGAAGAGACCGCCAAATTGATCGATTCAATCGACTACGATACTTCTTTAGTGGATAAAAACTTGGAAAAAGTCTTCCTTGGTTTGACTAAAGAGACAAAGAAGACTCAATTAGATCCAAGTTTAAAGGTGGCAACCAACACCGGTAACATGTATACTGCTTCTGCTTGGGCTTCCCTTTGTTCTCTTTTATACTTTGTTGGTTCTGAACAATTACAAGATAAAAGAATCGGGATTTTCTCTTATGGGTCTGGATTAGCTTCTACTTTATTATCAGTTAAAGTAGTGGGCGATATTTCCGCCATCACCAAGAACTTGAACCTTGATCATAAATTGGGCGATGGTAGAGTGAAGAGAACTCCTGAAGAATATATTCAAGCCATTGAATTGAGAGAAAAAATCCATTTACAAAAGAGCTTCACTCCTACTGGTGCTTTTGATACCTTGTCCAAAGGTACTTACTATTTATCTGAAATCGATGATAAGTATAGAAGATTCTATAAAAAAGTTGAATAGATAGAGTTTATAGTATCTCACTTAATACATATATATTGGTTTATGGCTGGCTAGTATAATATTTCAATCGTGCCATCTCAACTCGGTTCATATTTTTGACGTCTTGGAAAAATTGTTTCTGGGGTAAGGATGTTTTGGTCGATTTAGTAATGAACCGTTTCATTCTATCTCTGAGTCTTTGTTTGCCATACTTAAGTAATAATCCATCTTGACTCACATAGTAACCGTCTCCCCCTTGCCAATAATATTTGATGGGCTCCTTGGTATCTGGGTCTTTTTCTACAATCACAGGCTTTGTTACTATTGGTTTTCCATTCCTCTGCTGCTTAGTGGGAGTCCTGACAATTTCTAATTTGAATTCGTTTGAATAAACAGCTGCTTTGGGTGATAGTCTCCCGTAGGAAAGGTTTCTGAACGATCTATCATACTCCATGTCGTAATCAACTGTTTGGAGAAGTGCATTAATATTGGAGTTTAATTCATCTTCAAAGAAAATATTATCAACCAGTTCCTGTTGTTCTAGAACCTCATTAATACTAGGAATCATTTTGTTGTGATTGTTCTTAAAAGCAGTTGATCCATCCACTATTTATATCATTGCTTCATCGCTCCCCATATAATCTCTAATAAAGTAACTGCAACCTTGTTATACCTGCCATTTTGCAGCCATAGAAATCGTTCTCCTATGTTCGTCGCGCTCGCATATCTTTCCCGATTAGGCAGTCTACCTCGCTCGTCTTTTTTGTTTTGATTTCTCAAAAACGAGAATAAACAAAAATTATTTACATCGATATACCACTATGAGAGAAGTTATCAGTGTTAACGGTATGTATTTACACCCTGGACTTGGTAGAAACGTTGTTTATATGCATATGGAACATCCCTGTTTCCATAGCAAGCCTTTCAAGTTCCGAAAATGATGGATTGTGCTAGATATCTATATCATTACTAATCGGCTCTACGCGTGGATACATCCCCTAGATCTATGTTAGATCCGAGCCAATTGACACCCTTGCAACGCTCTATGCTATAACCAATCATTTTATTCACTTTTCCCAGAGCCCCTGTGCCATTTTTCACCAGATTACTAACAATTTTATAGTCGGACAAGCTGGTTGTCAAATCGGAAATTCTTGTTGGGAATTGTATTCTCAAGAACACGGAATCAGACCAGATGGTTACTTACAAGAAGGATTGGATAAACCAAAAGGAGCCGAAGAAGGGTTTTCCACTTTTTTCAGTGAAACTGGATCTGGAAAGTACGTTCCAAGAGCCTTATACGTGGATTTAGAACCTAATGTTATTGACGAAGTTCGTAATGGTGCTTATAGCGACTTATTCCACCCAGAACAATTGATTGCTGGTAAAGAAGATGCCGCCAACAATTACGCCAGAGGTCATTACACTGTCGGAAGAGAAATCTTGGATGATGTGTTGGACAGAATCAGAAGAATGACTGATCAATGTGATGGATTACAAGGGTTTTTATTCACACATTCTTTAGGTGGGGGTACTGGATCCGGGTTGGGATCTTTATTATTAGAACAATTATCGGTTGACTATGGAAAGAAATCCAAATTGGAATTCGCTGTTTATCCAGCTCCTCAAATGTCTACTTCAGTGGTGGAACCTTATAATACCGTTTTAACTACCCATACCACTTTAGAACACGCTGACTGTACTTTTATGGTTGATAATGAAGCTATCTATGACATGTGCCGTAGAAATTTGGATATTTCCAGACCAAGTTTCAGATCGTTGAATAACTTAATTGCCCAAGTGGTTTCTTCCGTCACTGCTTCTTTAAGATTCGATGGATCATTAAATGTGGATTTGAACGAATTCCAAACCAACTTGGTTCCTTACCCAAGAATCCATTTCCCATTGGTTTCTTACGCTCCAGTTTTCAGCAAAGACAGAGCCAACCATGAATCTAATTCTGTTGGTGAAATCACTGCTTCCTGTTTCGAACCAGGTAATCAAATGGTCAAGTGTGATCCAAGACAAGGGAAGTATATGGCCAATTGTTTGTTGTATAGAGGGGATGTGGTTACCAGAGATGTCCAAAACGCCGTCGCTCAAGCTAAAGCTAAAAGAACCGTGCAATTAGTTGACTGGTGTCCAACTGGATTCAAGATCGGTATCTGTTATGAACCACCTACCTCTATTGTTGGTAGTGACTTAGCCAATGCCAACAGAGCCGTGTGTATGTTATCTAACACCACTGCTATTGCCGAAGCCTGGAGAAGAATAGACAGAAAATTCGACTTGATGTACTCCAAGAGAGCTTTTGTTCATTGGTACGTGGGAGAAGGTATGGAAGAAGGTGAATTCACTGAAGCTAGAGAAGATTTGGCTGCTTTGGAAAGAGATTATGTGGAAGTCGGGACCGATTCTTACCCTGATGAAGAAGAAGAATATTAGGATTTGTCGTTTTTCTCTCGTGTTATATACCTATATAAATCTCTCTTTATACCTTTGTTTTATTTCTATCTAGTTCGGGTCTAATAATACACATCTTTATATATAATGCCACCTCACGCGCGCATAGAAAATTTTGACAGCTGAAAAATCGGTAATAGTGGAACCATTGATAAATTGGTGAACTTGATCTATTTGGAGCTGATTCCAGGGTTTGAAGATAGTTATATATACCAGAGCATTCATAGGCTGTGTGAATAGAAAATAGAATCAAATTTCCTCGAGGTATCACCAAAAAAAGCCACGGACCTACTATTCACCATAATAAAAAACCCATCAAAATGGATGATAAGAGAGATTTAGTGAAAACACCTCTCCATGGAATATATATTCCATGTGCATTGATGATAGTTGGAACCGTAATTATGGATTATCATTATTTGCCCTACACGATTGCGTTTTTGGTGGCAATTGGTTCCTATAACTTTTATGAAGCATGGCAGAGAAGAAAATCTATTGACTCCTTGAAGTGGACTGATTTGGAATTGATTGACAAGACGATTATTTCCAAGAATTCGGCCATTTATAGATTCAAGTTGTTTCATGATGATGAGATCTTGGATTTGCCTCCAGGACATAACTTGGCCTGTGTATTTGAAATCGACGGTAAGGATGAGGTTCGGTATTATTCTCCTATTTCCAACAAGTTTGATAATGGATTTTTTGATATTTTGGTCAAATCTTATCCAACTGGGAAAGTTAGTAAGAGGTTTGCTATGTTGAGTGAGGGACAAACTGTGAAATTCAGAGGTCCAGTTGGAAGATTACAGTATAAACCAAACATGGCTAAAGAAATCGGATTGATTGCTGGTGGATCAGGTATCACTCCTATTTTGCAAGTGGTTACTGAAATCATTACTACTCCTGAAGACACTACTAAAATCTCGTTAATCTACGCCAACAATACTGAAAATGACATCTTGTTAAAGAATGAAATCGATGAGTTGAGTAAGAAATATCCTGGTTTTGACGTTCATTACACTTTATTGGATCCTCCTAAAGATTGGGAAGGAAGTACTGGGTATGTTACTGGAGAAATGATCGAAAAATACTTACCTAAGCCATCTAAGGATAATCGATTATTCATCTGTGGACCTCCAGATATGAAGAAATCATTAATTGACATTACCACCGAATTAGGTTGGGAAAAGACTGTACTTAAGTCTGATCCAAATGATCAAGTGTTTTGTTTTTAGTACATAGAGTTTATAAATGTATGAATGCTGATTTGCTGACATCCAGACTCCTGGGGATTCATACCCGGACCCCAGGCTTTTGGAAAAAATCGAAAATACAAGAATACTAAAAATATATGACTACTTAGAATCAAGTAGGGACCAGTAACATTTGTTAATGGCCACAATAGATTTCTCTGGAACATTGTGAAATTAATAAAACTCACCAAAATGTCAAAATTGTATCAGATGAGCATCGTTTGCGAAATTGACATAATCGAGATTTCAATTTGTCAGATATAAACTGAAACTATTCCAAATCATTCCCCATGAACAGAGGTCACGATAGGAACAGCTACGACAACGTTTGTCTGTTTTATATCCGTATAGGAGCTTGTCGACACGGTGAAAAGTGTGTGAAGAAACATATAAAGCCTGCCAAGTCAGACACCGTCCTTTTATCCAACTTATACCAGAATCCAGAATTGAACAAAAACGAAGAAGATTTAAATCCCAAACAAATCCAAGAGCACTTTGAAAACTTTTATAAAGACATATTTATCAAGTTCAGCCAAATAGACGAAGTCAAGGATTTGATTGTGTGTGAAAATGTCAATAACCATCTTAATGGAAATATCTATGTCAAGTTCAAAAGTACTGCTGGTGCTCAACAAGCAGTTTTCACTCTTAATCAGGAATGGTATGGACGAAGACCAGTCCATTGTGAATTATCACCAGTAAAAAGTTTCCAGGATGCTAATTGTAGGGCTCATGAAGCAGGCACTTGTGACAGAGATTTCTGTAACTTTATGCACATCAAGAGGCCGCCAGAAGAGTTGAAGTCTATGCTATTTAAAGGTCAAGAAAAGACCATTTTGATTCGAAGAGTTGAAGAATTGAAACATATGGTAGCTCAAAAGCATGAATCTGAAGAACGTCCGCAAGAGACCACGCCAACACCAGGTAACGGAGACTTCAAGTCTACATTTGAATCGCTCTTCAAGGCTTCCTAAGTTTATAGACTTATTTGTATTGACTATATAATGCAGTAATAGAAATGAAATGAACGAAAAATGACCATTAAAGTTCCCCCTTCTTAGTTCTCTTCATTTGATTATAGAGAATATTCCCCGAGTAGAACCCCACCACGGCTGCCATCATAATAAGCAAGAAAATCCACACTGCTGCCAAGTTGTTGGCTTTAGCAGCAGTAGGACAAACATGATGAGACCTGATCTCAAACATATAAGTGCATTCGTGAACATTGCCAATATAAGATACAGCAGCTTTAGATAACATATCTCGATCACAAGTCAAGGTGATCAAGGTGGATTTTCTGACCCGTTCTCCGGTCTTTTCGTCCACCAAGCTGTTACAATAAGAGCCATTTTCGTAAGTCATGGTAAGTTTCCGGCCCCGGAATACCGGATTCATGTTATATTCTCCAATAGACACGTATTGGCCTGTTTTAGCATCTTTATAGTAAGCACCAATCAGAGAAGAATTCACGCCATCTTTGATTTCTGATTTTTCGTGGATCTTCTTCATGGGCGACGAACATATTCCCAACGTGTAGTTGACTCCACTATCATAGCCTCTAGCACTCCATGGCAAAGCTTTACCTTCATTACTCATGGATGATAACCCTTTAAGATCAATAAAGCCTCTATTCAAAGGATTCACCACCGTACATAAATAAGAGTCCAAATCATCTTCAATTTCTTTATCAGTCTTGGATCCGTGTCCGCTTTTGACATCACCATTGGCACCACCAGCACCTTCGTTATCTTTGTTTGTATTGGATCCAGTGTTTATTACCGACCCATCAATCTGAGGAGATCCAGCTGGAGTTTTGTCTAAGGTATGGGATAAAGAATCTAAGAGTTGATTATCCATATGGTGGGCATTAAGCATGTAGATGATTAACGGAATGAAAACCACCAAGCATAAAAGGGCTATTCGCTGTTGTGATTTACCTGGCATAGTGTCTAACTAACTGCTTCTCTGTAGAAAAATTAGATTTATAACAATCAACGTATCAATGTTGGATTTCACCTTCAACTTTAAAAGCATATTATAAAACAAGGTGCGTATCGGAAGACGTGCGAGAACAGATGCAGAGCATATGAAGAAGATGAAGAAAGATTAACAGGAGAAGAGTCAATAGTGATGAAAAGAGTATAGTGAAGGATGCTGAAGAGTTTTCACTCAAGAGAAGTAAGTGATAATAAATTATCAAACATTGGCTGAATTAGTTCATTGAGCTGGGATGAATATTCTGATGCATTGAGGATATGGTCACGTGAGTCAAACTGACTCTATGGTACATGTGTGTTATCCATACAAGTTTCCATACATTTTCAAGCCAAGTGCCATACAAGTTCCAAACAACTACACATTCTCATATCCTGACTCCACATTCACCCATTCCCACATCCCCACCACATAAATCCAGTCTTCATAGAAATCAAAATCATTCATCTCGTCATACTGCAGCGCGATCAGACAAATATCATCAAATATAAATCCAACAAACTAACATGGACGGGTGGAATCAATTCAACAACGCATTGAATGTTGGATCAACTCTATTGAACTACTCGGACCCTAACTTTGCCAAAATCGTTGCTGCCCGAAAGGCTTTGCAAATCAAAGTGGAATCAGAAACCCCAGCAGAAGACTCCGACGCAAAACATGACAAGCTGATTATCGAATTATATTTGGCCGCTGGGGACGGCGATTTGGTGACCCTAGAAAATATGCTTCGTCAGAATCCACAATATGTGAATCAACTTTTTCCCGAAGATCATGGCGCCACTTTATTGATTTATGCTATATGCTTTGATCAGAGCCATATAGTCGACAGCTTATTGTTTCACCACTCTGCTGACCCCGATGTGCATGATAACGTGGTTTATTTCACGCCGTTGATGTGGGCCGTGTATTTCAACCAATTAGAAATCGTCAAGAGTCTTTTGAATCAACAGGCGGACCCATACTTGAGTCCTAAGCAAGATGGCAAGAATGCAGTGTCATTATTAAACCCCGAAAACCTGGAAATGGCCGAATACTTCCGGTCCCATAACTTACTGAATAAACTGAATCAAATGGAAGATGATCCGTTCTTTAAATCCGATTTCCAGCCTAATGATGAGATTGATAACTTATCCAATCAGATTAAATTACAATCCATTTCGGCCGATACTACGCAACTAATGGCTGACGAAGATGAAGAAGACAACGACTACAACGATGAACACGAGCTATCAAAGGATCACGTGTTGGTCCAGTTGAAAGAATTTGAATATGACAAAGTGTTGCCGGATGAATATATTAAATACACTGATAGTGATATTCCTCTGTTGCTAGATTTTATCTTCAACTTGCGGACAGATAAAGTGTCTTATCAACATGATACAAAGGTTCCTGCTGCCATTGTGTTCCAATTGATTAGGTACGCTCATTTGAAAGTGGAAAGCAAAGAATTGACAGAATTCACTTTTGATTGTTTCATTGCAAGATTGAGGTCTGTTACCAATACCAAATCCGGAGTTTTCAATATGATAATTCATGATGATCCAAATTCGGTAGGGGGAGCTGGTGATATTGTTTTATTAAGTTATTGGCTTTCAGTAATCCAGTTTCTTCATTTTTACTTTTGCAAGAACGAACTCTATAAAAGTCATCCTGTGTTCTTACAAGAATTGATTAATATTGTCCAATCCTTGGTATCCACCTTGTCATTCTCTATCAATTCTCGGTTGAATTTGTTGGTGGACGATTGCTTATTGAACTTTACTAATTTAGTAGACGTGTCAAACATATTATATGCCAAAGATTGGAATTTATTCAAGTCCAAGAAGAAATTGAACTCCAATAGTTTTGATGACATCTACGATATGTTATACCCTCCAAATCAGACCGAATTAATGAAACCATCTCCATTAAAATACATTCAAACTTTGGGAGCCTTAGACTACGTATTGAGCTTGCACCTGGTAGACAACTTGATCAGGTTTCAATGTTTCTCCCAAGTGTTTTATTATATAAATGCCATTATCTTCAATAAGATAATTTCCCAATCCAAGTACTGTTCCAGAGCCAAGGCGATTCAAATCAGATTGAATATCTCCACCATTGAAGATTGGTTGAGGTCTCATAATTACAAGATTTATAGACCCGATACTTTAGGAGGATTAGACCAGCTTATTCGCTCGAATTTCGGACTCACTAATGTATTGAATGATGATCCAAAAACCAATAAAAGGAATCCTCAAAACTTGGTATTTTATTATAACTCGATTTATTTCATCGGCAAAACTCAATTGCAGCCCACCATTGAATTGTTGCAATTCTTACAGTGTATGTCCCTGTTGACAGATGAAGAAAGTTTGATCAATACCATCAACCAATTCGACTACTTGAATTATTTCCAGTTGACCAAAATTACCAAAAACTATAAGTATGAAGTTGAAGAGCCCAAATTGGCCAAACCGTTGGTGAATGTAATCAAGCGGTTGATGAATGAACAAGGTGATAATCAAATCAAAATGATTAATTTGAGCTATATGATTCAAAACAAGTTACTTCTGAAAGAGTACAATATTTATATCAACCCTAACCATGTATACCCAGCAGCGTTACCTAACTTAGCTGAATTGATCAACAACTACGGATCGGGATTAGGAGGAGTCAGAACCTTAAGAGCAAAGAAGTATCAACCTTCCTTACCAATAGACGTATTGGATGATATTGATGAACTCTTATCCCACAACAAACACGACCTCAATGATACTTATGACTACGAACAGGATAAAGCTGAAGACGATGATGAAGATGATGCTAACAAAAGTGGCGATGAAATAGACCAAAAACAAAATGGTCCTCAAGAGAAAGGAAATAAAGGAGACGAATTATTCCGACAAGTGCAAATGCCCGGTTCATTGGTCCACAAGAACTGGGGAGACGATGACATTGAAACCAATCCATGGTGAGACGACAGCATAGCATGAGAATGTATACATACGTCTATAAAAGTTTATAACCACACCATTCTTTAATATACACATACAAATATGAAACTGGCTATAATCGTAGTGATTCACGTGCTTTGTGTCATGTGACCGTACCTGAAATTTTATGCACTCCTAACCGGCTCCCAACCTTTATGGCCCGATTAGGAAAGCCAAACATCGCCAAATCATGTTCATGAACCCAAACATACTCTAAACAACACAATACATGAACCCCGGAATCATATGTGTTCTGTACCAATCGTAGGTTCTAACCAACCTGAGGCTTAACCTCTGCTCTTGGCGTAACCATAGAACTAGTAGCATTGCTCCAACATAACACTATACAAATAGTAGCTGGCTATTTCCAAGCACCAACAAAATTCCTATTGTTACCACTATTCATATTTCCCTCCAGTTGCTACCACGATGTTTTCTTGTCTACCACCACTATTGTGGTGCTAATAGCTCCAGCCCGTGTCGCTGGCAACACTGCCATTTTAAGAATCGCGATTGTTAAATGGCTGCAAAACAATTGCAGTCTCATAACGCAGGAACACGGAACGAATCATTGACGGAAATGAAAAACAAACGACAAAAAGAACAAGACTAAACACATGAACGTCAACAATTTGAACATTTTGGGGTGTACAGGAGTCGAATGCAGACACACAGGATTCTTAGGTGGCACAATAAGGCGATCAGCTCTTCGAAAGCCTAAAGCTATCCCTGCACCATCCAACGTACACTTACATTCTGGTTACTCACAGCCAGGCTCCACACCGATTCTGCAGATCATTTTGTATATATATTTAGCACTGTTTGTTGTAGATTTACAATTTTTTTGAACCATCAAAATGTTATTGATCTATCTTTTACAAATTGCTTTGTTGATGGTCCCAGTATTGGGGGCCGACGGGAAATTCTATCGGATGGACTTCGATATTAAGAAGGGTAGTAAGCTTGTTGATGCAGTTCATGATTTTGTAGAAGGTATTACTGATGATTTGGGCTTGAGTAAAAGAGATAATGATACTCATACCATGGATTTATCCAATGAAAGAGCATTTTACATTGCTCAAGTAAAGCTTGGGACTCCTGCCAAGGATGTCAAAGTATTGGTTGATACTGGATCTGCTGACTTATGGGTCATGTCTACCAAGAATCCATACTGTCAAGCTAATGGTGGAGACATCAACTGTGAAAGATATGGAACCTATAATGAAGATGCTTCATCTACTTTCAGTAAAAATGATACTGAATTCTCTATCCAATATTTGGATCAGACCTTTGCTAATGGGACTTGGGGTCAAGAAACCATTGAGGTTACTGATGGCTTAACTCTTAAAGATGCTAATTTTGCCGTGGCTGATCAATCTGACTCCAATGTAGGAGTGTTTGGAATTGCTTATAAAAGATTAGAAAGTACTAAAAGTCTCTACGATAACTTGCCAGTTCAAATGAAACAACAGGGGTTTATCAACAAAATTGCTTACTCCTTATACTTGACTTCTTCTGAAAGAAACACTGGTTCGGTGTTATTTGGAGGTATTGATCATGCTAAATACAGTGGAGAGTTAGCCAAGTTTGATATTCCTCCTCATCAAGGTGAAACGGTTTACTTGCAAATTCCTTTAACTAGTATTGAAGTCAACATTGATGCTAGTTCCTTGCCTTCTGGCTCTGATTCTGAATCGGCATCTGCAACTCCTCCAAGTGCCCCAACTACCTTGAGAACTGCCACCTCCAGTATATCTCCACATCCAACTATTGCTGCCGTTACCAGAAGAGGTTACGAAAACAATACTTCTGACGGAGGAAAAAACAACACCATCAACACTCCTAATGTCAATGCCTTGTTAGATTCAGGTACCACTTTATCTTATTTCAGTCAAGAAATCGTGGATCAAATTATTGACAAAGTTGATCCAAACGCTACTTTCAATGGGAACATCGGTGGATACGAAGTGGCATGTACTTTAAGACAACAAGGTAATAATATGACCTTCAACTTTGATAATAAAAAGAATATCGAAGTGCCATTATCTGATTTAATTATGGTTGCTGGTCAAAATAATCAAACCGGGAAATCCATTTGTATGTTGGGAGTAGCTGAGAGTAGCTACACCATCTTAGGGGACAACTTTTTAAGACACTGTTACTCTGTTTTTGACTTGGAAGACGATACTATTTCCATTGCTCAAATGAACTGGAACGATGAAGAAGAAGATATCGAAACTATTAACTAGACGCCAATTTTTTCTTTTAGATTTATGTAGACTACGCTAAAAATGACAATAAAAACCAGTAAAATTATATTAAATTATCGTAGCCTGACTATATACATGTTGGGGATTAAAGAAATTACATCTTGGACAAGAAGTTATTGTCTTTAATCTTAGCGGTATTTTGTTTCTTCAACTGTTTTCTTCTCCATTTCATGAAATCGTTTTCTCGTAATAATTGTTCTTGCTTCTCTTTATTCAAACAGTCCCATAACCATTCGGGATACTCGTGGTCTTCCAACGCTACTGGTTCGTTACCACTCTTTCTCATCTTTAAGTTCAAAACTGTTCCTGCTGCACAGGACGACTTGACCCTCTCATTCATGGCGGTCCGGGAAACCGAAAATGCTCTTACTGGTATTATCCTAGCTGCCCACATGATATATGCTATGAAATGAAATATCGACAGAAATGCTTTATAAATAGACTATATTCAACAGTATCAACTACACCATAATCAAAAATTTTTCAACTAGCGCGAGTAGTGGAATGCACGTAAAATTTTTAATGGAAGAAATCGAAGGAAGAATTTTTTCAAATCGTAGCAAAGCTGTTCTTATTTGTAAATACTGAACACAAGGCAGAATAAATCAAAATGGCTCCAAAGAAGAAAGTCGTTCAAGAGAAACCTATTTTGTTAGGAAGACCAGGAAACAACTTGAAATCCGGGATTGTAGGGTTAGCTAATGTTGGGAAATCTACTTTTTTCCAAGCTATCACTAAATCTCCTTTAGGGAACCCAGCCAACTATCCATTCGCCACCATTGAACCAGAAGAAGCTAGAGTTATTGTTCCATCTCCTAGATTTGATAAATTATGTGAATTATATAAACCAAAATCCGAAGTTCCAGCCTTCATGACCGTTTACGATATTGCTGGTTTAACCAAGGGAGCTCACTCTGGGGAAGGGTTGGGGAACAATTTCTTATCCAACATTAGAGCTGTTGATGCAATTTTCCAAGTGGTCAGATGCTTTGAAGATTCGGATATTATCCATATTAATGATGAAGTTAACCCTACTGCTGATTTGGAAATCATCTTGGATGAGTTAAGATTGAAAGATATTGAATTTGCCCAAAAACATTTAGAAGGATTAGATAAGATCACTAAAAGAGGGGGTCAATCCTTGGAGGTCAAGAAGAAGAAAGAAGAAACTGAATTAGTCAAGAGAATCATTGAATTATTGGAAAGTGGCCAAAGAGTAGCTAACCAAACCTGGACTGCCAAAGAAGTTGAAGTCATCAACACCATGTTCTTATTAACCGCCAAACCTTGTATTTATTTGATTAACTTATCCGAAAGAGATTATATCAGAAAGAAGAATAAGCATTTATTGAAGATCAAAGAATGGGTAGATAAACACTCTCCTGGTGATGTCATCATCCCTGTATCTGTATCTTTGGAAGAAAAATTAGTTGGAATGGAAACTGAAGAAGAGAGAGAAGCTTATTTGAAGGAAATCGGTGGACAATCTGCTTTACCAAAGATTATTACTACCATGAGACAAAAGTTAGATTTAATCTCTTTCTTCACTGGAGGTCCTGATGAAGTAAGAGAATGGACCATCAGAAGATTTTATACTGCTCCACAAGCTGCCGGAACAATTCACACAGATTTAGAAAGAACCTTTATCTTGGCCCAAGTCATAAAATACGATGATTTGATAGAGCTTGGTGATGAAAATAGCGTCAAAGCTGCTGGTAAATTGTTGCAAAAGGGTAAAGATTATTATGTCGAAGATGGTGATATTTTATACGTCAAGGCTGCTGATGGTAAAGCTCGTTAATCGTGTATAGTTAATGTAATCTTTCTGTATTCATCTCGTAGCTTGTATATTGCTTATAGCTGCTAAGTTATTGCTTATAGCTACTATATTTGGCTGCAACAAAGCCCAGTGCGCACACGAGGTGCTGCTGAGCCTTGGCTGTCAAAAATTGCATCAACAATAGTAAAAAAGTTATATTAGCATTGACAGGAATATATAAGGACAACTATACCCACCAGAGGATTCATCGGTGTAGTGTCACCTTAAGTCGAAGAATCAACTTATTTTTTTTATTAGCTGCTTGACTCCGCAAAATCAGGTACAGACATGTCAGTATGAGGTTTTCTGTCAAACGAATAAGTATCGCCATAGCAGGGTTCCTTTTCCTGATCGCCCTTTGTGGTTTCTTAAATATGCATTTCCTGGATCCTTTCACGCCCCAATACTTCCAAAAGCTTGATGCCCTGACAAAGTCCCATATTTACTATAAAAACTACCGCTATGAACAATTGAAACCATTCTTGGATTCCCATGCTCATTTTGAATCAGAGCCTATAGAAGAACGTTGTAAGGTGTTTTTTGAAGATTTTATGAATAAAAACCCTAATTGGATGTTTCCTGAGTTCAAAGACAACCGGTATAGTAAGGATATTGATAAACTGAATGGATTTTTCACTCGTGCTATCAACAAAATCTCCGAGAAGCGTCTGAAGAAAGGTGGGTCTCCCAAAGTAACTTTAAGTGAAAAGACTCACACTATGGAAGACTTCTCTAGAATCAGCGAGAGAACGTTGAAAATCGATCAACAAATGGCTGACTCTATCTCACTTTTAAGAGTATATGGCAAGTGTTTTCTAGATAAAGACATCAATAAGAAAATCAATAATCAGAGATTATACAATAGAGTGTCGGAAAAAATGTTTCCATACTTAAATTTCCGTTTGCCCACATTTGAAATTTACACTGACAAGAATGAATCGGTGATCTTCAATAATGGGTTGCCCGACTATACAGAGGGGGGTTTCAATGGTCAAGTGCATCAGCCTAGTGAGAATGAAAACTTGATCCAATTTTACCAAAACACCGTAAATGGTAAAGGTATAGTTTTATCGGCCAGTCCTAGACATTGTAAAGACATTGCTCGATTAATCCGTGTGTTAAGAGCGTTGAATAATCAATTGCCAATAGAGATCATTATTCGAGCTAATCTTACTAGAGCTGCCAAAGATTCAATCTTGATAGCAGCCAATGAAAGTTTAGAAGAGTTGATTGAAAGTTCTAGTGATACCGACCGTGTACTTCCAGAGTTGGATTTAATTGACCAGTGTAAAAAGTTGGATTGTAAATATCCTAAACAGAAAATCACTTTCAATAATATCAAGTCTTTAACAAGGGAAAGACGATTGTTTGCTACTTACAATAATAAATTAATTGCCCTTGTTTTCAGTACGTTCAAAGAAGTAATATTGTTGGATGCAGACACGGTTCCTTTAGTTGAAATCGAAAGATTCTTCCAATCGGATGAGTATAAGTCCACCTCCACTTATTTCTTCAAGGATAGAAGTTTGAGAGATACAAATGACTATTTGGAGACCAATTTCTTCAGAAGATTATTCCCATTAAATGAAGATTCCCTCGACAAGGTATTTGACATCCCCATTTTAGATAGCCATGCCGAGAATCTCGTGAACAACAATTTTTTGAGAGGTTATAGGCATTATCAGGAAGCTGGTGTATTAGTCATTGATAAATCCAAGCACTTCTTGGGCATGCTTATGCTATTACCTTTGGGGATATGGAAAGAACCGGTGAAGACCTCAGTATGGGGTGATAAAGAACTTTATTGGATTGCATTGTTGATGGCTGGTGATAACAACTTCAAATTCAACAAATATGAAGCGGCAAGTGTTGGTCAGGAAACTCCCGACGCCTTTAAATTATATGATGACTCCAAGACCAAAGAAGTATGTTCTAGTCATCCAGGACATGTAAATCACCTTGGTGAACTACTTTGGATCAACTCAGGGTTTGTTTACTGCAAGAAGAATGGAAGCTATAGAGATAGGGATAGATACCCGTTCAATAAGTACTCTGCCGAGGAAATAAGGGCCGTGTATGAGTCGCCATTAAGAATTACTCATGCCTTAATCCCTCCTTCGTTACCTGACCTCAGAATTTTGGATGATGAAACTAACCATAAAAAGGAGAAAGAAATGATGAAAAGTTGGAAACAGCGGAAACCAGACGCTGATGAAATCCCTGATTACGAGAAAAAAGGATTATTCAGTCCCAAGATAGACTACAGTCCACAAAAAGGTTGGGTCAAGACTGGTAAATGTACCAGCTACTTCTACTGTGCCTATAACCAGATTGAATCTTATGGTTCTGCTAAAGACCTTGATTCAGGAGAGTTTTTTGCATTTGATGAAACCAAAAGTGCCAAATATGACTTTTTGGGAAAACTTTGGGTGGCTGGTACCATCAAGAAGAGTGTAAAGAATATTCCAGATCCAATTAAGACTCAGTCGTGATACAAATCAAAATCCATGTATTATAGAACAATAAACCATAACTAAATATTTAATAAATTCTCTTTTTATAACACTTGAGTAGCAATGGTATGACTACCCATAATCCGCTTCAAGTAAACTTTACCATCCTTAATCTCTTTGTCGTCATCAGTGACAGTTTCCTCTAAAATAGCATTGATTTTCTTTTCAACCTCAAGTTTTTCTTCATCCGGTAAGTCAGTGATGAATGATCTGGTTAACCAGTAATGATAGACAAATTTGGCTTCCATTAATGCTGTCAGATAACTGTACCTTTCTGTTTGAATCGGTTTGAAAAATTCGTTCTCCATCAATAACGGTTTCCAAAGCCCCTGTCTATATTGAGGCACATTAACATCAAAAGAGTACATATAATCGGTGACTTTCCGATTCCAATTGTGGAGTGACATGACCTGCTTACTAAATTCAAACGATTTTTTAGGATCACTAGGTGCCTCAAAGGGAATACTTTCATCTAAATAATACTCAACTCTAGGACGTGGTTCGAGTAATTCCTGGGGTTTCGAAGGACCATCAAAATTCCAAATACACCCGAAAGTCCCTGAACGCTTCAATACCCGGCTCATCTCCTTCAAAGAAGCTGTATCACTAAACCAGTGGAACCCCTGAGCAATGATAATAGAATCAACCGAATCATCAGGTAAAGGGATCCTATAGGAGGAGCCTTTATGAGCAGTAATATCAGGAAAATTCTGTTTGAAAGTCTTAAGCATCCCTTCACTAGGTTCAACAATAATTAAATTCTTACTCCATCCATGCTTTACCAAATTTTTGGTGAATTTCCCAGTACCTGCTGCTAATTCTAAAATCACCTTATCAGTGTTGTAAGATTGATCCCCCCTCTTTAAGTTCAAATCTTCCAACAAGCCGTCGGTGATTTCCGGCATAAAGTTGGGTCTTAATTGATCATAAGATTCATGGTTGCTATTAAAGCTCTTAATAGCCACATTGTGTGCTTCTTGTGTCATTCTGTTCTTGTACAATGAAACGAGTCTCCTTATCATTAGAATCTGTCAACGGTCCTGTCAAAAGGATCTGCTGCGCGTCCGAGACGGCACGCCGGCAAAATGCTCCACAGTGTCGCAAAGTGCTCCACAGTATTGCAAAGTGCTCCACAGTATTACAACAGCTCTAATTAAATCGTTCTATTGCATATATACACGTATAAATATAAAATCGTCGCATGTTACCATTCGTAACTCATTAAATACTAAACCCATGTTGGTTGCTGAATCTTTCAAGTCTTGCTAAATTAATATCATCATTCAACAGTTGAAAGCTGGTCTTGAACATTCTGAGAATGCTCAATTTTTCCTGAGGCTTCTGTTCATTGAGTAAAATTTCCCACGAATTGAACTTGATATAGTTTCCTAATTCCATTTCTGAGCCGGTAGCTGGCACCAACTTGTTGAAAATAATGGACAAATTATTGACATCCTTCAGGTTGGTCAAGTTTTCAATCAATAATTTGAGGTTTCCAACCGAAAGCCTACGGATATTAAATATGGAGCAAGCATTCAAAATCTTTGTAAACGAAAGTTTGAGCTGGTTAAGTTTAGTCAACACGTATTCCATTATATCCTGTTGATGCATGTTGATCAACTTTTTATTCAGGCTGTAAATGGTAGACAAGTTCTCTGAATTCAGCAATTGACTGAAAACCTCGCTGCATAACTCCGCGGTAGACCGTCTGTCAAAAACTTCATTCTTGAAGAACTTAGATTCATAGTCATTAGCCACATAATACTGATTGATCAAGGAGCTTAAGGTATCATTCTTCAAGATTTGTTTGACTGACTCTGGATTGGAAAATTTGCTTCTAATTATCTCGTTGAATCTTTGATATTGATTTGTCAACAATAAATTGTGCAAACAAATTGCCAATAAATTCTCATTGGTGAAACCTTCAGGAAAATATGTATCAAGAAGCTGTTCCACTTCCTTGTACTCTCCATTAACTTGTAATAATTGTAAGTACTCAATCATCTGCGATGTCGAGAATTGACCAAGTAAATTGCTTTGCGTAATCTGTTGTTTCAACAAATTGAACAAGTACTTGTTATTGGAGTTTTGCACATTCTGTATGAACAAGTCGATCAATTTCATGTCAGTTATCTCATAATTCTTCAAGATGTTAATACTAACTTTGTCGAGATTTTCTTTGACCAACACTTTCAACAAATCATGTTCACTGTTATCCACAGCAATCACATTTTTTATGAACTGATCAAATTTGATCTTCTTCATATGGTTAAGCAAAAAGTCCTTGTTAATCATCATCAATAAAGTATCGTAATTGAACATAAATCCTTGGTTGGATAAACTGATAAATCTATTCATCCCCTTGTTGTAATTCAAATTCAATGATAAATTCAAGCTGAGATACAAATCAGGCGATTCAACAAGCGACATCTCACTAGGAACAGGAATTTGTAAATAGTTCATGGTGTCTACCATTGAGTCGGAGTACTCATCAATACTTTGATAAAACTTCTTGAAGTTATTTATCAAGTTCTCTTTGAATTTGGTTAAATCTTCATCCAAGTTTATATAAATAATCTCGGGGTTTTCGAATTCATTGATTAAAAGACTTTGGTAGTACAAAACCTTTTCCATTTCTTGATTAGACATATTCAAATGGTTCTTTTCTGAATAATCTATCATGTACTTTGAGAATTGAATTAATCCGTAAATCTTATCATTGACCAAATCAAAGGTACTGAAAATGTCCTTAATCAATAAGGAATTCATCAATTGGTTAAAGGTGAACTGATTATCGTGAACAATCAATCCGTTCACAACCTCTGAGAAATAGTCATTCAATTTACCATGAGATTTATAAATGTTTCCTTGCTGAGAAACCAAATCAACCAAAACCTCAAAATAGCTGCTTTGATTGTGTTTCATTCCCTCGCGATAGTATTTGATCAACTTCTTGAACACCATCAAGTCTATCAAGTCATTGTTGACTAAAATAGCCTTAGTCAATTTGAAAATCGAGTCAGAATCATTCAAGTCAACAGACAAATTAACAGCACTGGAGTTGACTACAAAGTCCTTGCGGATCAAATTGTAGTCGATCATATACCAGATATTTTGATATAACTGCTGTTGGTCTTTACAAACTTCCTCCAAATTAGTTTGAGATTTCATGGACTCCAACTGATAGTAAGACAGCACAAACTTGTCAATCAAATTGTTGTACAATGCCATTGACAATTCGGGAACAAAATTTAACTTGTTGAATTCCAACAATAATGAATAAGCCTGATTCACATCGTAGTTGGAAAACTCGATCAAATAGTTCGATAACAAGTCCGAGATTTTGTCCTTGGAAGCCTTACCATAATTCTTTTTGAAATCTAACAAAATTGAATCCAAAAACTTGGTTGAAGTTTCTAAATTGTTGGTCTTTATAAATTCAACAATCATAGATTGATAAATTTGATAATCATTATTAACTGTGAATTGTGACTTATCAACACCAGCCACCTCCTTATAATTGTTATACAAGTGTAAGATAAATTGGTAGCAATCCTGATTCGATTTCAAAATATCGAATTTTTGGAACTGGTTAGTCAATTGAATCAACTGATCATAATAATCGAATTCACGAGAGTTTTTAATCAAATTGTTAAAGATGACACTCAATAATTCTCCATGAGCCAAATTAGGGAAGGTAGTCAAAATCTTGAATAATTTAGGATAAATGACATCCAACGACAAATGTTGAAGCTCTTTGATTGATAAAATTAATTCCAAAGTAATGACAGCAAACTCTTGTCCCTTGACATAAGATTCGTTATGTAAAAAGGCAGGAAGGTTATCTGACTTATAAACCAGAATTGAATTCACACAACCATCTAACAACCCATTGATAAGAATATTGAAGGTATCATTATTAGGCTTCAAATTTTCATCGGCCACATTCAATAAATCCTGATACACCGTCAATAAATTGGTGAGTTTAATTTCGATATCCTCTAAATTAACTCCACTATTCAAATCTCTATTGATAATAGAACGTAAGACCTGGTTATATAATTCGATGGAAGGCAAAGATAAATTATTTCTGGTTAAAGACTGATAAATTGGGTACACCAACTCCAAATTGGAACCAGTGGTTTCATACTCTTCGATCTTGCTAATTTGAGTAGCCTTAAATTTGGATAAATCATGGTCATCTTCATCGATTTCAGTGGCATCGACTTCAGTGGCATCCACCGGTGGTGGAGTATTCTGGTCTAAAGATGAAACCACTGGAGACCTTGTACTGGAGGATAAATGTCTGGCAAATATCAATGACGAAGTAGACCTCCTGGACTTCATGTCTTCAATATGATTATAGATACATTGATTCAATCTCAGAATGAAAAACTTGACCAACTTAGGAACTATAAAAGGTAATGTAAGGTTCAAAGGATCAAATTTTATGACATTGATATGTCTACATCTGTGTCTATCAGTGTCTCTATTGAAAATAGTATAATAGAGCCCATAATGGCCAGTATCAATACTTAAATAGCTTTCAGAATGTTGAGAAGGATGAGGACCATCACCTCTATACATCCGAGTAAACTGCTGGTAAAATTTGGTAATGGACTGGTTGTTTAAGTAACTGGAAGTACTCTGGAAGAATTGGATTGGGGCTGGGCAACACTTATGCCCTATAAACGATCCAAACACCATTGTTTCCCGTGTTAATTATATGTTTCAGTTGTTTCAACCTATCAGCTGACGCCGAGCGTAAAAGATATCCACGATTCACTCGATATCAACTAATATTTTAGCGAATAACAACCACGTCTACTACCCCTTGAAAGAAAACACTTAATAAAAGCAAACAACAAACTTTATAACTCCTTTTCGTTTACGGTGAAAAAATTGGTAAAAACGTCGTGGCGGCGATGAAAAGGCGTTACATGTCCGCGCCGTTCCGATCACAGCCGGTGGCACGGCATGGTTACGGCCATTTGCTCGATCCGAGCGATGGTTCCGATGCTGGCCGTGGTTTTCCAGCACATTCTTCGGACCCGAATCGTCTTTCTGTCACTTTTGTGGTGTGCAGGAGTCGGGATGTTTGAGTCATCGATGATTATATTGTTCGTATATATGATATAATTCGCCTCTCTACTGGTCTATAAGTGACAATTCTATAATTCTCCTTAATTGTTCTTCCTCATCTCCTTCAGCTGTTTCAGGGACTTTGGTCTCCTGTTCTTGTGTGGTTTGTATCTGTTCTTGTTCTTGTCTAGACATCTCCAAGATCTTCTCTAACTCCTGATCTTCAGGACTTTTGGTATGACTACTTTCACTCAATGCTAGGGCCATAGTTAATTCGTCTTCGCTAGTAAGATCGGCACCATTATACTTGTCGTACATCTCCCCTAATTTAGTCTGTTGGTACTCTTCTAAATCATAATCTTCTAGTTGATCTTTTATGACTTTTAGGGTATTTTTCTTATTATTTTCCGTCATATTCAACTTCTTTCTCTTTTCACTATTATTGCCATTACTGTCATTCCCATAAACACCATCATTGATTTCTCCAAATTGGAAATACTGGACTAGATCTCCACACATGATGACTCCGTTGGTTTTATGGAAAGATTCATTAAGTCGTATATGTTTCACCGGGATCTTGTTCTGAAACATATAGCTATATTTCTTGGGGAATTTCACTGAAGACTCCCTGATGAACTTACCGGTAAATATATCATGGATATTGCAGTACCCATTATACCCACCTAGAACAATCACAGAACTATTCAATTCAATAGCATTGACTCCGGTATCATCTCCTATTATACTGCTCATATGCTTATATTTGAAATCACTGTAAAACCTGCATCGGATTTTAATATCTTTGGATGATTCTCTTACATTCCAAATAATAACCTCGTTATCTTGCAATACATTAGCATAAAATAATCCATCTTTGCCAATCACATTATTTCCTTTGAAATATTTCCCTTGATTGGGGGGTGTTAGTTGTTGCAATTTTCCCAAAAGAATCGGTTGTTGAAAATTAAGCTCTCGAGTATAATCATGTCGATAGTTTATAACTTGCATTTTATGATAATATCTGAATATAATGTTGCCATATTCAAAATCATGATCAATTTCCAGTGGAAAATCCGTTTCAAACAATGGAACATCAATTTTTTTCAAATCGAAGTTTTGAATGTTTATAATGTATATGGCAGTTTGGGTGGTAGCTACTATAGTAGTCTTGAAGTCGGATTTCAAATGGTTAATATGGGAATCAAGGAGTAACGATTTGATTAATGATCCAGATAAATTAAATAACAGGACCTTCCCCGAGTGGAACCCTGCTATTATATCCAACTTTTGTTTATGCTTATCGAAATCCATATTTAAATCAAGGGCAACTATACTATCCACTATTTCTGCATCTTCATCTTCAATGATCGTAGTTATGGAAGATCTACCTCCAACGGATGTTGACGTGATTAGATTCTTCATATATAATCCTCCGTGTCCACTTGAAAACACCAAATAGTTCCAGTTGATGCTATAAACAACCACAGCAAATTGATTTCCTGGAATAAACGTCTGATTCTTACCATTATGTAGAGAACATATGGTGATGCTATTAGTGATCTTGCAATAAGTTAAGAGCTTATCGGACTGGAAATTGGTAAGAACATAATCATTGTTTGCCAAGAAGATTTCACTCAAGATCTGATAGTTGATATGCTTTGTTACCGATTTCTTCCATTTCTTTAGGTTGTTAACCCGGCTCAAATACTCAACAATCCAGTTATCGGTAAAGGCAAAACTGGGGAATATTTCTTCATTGCCGAACTTATTACGGAAACTTTTCTCCCAAATAGATTTGTCTGATATTATATGGTTCCAGTACCGACATACAAGTCGTAAAGAATTAAGTTGAACGAGTTCAAGGTTTCCAAATATCTCCACAATAACTTCAGATGGCAACTCGTTTATGGTCATATAACCTTCACTTCTACCGTTTTCGGAATCTACTGCCCCAATATCGTTACCTAAGGTATCCTTCACTGACATCTCCACTCTCAAAACTGTCTGTTGGGCAATAAGTCTACGGAGCAAACCTGCCTTACGCCTAGAGGATATTTAAAATCGCTATTTATATTAGTGAGATGCGAAAATTGATTTTATCTTCTCTGCCAACTACAAGCTGTTTGTGGAGAGAGGATGGAATTGCAAGCGAATATTCCCGTGTTTGAAGACGACTTATACTCCACGAAGAAGAAGTCTGTTCTGGTAATCTCGTGCTAACTACAACAACCTAAATCCATTGAAACTTTGTTGATATCTAATACTATAATAAACCACGAGGCTGCATTTGCAACCATAGATTGCGAATGTAGACCAATCACACAGAAAATTTTTTTTGGCTGAAAAATTTCATCATTTACCTTTAAAGATGCTGGAAGCTTCTAATGAAGTGAATGCTCCAACAGAAGCAGCCGTTGTTGAAGTGCAGCCCTTAAGGTTGAAGATACAATTGCCCAAGTGTGTTTCTAATAAACCACAATATGTCGAAGTGGACACAACTCTAGATGAAACTTTGTCTCAGCTCAAAGAGACCTTGAGTTTAATTCCCAAGACTGAAAATTTGACTAATTATAGTGTTTACTATAAGAATATCAATTTGTTCCAGAATTTCCATGACTTCTCCACATTTGAAGAAGTGGTGGAAGCTTTGACCGGAAGTAAGACTGTTGAACTGTTGGGATTGACTTTACTGGAGAAACCGTATAATTTGTCTGAGGTTTACGCTCATTTGTTAAAATTCAGACAGGTTATTGGTTTACATTATTTAGATAAATCCACTTTTGATTTCGGGGTTAATGGTGGGGTTAGTAAATTCAATGACCTTGATCTTACCGAACCAAAGAAACAAGAAGAACAAGAACCGAAACAAGAATCAGAAAATGAGAAAGATAAAGAGGATTCCCCGGAGGTGACGGTATCTCCCGAGGATAAAGCTGTTATAAGTGCAATTGTTAACTCCTTGGTTGATGATAATCAAACTGAAAATAAATACAGTCATTTGAGTAAGTTCAACAGCCCATACAAGAGTTTTAAATTGCCAATTAAATCTTTATCGCTCTCCCAATGGTCTCCAGTTCCACCTCAGCAGAAACTCAGAGGTGATTTATTGTATTTAGTCTTGACCACTTTAGAAAACGAAACTTTCCAGATTACCTGTAACCACTCCGGTTTTTTTGTTAATAAGTCTACAACTGGTAAATTCAACCCTCTCATGAAGGTTGACAAGGTTTCTTCTAAGCAGTTTATTTTCTTTGATTTGGTGAAACAAGTGTCCCCACTTTTTGAGAAAACTTTGATTCAAAATTTGTCCAATTTAAATTCTACCTTCAAGAATCCTGAATCTTATTTAATCCCAAACAACTCGTTCCCAAATTACCCGTGGATTATCAATGAGGAATCTGAGGACAATATTGATTCTTTCAATATTGGAGACTCATCTCAAAATTTTGTTTCTGTTTTAGACAACGGGGCCGATGGAGTTAATGTCGTCAAAGATTGGAATGAAGAGTTTCAATCGATAAAAGAATTACCAAGAGCTTCTATCAATGAGAGAATCTTGAGAGACAAATTACTTTTCAAGTTGATTTTTGATTTCAATAAAACTGCCACTAGCACTGCTATAAACATTGTGAATGGCGATTTGACCGCTATAAATATCAGTAATGATCCCTATGAATTAACATACTTGAGAAATGGGATTTTCTATTCCTTTAGTATTGATGCTACTGGTGGGTTCCAAGACTCTGGTGATCATGAAGCAGCTAGATACACAAGTTCAAAGGATTTAAATGCTATCAAATTATTGAATAGAATTGACTCTAATGATGTTCACAATTTGTTGACTTGTATTGTTGATTACATGGGGAAGAGAATTATCTGTCAAGCTCCTATTCCTGGGATATTCCAAGAATTGAAAAATGAAACTGATATAGATGTTGAAAAGGTTATCCATGGATTGGCCTCGGATAACTCCAGGATTTTGTTCAATGAAAGATTCAATGACTCTTTGAAAACTTTGGCTGATGGTTTCCATTTGAAACCTCACACGGTGGAAATGGATGCTAATAATATCAAATGTGAAGAGAAATTGTTAGCTACAAAAGACATCAAAGGTATAGCTGGGACTGATGGTCGTAGATATATCATTGATTTATTTAGAACTACTCCTTTGGATATCGAATTCATTGAAAAGAATTTTGATGCCAACAGCAACTTATCATATCCTCATAAAGAAACTTTAGTAAGACATGAAGCTGTTGAGGAATGGTGGAAACGTGGTATTGCTTCATTGTTCAAGTTGGAGACTGAGAAGTATGAGAAGGATAATAAGAAAGAAACAGACTCTGAGACGAATGAAAAGCCTCAAATCTTACTTAGGGGCGATGAAGTATCGGTAAATGCTGATGCTTTCACTGGTATTAATGAATCTGAAGAAGATAGAACTGAAGTTAGAGAAATCTCTAAATTCATCTTGACCTTAATCGATGAGTTTTTAGCAGAAACCAGTACCCAGTTGGCTCCCTTTGATGGTACTCACTTGTCAAACATTTTACATAGATTTGGTATCAATTTAAGATATTTGGGTCATATTGCCAATAGATGTGTTTCTGCGAAGGAACAGGAATTGCAGAGGATTCAAGACAATGTTGCCGAAAATGAAAAATTAATCGAACAGCAAAAAGAAGAACAGAAGGAGGAACAAAAAAACGAACAAAAAGATGAGCAAAAAGAAGAAGCTGGTGAAACTACAGCTAAGACTTCTGGGAATTTCGAGCCTATTATTGCTAACTATAATACAATTTACCATGTCGTGATTCAAGAGATGGTGGTTAGAGGTGCTAAACACGTATTAAGAAAATTGTCAAGAGATTTACCAGTTCCTTTGATGGGTTATTTCACCAGTCATTTCTTCAATTGTTTGTTTGGTAAAGACATCCACGAATCGCCAATTTGTTTTGTTGATGAAGATTTGAAAGTTTTGTACGATTTCAAAGACTTAGAGTTCACAAAATTGACCCATCAAGATGTAATCAATTTAATCACCAATGAAGTGTACATCAGATTTAGATTCAACTTACCTAAGGGATGGTGTAATTCCTCGGTAAAGCCTGCAAACTTATTCAGAGAACTCTCCATTAAGTTTGGTATCCAATGGAAATATCAAGATTATGGTTTCAGTAAAGCATTATTCGATAAATCCGTCGCTGCTTCTTCCCGTTCAACTGTTCCCACTGCAAATGGAAAGAAAAAGAAGGGAGGTAAGAATAGTAACGTTGTTGTAGAAAAAGCTTCGCCAACTCGTCAAACCATCTTCACTCCGGATGATATTTTGACCTTTGTCCCAATTGTTAAGGACAGCAGCTATAAGAGCAGCATATTAGAGGAAATCTTGGAAACCGCTAAAGCCGAATTAAATAATGACAAAGCCAGTGGATTATTGTTATTGAATGAATTGTTATCTTTCTATGAACAAATATTCGGCAGAGTCCATCCAGAGACTATTTCTTACTATGTCTTTTTGAGTCAAGTTTATTGTGATTTGAATTTATTGGAAGAGTGTTGTAAAATGTCCCGAGTCTCCTGTATTTTGAGTGAACGTATTTATGGGTTTGATTCTTATAGTACTATCACCTCCTATATCAACTCAGGGTTCTACGAGTCGACTAATAAGGATGTGGTCAACTCTTTGAAATTGTATCAACATGCAGTTGACTTATGGAGTGCAACTTTTGGCGTGGACCATCCATCATTCATCACCACTTTTGCCAATTTAGGAGATGCCTTGAGCAATCTCAACTTGTTTGATTTGAGTAACAAATTGTATGAAAAATCAGTTAACTTGTCTGAAAATTTGATGGGTGAACTTGCTGATGTTACTGCGTTGGTCAAATATAGATATGGGATCAATTTAATCAAGAGTAATAAGTTTAAAGCTGCTAAAACTCAATTTGATGCCGCTTATGACATTTTCAGTAAAGTCTTGGGTCCTAAAGATCACTTCACCGAGAAAAGTTTGACTTATGCTACCAATTTGAATACTTACATTCAATATCAAAAGAATGAAGCAAACAAGAAGAACACTGCTAATGTCAAAAGTTCCAACAATGGTGCAACTTCTAAGGCTAAACTTTCGTCTAATGGTAAATCTAAAAAGGGTAAGAAACCAGCCATCACCAAGGTTGATGAAAGCATTGCTTCACAATCTGTTGATGATATTTTAGCATTTATTGAAGGCAACAGTACAAAGTCCAAAAAGGACAAATCCAAAAAATGAAAGAACTTGTAAATAACAAATATTTGACAATCGTATATAGATAAATGTCATAAAATATTTATTGATCATTATACTATATCCTATGTACAAGATAATAATTCTAGTATACCGTATTAAACATATGAGCTTCTAAGGATTAAAAGACGTGGTAAATTGAATCTATTTCAATTCTTCATTTATATCATTATCGGTCAACTTTTCGTATTTCGAGTCATCGATTTTCTTGAACTGAATAAATACGTTTCTGACAAAATGATCATTAGACTTCACAGCATCGGCAATTTTAGCCTCCAAGCTGTTCAACTCTTTAATCGATTCATTCGTCAAGTTTGATCCAACCAAAGTGATGAAGATGTTAGAGTTGGCTCCTGAGGTCAAAACAGATAAATTTAAGATCTTAAAAGACTCATCCCCAAGACTTTCTTGAACAATTGATTTGATCTTGGTAGAATCTTCGCTGGTCTTGGTCTCTCCTTTGTCGATCAATTCAAATACAGCTGTCTTGAAACTACCCCAACCGGCCCTGATAATCAATGCCGAGACCAATAACCCACCTACAGAGTCTAACCAGGCAATGTTGAACATGACTCCTCCAGTAACAGTAACAACCGCTACCAATGCTGTCAAGGAATCGACTCTATGATGCCAGGCGTTGGCAACCAATACTTTAGAATTCATTTGATCAGCCACTTTCATGGTCCGTTGAAATAATAATTCCTTGACAAATATAGAAGCTCCAGCCAACCAAGCAGCATTTATATTTGGGATTTGAGGGGTCAGTGTGTTAGTCAATTGGTTTTCTGATGAATGGGAGTGACTGTGACCATTGGAAACATTTTCAGATCCCAAGGACAACTCTGAGTGACTATGACTATGGCCAATTTGAACTTTAGACACATATTCAAACATATAACCAGGAAGAGTATATTCAAATACTTGCAATAAAGAGGACCATCCGACAGAAATCCCAGCAAACAAAAGAACTCCGCTAACCAACAAAGATCCCACACTTTCAATCTTTCCATATCCCAACGGGAAGTTGTCGGGATTACCTATTTTAGAGGCCACGTTAACGGTAGCTAACGTCAAGAAATCCGCAACCATATCACTTACTGAGTGAATTGCATCAGCAATCAATGATTGGGAATGGAAATAGACTCCCCCTATACCTTTAGAAATGGCTAAACCAATATTAACAATCAACCCAATCCAGGTAATTCTAACAGCCGGATTTGATAAACTGGACGACAAAAGTTCATTGGCTTGATGTCCATGAGAATGTGAGTGACTTAGCAATGATATTCCACTATGAGAATGGTCATGGGCCTCTTGATGTTGATGTGGTTCTTGGTGACTGTGTTGATGTGGGTCTTGATGACTATGTTGATGATTGTGCAAGTTAGAATCTTCAACTTTATGAGGCTCTTCAGCCTTTTTATTATGCGATCCCCGAGTCTGGCGACGAGTGGTCATTCCAAAAAAACTAGAAGAGGCGTTCGGCGTCAAAAAATATGTCCAATAAAACCGTTTGGAGGTGGAAGTAGGATCGAGAACAACAGGTAAACTAGAAGAAACGCGAGCAGTAACAGGGATTCTTGACAAGTTCGACGCGTATTTATGGTGATGTGAAAGGATTGAACGTCTTAGAACATTCATAATACACTTTTCACCGTGAAAAACTCTTCAAAACTAATACAAGACTACTTAAAGCTCGAGTGTCTTCTGTTAAGCTTGTGATTCCGGGGTTGCATTTTGATGATTCGCTAACTTTCATCACTAAAGTTTTGGGCATTGCACGATATTTGATTTGTCTGAGCTGCTACCGGATAAGGTCAAGGGGACAAGGCGACAAGAAACAGTGGGAAGCAATCCAGAGAATTTTTACAATACTCAATTGGAATAAACATATTAGCAATATCTTTGTATAATGGCTCGATTTAGTAGATAGCAATTTGAAAAATATCTGTCTAGCCATCATATATCCGGAAAAACGTGGAAGAATCGCAGATAACTATACGAGGCAGACTTTGATATCTACTTGTTTCAAACTCCTCCATTCAGCAGATATTCGGCAATAAGATCATTTGTAATCATGTATGACAGTATATGCAGCTATTCATTTCATCACTTTCTAAATGGAACCTATAATTTTGCAACCATTCTAACTTACTATGATGCTGATTACTCAGTAATTACTCAGTATCTGTTTCTGTAACTGTTCCTGACAATTTCAACAGCCCATTAAGAGCATTCGTAAGATAACCCCCAATTGGGATACCAAAGTATACAGGAAAGTTACTGAGTTGACAAAAAGTTGACAAAAAGTTGACAAATAAAGCTTATATAAGCAGCTATTAGATTTACTCGGTTGCTGAGTAAGTACTGCTTACGTGAGTCACGAAACACGCCTAGCGTGCAGTAACTTCTTGAATGGCTTCATTATCAGACAATCTGACATCATGGACAGTGTTGAACAGTATAGACTTGAAGATTTACTTGTATCACAATTAGTAAGCTGTCATAGGCTATCGCAGGCTATCGTAAGCTATAGTAAGCTACCCACCATTACATTTGGGAAACTATTAAGATGAAATACTATATAAGGAGATAGATACAACCACTCTGTACATGGTTCATCCATTGTGTTCAATACAAAAGAATCAACTATTCAACTAAAATGACTACTTACCTTGTTACTGGTGCCAACAGAGGCCTTGGTTTGGGTTTTGTTAAGCAAATTGCCGCTAACCCAAAGAATATTGTTATTGGAACTGCTAGAAATGAAGCCAAAGCTAAGCCTTTATTCGACTTGAACTTGCCTAATGTTAAAGTATTATATGCTGATATGGGTCACAGTGAAAAGGAATTCGTCGAAGATTTCAAGGTTTTGAAAGATCTTGCTCCTAATGGAATTGATGTTCTTATCCATAATGCAGCTATTGCTCCTGGAGACGTCTTCGGTGCTGCTATGGATCAACAAGTCGATGATTATTATCAAGCCTTCGAAATCAATGTTTTCTCGACTGTCAAGCTTTACAAAGCCGTTCATTCCTTCTTGATTGAAGATAAAACTAAATTAGTTTTTATCTCTACTACTGCTGGTACCAATGGTGACCCATTCTTTGGTGGTGGTCCTTATGGAGCTTCTAAAGCTGCTTTGAACCATATTGTTAAACAGCTTGCTGGTGAGACCAAATTCAAGTCCATTCTTGTTCACCCTGGTCTCGTAGAGACTGATATGTCTCAAGCTGTTAGAGATTCTGGTGTTCTCGAAGGTGTCATGCCCGTTGTCACTACTGAAGAAAGTTCTTCCAGTGTCCTTGCTATCGTTGATAAGTTGACTGAAGATGACAATGGGAAATTCTTCAGTTACACCGGTGAACAAGTTCCTTGGTAAATATTTAGATATAAATATATGATTGTTTAATATGTTCTTGCTTCTCTAATTTCGCTACCTTCGGTTAGGTTTTCGCATCTGCTGTCTAAATGTTGATTATGTAAGCTTGAAATGCAACAAAATCTCTGGTGTAAACACGTAATTGGTATATACTTACCAAATAGTCGATCACTTAATCGTATTATGTGTTGGGATATTACATACTAATTTGGATATAAAAAGTCATACTTTAATTCTTATATGATATCCATCCCGTAAGAATAGCTAAGTGTACTCATCTTAGTAAGAGACAGAGTGGGATATGTAGAGTTAGGGTGAGATACATAGAGTTAGAAGTTAAGCTACTACCACCGTTCTAAAGCTTACACAATGCCGTCGGTATTCTTTACTTCCGGATTCTCCTAATCCCCGGCCCCCGAGCCGGCCCCGACCCCGGCTTTTTCCTTTTTCAGAAATTGTTAAATTATCAATAACGGGATACGCAATATTCATATTCCGCCAACGGATTTATTATTTAATAGCTAGCCAAAGCATTAGTTGAAACAGTATATAATGGGTTGATTTCTCACAGATGTGTTTGATGACATATCCAGTATATTCAATACATCTTGAAATAGAATAAATAAACTTGCAAAAAATGACTACTTACCTTGTTACTGGTGCCAACAGAGGTCTTGGTTTGGGTTTTGTGAAGCAAATTGCTGCAAACCCAAAGAATATTGTGATTGGAACTGCTAGAAATGAAGCCAAAGCTAAACCTATATTCGACTTGAATTTGCCTAATGTTAAAGTATTATACACTGATATGCAACACAGTGAAAAGGAATTCGTCGAAGATTTCAAGGTTTTAAAAGATCTTGCTCCTAATGGAATTGATGTTCTTATCCATGGTGCAGCTATTTCTCCAGGTAACCCATTCGATCCTACTGTTGAACATGAGGTGGACACTTACTATCAAGCATTTGACGTCAACGTCGGTGGAACTATCAAGCTTTATAAGGCTATTTATCCTCACTTAATCGAAGACAAGTCGAAGTTGGTGTTCATTTCGAGTGTCGCTGGTACCAACGGTGATCCTTTTATGGCCAGTGCTGCATATGGGGTTTCTAAAGCTGCTTTTAATCATGTGGTCAGACAAATAGCTTTTGAAACTAAGTTCACTACTATCGCCGTTCACCCGGGGCTTGTAGAGACTGATATGTCCAAGGACATAAGAGAATCTGGTGTCCTTGAAGGTGTTATACCCGTAGTTACCGTCGAACAAAGTTCTTCCAGTCTCCTTTCTATCGTTGATAAATTGTCTAAAGATGACAACGGGAAATTCTACAGTTACACAGGTGAACAAGTTCCCTGGTAAATACTTTAGCTAGTAAATATAGACGATTGTTAAATAAGTTCTTGCTTCTCTCTCTTTGCTGCTTGTGGGCTAATTTTTGGCAGCTGCTGGTTAAGTCGATTATGTAAGCTTAAAAGAAGCAACAAAGCCTCTGGTGTAAACACGCAATTCGTATATATTCACGGATTATGACATCACGTGATCATCGTCTTTTGCTCTGTATCTTGCAACTTATTATAAGTTCTGGGTTTGTATTTAAGTGAAAAAAGTCAAGCTTTATTGTATACTAATTTGAATATATAGTCATTCTTTGATTCTTGTATGATATCGTAAGTGTAATTTAATTTAGTAGTCCTAGTAAGACATAAAGTGAGATATACAGCGTTTGAAGTTTAGGAAATAAAGCTGCTGCCCACGATCTACACCCAACACAAGTGGAGATTTCATACAACAATGCCGTCGGTATTCTCTACTCCTATTTGGTAGTGCCATGACTTCCTGATTTTCCTAAGCCACGGATTTTTCCTTATTCAGAAACTGTTGAATAATCAAATACGGGATACGCAATGTTTTTATTCCGTTGACGCATTTACTAATAATATAGGCACCAAAAGCACCAGGTTTAACACTATAAAATGGGTTGATTCACCATAGCTGAATTGGATATATCCAATATATTCAATATATCTTGAAATCGAATAAATAAAATAACTAAAAATGACTACTTATCTTGTTACTGGTGCCAACAGAGGCCTTGGCTTGGGTCTTGTGAAGCAAATTGCTGCAAATCCAGATAATATTGTTATTGGAACTGCTAGAACTGAAGCTAAAGCCAAATCTTTATTCGACTTGAACTTGCCTAATGTCAAAGTGTTGTATACCGATATGGGGCATAGTGAAAAGGAATTCGTCGAAGAGTTCAAAGTTTTAAAAGATCTTGCTCCTAATGGACTCGATGTTCTTATCCATAACGCAGCTATTGCTCCAGGAGATGGATTATGTGCTGCTATGGATCAAGAAGTTGATGATTACTATAAAGCTTTTGACATCAATGTTTTATCGGCTGTAAAGCTCTATAAAGCGGTTCGTCCATTCTTGGTCGAAAATAAGTCTAAATTAGTTTTCATTTCTACCTTTGTTGGTACCAATGGTGATCCTTTCGTTGGTGGTTCCGCCTACGGGGCTTCCAAGGCTGCTTTGAACCATATTGTTAGACAAGTTGCTCGTGAAACCAATTTCACTACTGTTCTTGTTCATCCAGGTGTTGTTGAGACCGAAATGTCCAAGCAAGCTAGAGATTCTGGGATATTCGAAGGCATTGTGCCAGTGGTTACTGTCGAGCAAAGTGCTTCCAGTATCCTTTCCCTCGTTGATAAGTTGACTAAAGATGACAATGAGAAATTCTACAGTTACACTGGTGATAAAGTTCCTTGGTAAATATTTAAATTCGTACAAATATACAATTGTGCAATATTTCGATGCTCTTGCTCCTCTAATTTTGCTGCCATTTTAATCTCCATCCATTGTTGACAACCGGCAAATACCACAATCTGAATGCATTGACTTGGAAATTACCTAAAAGAAAAAGTCTGACAAATACCTCGAAATAAGAGCAGTAAGTTATGTAAGTCTAAGAGTCGCTATATCCGTTTGTTAACACCGTAACTACCATACTGTATTAAAAAAACAATTCGACCCCATCAATTACGGCATATGTAATGATTTTATTCCCCTCAGCCAAGGTTATTAGTAATCTGGCTACCAGAACATCAGTTGAAATACCTTATAATGGGTCAGTTCCTCATATATGTACTCAATATATCCAGTATTTTCAGTACATCTTGAAATAGAATAAATAAACTTGCAAAAAATGACTACTTATCTTGTTACTGGTGCCAACAGAGGCCTTGGCTTGAGTTTTGTGAAGCAAATTGCTGCAAATCCAGATAATATTGTTATTGGAACTGCTAGAACTGAAGCTAAAGCTAAAACTTTATTCGACTTGAAATTGCCTAATGTCAAAGTATTATACACTGATATGGGTCACAGTGAAAAGGAATTCGTCGAAGATTTCAAAGTTTTGAAAGATCTTGCTCCTAATGGAATTGATGTTCTTATCCATAATGCAGCTATTGCTCCTGGAGACGTCTTCGGTGCTGCTATGGATGATCAAGTCGATGATTACTATCAGGCTTTCGAAATCAATACTTTCTCAGCTGTCAAGCTTTACAAAGCAATTCGTCCATTCTTAATTGAAGGTAAGACTAAATTAATCTTTATCTCTACCGCTGGCGCTAGCAATGGTGACCCTTTCATGGGTTGTGCATCCTATGGGGCTTCCAAGGCTGCTTTGAACCATATCGTTAGACAAGTTGCTCGTGAAACCAATTTCACTACTGTTCTTGTTCACCCTGGTGTTGTTGAGACCGAGATGTCCAAGCAAGCTATAGATTCAGGGATTGTCGAAGGTGTACCCGTTCTTACAGCCGAGCAAAGTGCTTCCAGTATCCTTTCTCTTGTTGATAAGTTGACTAAAGGTGAGAATGAAAGATTTTACAGTTACACTGGTGATCAAATTCCATGGTGAATATTTAGATTCATACAAATATACAATTGTGCAATCTAAATTCTCCAGGATCTTCGTCTGTATTTGCAACAAATTATTTTGCAGAACCGACGGTAATACCGCAATCGGGATGCCAAATTTGACTCGGGAATTACCTAAATTGCAAAGTCTTACAAATACCTCCAAATAGGAGCTGTTGCTGATGTATCGATTAAGTAAGCTTAGAGACATAACAAAACGTTGGAGTTCTTGATCCCAATTTGGTAATACCGTAGCTGCCTTATTGTTTAAGCCATGGCATTTTCCTAAACTGAAGCGGCTAAACCCCATCAAATACGGGATACGCAATGTTTTTATTCCGTTAGGCCAAGGTATCCATTAGTAATCTGGCTACCAGAAGATCAGTTGAAACACTATATAATGGGTCCGTTCCTCATACATGTACTCAATATATTCAATATATTCAATACATCTTGAAATAGAATAAATAAACTTGCAAAAAATGACTACTTATCTTGTTACTGGTGCCAACAGAGGAATTGGATTAGGCTTTGTGAAAAAAATTGCTGCGAATCCAGAAAATATTGTGATTGCTACTGCTAGAGACGAAGCTAAAGCTAAACCTATATTCGACTTGAACTTGCCTAATGTGAAAGTATTATATGCTGATATGGGTCACAGTGAAAAGGAATTCGTCGAAGATTTTAAGGGTTTGAAAGATCTTGCTCCTAATGGACTTGATGTTCTTATCCATAATGCAGCTATTGCACCAGGTTATTTTTTCGGTCCTACTATTGAACAAGAGGTGGACACTTACTATCAAGCATTCGATATCAACGTTGGGGGAACTCTTAAGCTTTATAAGACTATCTATTCCTCCTTAGTCGAAAACAAAACAAAGTTGGTATTCCTTACCAGTCTCGCTGGTACTAATGGTGATCCTTTTTACGCCTGTTCTGGATACGGGGTTTCTAAAGCTGCCTTAAATCATGTGGCCAGACAAATAGCTTTTGAAACCAAGTTCACCGCTGTTGTCATTCATCCAGGGGTCGTGGAAACTGAAATGTCTCGGTCTGGGAGAGAAACCGGTGTTTTTGACGGTGTACCAATAATAACTGCTGACGAAAGTGCAACTGATATTGTGAAAATTATTGATAATTTGACCGAAGAAGACAACGGGCAATTCCTTTGTCAGGATGGCACTAAAGGTGTTTGGTAATTTCATATACAGTTAATAGAAGCTACCTAATATATAATCCTTCAATTTGTGTGCCTTTATTCTCTTACTGTTAAGTTTTTTTTTTTGCAGCCGCAGATATCGACAAGATGCCGCAACATCCTGACTCCACGAGCCCGTAACATCCGGACTTCTGAATCCTCACCCCAACTCCCGACTCCTGACTCCTGACTCCTGAATCCTTACACCAGATATATTATCACAATATTTATCAGTGCCTTTAATGTGGCATTTAACAACAAATACACCTACTGGTGACGTATGTTCTAGTGCTGGCTAAAGACTAACCATATTTTTTTCTTTTCGCTTTGCTGCTTATCTACTCAATACCTAGGAAATGTAAAAATCGCAATCGTTACTTACCTGCTAATTTCATAAGAAAATTGCATTTCACAACCAAATAGTCAAGTCGCAAAGGCCGATTATTAAGCAGTACATAGTATGCTTATTAAGCGAAGGTAAGCCACTTGTCAGCTTCCTCAATTTTTGACCAGAGGGTCGAACTGGCAACTATGAAAATAATTTCTTTTTCAAAGCTCCGGTATAGCACTGCCTGTTTTGAGCAAGGACCTGATAAGATCCACACGAGAATAAATGTTGAGAGAAGCTCAATTGTGACAAACATAGAGCCAATTATGTAGTAGAGATTACATAGAGATACTTGTAGACCCACCAAACCCTTGGCAACACATGGCTGTTTTTTGCAGATATCAAGACCAACTGCAATCAAAGTTATGACAGATCTTCTGTCAATGATGTAATTCAAAAGAAACTCGCCAAAAAATAGGAGAAGTTGACTGCGCCACGACCACGATCATTTTGAAAAATAGAAATTGCAATGGAGAAGACATAACTAAAAAACAACAACAACAGAAACTTGTGACAGACCAAGACTCAGCAGCATACAGGTATTTAAAGAGATTTTATTCCACATATACTTGCTTCTGCTGATATACGCTTGTTTCACTTGTTGTTTCAAGTAGCTATACCGGTTTTTTATTGAGTGTGTTGTAGTATGAGAAAAGAGTTGAAATACTTGATAGGGGCTCATGTGGTGATAGTGTTGTACCTTGTGTACTATCTCTTTGACTTAATCACCTTATTACATGATGACAGTTTCACAGATGCATTGTTGGACGTGGAATTGAATCCCAACGATCATAAACTTACCAAACCTTTGGTTATCCCTAAAATCATTCATCAAACTTATAAGACTAATGAGATTCCTGATATCTGGAGACCAGGCCAAAAGGCTTGTATAGACTTGCATCCAGATTATCAGTATATATTATGGACTGACGATATGTCTCGAGACTTTATTGCTGAAACTTTCCCATGGTTTTTGCCTACTTGGGATAACTACAAATATCCTATCCAAAGAGCCGATGCCATCAGATACTTTGCTTTGGTGCATTATGGGGGAGTATATATCGATTTGGATGATGGTTGTGAACGGAGATTGGATCCTTTGTTGACGGTTCCTAGTTTTGTCCGGAAGACCATACCAACTGGGATTTCTAATGATGTAATGGGTGCAGTTCCTAATCATCCCTTTTTCTTAAAAGTCATAGATTCTTTAAAGAAGTATCAAAAGAATTGGTTGGTACCTTATATAACTATCATGTTTTCCACTGGTCCGTTGTTTTTATCAGTGATGTGGAAACAATATAAACGGTGGGGATTACCAGAAGCTGGTAAAGTAAGGATATTATTACCTAAAGATTACAAGACACATACTTATTCATTCTTTGCCATTTCTCCTGGTTCTTCATGGCATTTGGATGATGCCAAGTTCATCAAGTCTTTGGCTCACCATATTGGTTTGGCTGTGTTTGGAGGTTTTGTGATTGTTTTGTGTTTCTTATTATTGGAATACTGGATTTACAGTTTGATGATTTCATCTCATGCCATAAAATCCAGAATTCACAAGTTCATAAAATGGGTTTCTGTTAAAACCAAAAGCTTGTTTGCCCATAAGAAGGCCAGATTACGGAAAGACTCCAATTTACCAAGTTACAAGGAACAGGTCTAATCATCTTCTGTTGATTAGTTTAATTCCTTGTACAACCTACACGCATAGATAATAGACGTAATGACGTATAACGATTAATTCTAATAATTTTAATAGTTTCAATAAATGTTGATATTTTACTATAAGCTCTATCTCGTGTCCCCTACTTTTAAGAGATCCAAATTATATTTGGATTCGTCACTAGCAATTTTGTCATTAACAATCTGTTTCATTAAGGCAGTTAACTGGTCCACTTTTTTATAGCATTTGTTGCACAAATTAATCAATTCAACAGAGTCTATAGGGATTCCTCCTAACTTCAGCAATTGTAGAATTTCCTTATTGCTGTTAAGTGTCACCATCAACGAACTATCTCTGATCAGTTCTTCTTGTAAGCTAGCATCAAATATGGATATTTCATAATTATCTTCGTTCTTCAAATTGTTTTCCTGATTTAATGGATTGAAAAACAGAACTGTTATACTAACAGGAATATGCAAAATACTTAAACTCATAGGAGGTCTTTCCGATAAATTATACAATTTTATCACTTGCAGTTGGTCAATATCATTCACGATGTCATAGCTAGGCAATTTGTAGTTTAATAAAGTGACCATTATTCCAAATATAGAACTATCCACCAAATTTCCATCGTAATTTAGTATATTGATATCCACTCGTATAAGCCACACTTTTCGTCCGCTTATAATACACAAACTTTCCAAATCAATGGCATTCGACTTTCGGATGGATTTTTCAATGATACGGTTATTTAAAACTTCCATAATATTACTTCTATCATTATCAAAGCCAATATTGGCCATAGACGATAATTCATTATTGATCATCAATAATCCTTCATTAGGACGGTCTTCGAATGGTTTGATGATCTCACTGCTTACCTTAATAACAACATTTGTTTCTCCCCAATGTAACTCACAGTAACCATTATCTTCCAATTTGACTTGAGGCGTACGTATTCCATCCATCTCTCGATTATCAACTCTTATACCCTGTTTGAGTCCTTCTAGTATGAACTTTTTCTCATTATTAGATATTTCAACTGCTCTCATTTTATTTACAATACAGAATTAAACAGTAGAATTATACCACAGCACCCCCTAATGCTTCAAAAATGCTTTAAAGTATTTGATAATTATATATTTATCACTAATAGATTCTCTAATTCATCTGCTTGCACTATATAGACTTCTGCAACCATCGCACTAGCGTGTGCAGACCGCAAAATTTTTCAACGATCACTATTTCTGAGACTTTACCAGATAACGAAGGCAATCGTTAAACAACTGATTGGTCTCATTCACTATGTTTAAAACGGCGGGTAGATCATTGACCCAGCAATTGGCACTTTCCAGAAGTGTTCAAAGTAAACGATTTGTCAATAATGTGTCGACTTTAAATTTCTTCCAAAGAGAGAGACTCCCCACAAATACTGTCATTCGGTTTGTGCCTCAACAAACGGCGTGGATTGTTGAAAGAATGGGGAAATTCAATCGTATTCTTGAACCAGGGATTGCTGTATTATTACCCTTTCTTGATAAAATTACCTATGTTCAGTCATTGAAAGAATCAGCCATTGAAATCCCTAGTCAAAACGCTATCACCGCTGACAACGTCAGCTTAGAATTAGACGGGATTTTATATATTAAAGTTATGGATGCTTTCAAAGCCAGTTATGGTGTGGAGGATTTCAAGTTCGCCATCTCTCAATTAGCTCAAACTACCATGAGGTCAGAAATTGGGTCCTTAACTTTGGATTCCGTGTTGAAGGAAAGACAAGCGTTGAATGTGAACATCAATAAGGTTATAAATGAAGCTGCTAGCGATTGGGGTGTCAAATGTTTAAGATATGAAATTAGAGACATTCATCCTCCTACAAACGTATTAGAAGCTATGCATAGGCAAGTTTCAGCTGAAAGATCTAAAAGAGCCGAGATTTTGGAAAGTGAAGGTAACAGACAGCTGAAGATTAATATAGCAGAAGGGGACAAGCAATCGCAAATCTTACAATCCGAGGCAGCTAAACTTGAGCAAATCAATAAGGCTAGTGGGGAATACGAATCAATAATATTAAAAGCTCAAGGATTGGCCAAATCTTTAGAATTGATTTCTAATACTATCAAGAACAATGAAAATGGAAAAGAGGCTATCAATTTGCAAATCGCTCAAGATTATATCAAACAATTTGGTAACTTGGCCAAAGAAACTAATACTGTCATATTACCTTCCAACATGAATGATATCTCTCAATTCATGGTGAGTGGTATGAAGATCTTTGATAGCTTGCAGACTCAGAATGCTCAAACACAATCTGAATTAAAGCAAAAGCCCGAGATCAAATCTAAGAATTGAATGAATGATGCTTATTAATTATGGAATATATGAGTCCTATAAATGTAAATAGTGAATGGACAAAATAAATTATTTCTTTTTGCTGAAGAATGAATCCAATGCACCTTTCCCAACCGCTACCTTTTTAGGAGGTTGTTTCTTCGTTTTAGACTTAGCAACTATCGGTTTAGGTTTGGTTTCCGAAATTGCCTGGCTGCTCATTAGCTGCTTGTTTGTCAATTTTTGAACAACCTCTTGCTTGTACTTGTTCAACTCTGCGAAGTCCTGGTTTAATACAGGGATATCGACACTAGGTATCATATTCTGTTTTATTATTTGAATGGCTTGATATCGGAGCTCCAATGGAAGGTAATCAGAAGGTATTTCTACTTCACTATCGACGTATAAATTCATCTTCAATTTGGGTAATAAATGGTTATCGACGTCTTTATTCAAAAACGCTAGTACGCTATCGACTTTTGTGGATACGAACTGATTTATTTTATCATGGTTGACCTTATAGAAGAACTCATCCAGCTCTTCCAAGACGTCACAAATTCTCTCCAACCCTCTTTGTACCAAACTACCAGGTAATTTACTTAACCAGCTGTGATCATCAACAAAATTTTCCAAGGTTATAAAGTTTTTATGGCCCCCGTTGTTAGCCTTCGAGGTATCAAGAAGCATTGAAACCAACATATAAGTAACATTGAATTCGCTAGTCATTATGATTTGGTCCAGTCTATGGATTTTTCCTCCTGTATCATTTTCAAATATTATCGATTTAGGCATACCTTTTCCATCCACCGCTTTGAGCTCATATAGTTTAGCGTTGTTTGTTATTAAATACTTCTTTTTCCGTGAAAAATCCTGATAGCTAGGTAATTCCACGAGTTCCGGCTCATTGCCTGCATCCTTAGGCAACAATATGACTTTACTGTCAGACATTTTTCAGACTGCTGGATCGACTTTGATAGGAAATGGATGAATCCATTCAGACGCGTTAGTTGCAAAAAGTGATGGAATCACACGACTTTCTACACATTCACTACGATAAATATATATTCAGAGTTCTATGGGACTAGAGATTGACTATGCTTTGAATCACCGTTCTGACATCACCAATACTAGCCAAAATAATCATGATGGTTCCAAAAATTGTAAAGCTTAAACTGCTCATGGAAGCAGCCCTAGGGTCCACAGTGAGTAAATGAGCAGTAGCTATGGCTCCACAGTTAATCCCTAAACTAACTCCTCTTGTAATAAAATCATTGGAACTGATTTTCAAAAGGTTAAATACAGTATCACCAATCAATACCCCAATAATCCCCGATAAGATGGTGCAGACGGCCATCAATGAAACTGAACCATCCAATGAGTCAATTAGCGGAGTGCCTAACGCTAGAGTAACTGATCTGCCAATGAACCCAATTGATCTCTTGGAACTTATACCCACATTGTAACATACAACTGGGTAAACAAAAAAGCTCAATGCCATGCTACATAGTATAGGAATCATGATCCAGACATTTTTGACAAAATCGTTTCTGTGAGTGAACATGGGTAAACTTAATGATATAATCGAAATATCCATCAATGAGCTCAAGAAATCTCCACATCCAGGCCATATAGGATACCTGGTTATAGAATGTTCATAGGTATTATTCTCCAATCCATTATTTAGCAATAACTGGTTGGAAAACAAGTTCAAGTAATTCTTCCCAGTCTTGTAATACTTTAGATCCATCAAAAATCCCTTGGGATGATGATGATAAATAAGTGAACTGATGAAGCAAATAAATAAAATCATGAAAGTAGATACCAAAATGGGATGGGCAAATTTCTTTGTGAATGGCCATTTGAGTGGAATCAACAATGCAACAAAATATGATATAATAGTAATACTTAAATGAAACGGAAGAAATAAATGATACGACTTGATGTAGTACAATGGAATCGAACTGATAAACAATAATGTGTACAAGATCCAATCAATATAATTAGTGACAAATATCACTACTTTTTCACTTGTGGGGCTAAGATGGGGATAGTCCAGATTGGAGCCCGATCTTGATCTTGCTTCCTGTGAATTACCAGGAACGTTATCACCATCAACTACTGTGGAATGAGTAATTGAAGAAGAAATTGAATCTTGAACCATCAAGCTTGCGGGAGTGGAGGTGGATTTGACATAGGAATTTTCTGGTCGGGTGATGATAGGGTCTTGGGTGAAAGTCAGGTTAGGCACAGCAGCCACAGGCAATTGGGGATCAGTTTTAACGGTTCTTAAATCAATTGTGGTTATATCTCTCATAGAAGTAAATGGGTTGTCATCTCTAGTTTCTGAGGTTGATTGTTTCGAAGGTATTTGTAAATCAGTCAATTCGATGCTATCATTATTATCGGCGACTTTTTGTTTCCGGTTCAATTTCAAAAGTATCTTCAACAACTGAATTACATATATATTGAACAACATGAGTAAAATCCACCCAATAGTAAAAATGGCAGCTATCTTAGCCACTTCTATAATGGTAATTGGTTTACTTAATGGCAAGATAATGAAAGAAGGAATGAAAAAGATGTTGATCCATTTCAAACTAAAGTTCATAGATGGTTGAATAATCTTCAAGTATCGGGTCAAGATAGCTTGAAAAATGGTCCATTTTTTACCCATCAAGCTCAAGACACATAAAATCACCAAATTTATTAACATACCCATAACCGAGGCCGGGAATTTGATCTTGAGAATATGGACAATAAATTGATTAAGACCATAGAGAATCATGAATTCAACCAATACACCCACCGGAATAAGTACATAGGATCGGAGCAAACGGGATTTCAGATAATAAATTCCGTGGCTTATTCCTATAAGTATATCATTTATCATCGCAAGCGATAACATGTGGAGAATCAACTTGAAGCTCACGAATGTAAAATATTAAAGGACACCACCCACAGAGTTTTGGAGTGAATCAAGTATTATAAAACTCTTATGAAGCTTTTATAGTGTGGAAAATGAATCTTTAAGAAACTGAAAAGATTTTAAACTGAATTACTTTGAAGTAAAAGTTGTTCCTTGATGAACTTTTAGATGCAAAAAGTGAGAGTCAAGCAGATAAGAGTGCTAGAGTCATAAATTCACACGATTCGCTGGAGCTGATCAAAGATATTCCCATAGACATCATATGTCTCCTTATATATAGATATACATCCATATATATATATACGTATTAATATGTTCTACAAGTAGTGTATGCAGTTTGAACAACACAAACACCCATTCACCATTACAATAATTTCAATGAATGTATATTACTCATATATGCTACACTTATCAATGTTCACCTTTTTCAATGAGGTGTCTGTGGGCCTCCTTGGCGTATCTTAACCCACAATAACCACAGGAGGCTGGTTGAGGTCTGTCTACATTAATGAATATCTTTGGGTGACCTTGTAAAGTGCTTTCTCTGTTCCCATCACAGACGGCAACATTCCCTTCTTCGGGTTTCAAGTAACGAATAGGTTGCTTGCTTATCAATTCCATGGCAGAATAAGGTCTTGGTTGTTGTTCCAAGTCTTTTTGTATAAATCTGTAGGCAAATCTACTCAATATATTACTTCTGGATTCTTGAGAAGGAGCCCAAGGTTCAGATCTATTAGGTGATTGTTTGGCCAAACTGTTATTTTCTAACTCTGGTTTAGTCAACCCAGTAATACTTTTGTGTCTTACGAAGGTTCTGGCCACATTATTTATTGGTCTGACACCTCTTAACATGATTTATTGTGATTTTGGATAATGCTTTACGGTTTTGTTATAGTAATAATGTTGGCTCTAATTGGTTTAAAATTATTCGCGCAATTTGGTATCGACACATACACTTAGTACCATTTCGCGGTGCGAGCTAGGACGATACAACGTAACGGAGAGGTACCCCTTATGGAGGTAGTTTAGAGCCATGTATATGGCCCCACAGAAGCTAGAAATCTTATCTATAGCAAACACACTACATTAAATCCAAATAGGGGTTCAAACATAGTATTTGTATAGTTAAGGAAAATTATACATTATCTAGAAATTTCAAAAACACATTCCTCAAATAATTAGCGCAAACGCAAAGAACAAACAATAAAACAAAATATTAGAAACCCAACACTAGAGGACAGCCAAACAATAAGCTTTGGACCACTATGTATGCAATATGATAACCAAAATAAAAAAAACCACATAATCAACCATCAAACAACTGAACTAGAAATTCAATGAAACACAAGGATCCCTTGTTCAGAATTGAAATAACCCATAATAAAAAAACATAACAAGAATACCATTAATTATATGAACATTTGGCCACTAAAAAATATAACAAAATAACAAAAACATTTTTTTTTCATTTAAACCTCTTAATTCACCTTTATTGCTACTTGTTTTGACTGATTATGTATGTATATATTTATATCTTCTCCAACGGGTTCAAGGAATATTGTCGTGATTTATAAGGATTGACCTCCTTATAAGATACTACATTTCTTGGACTTCTTTTCCTTCTTTTCTTTGGATCTCAATGAGGCTCTAGTGGCAGCTTCAAAAACTTCTCTGACCCCTTCACCAGTTCTGGCAGAACATTCTAAATAGTTGGAAGCACCAATCTTTTGAGCAACGGATTGTCCTTCACTAGAACTGACTGGTTGTTGTTGTTGTTGTCTTAATTGTTCTATGGTAGTAGGATCGTGTCTTAAATCATTCTTACATCCAACTAAAATGATAGGAACTCCTTGACAGAAATGTAACACTTCACTGATCCATTTTTCCAACACGTTATCTAAGGAGTCAGGAGAATCAATCGAGAAACAAATCAATATAACATTAGAATCTGGGTAACTCAATGGTCTTAATCTATCATAATCTTCTTGACCAGCGGTATCCCAAAGAGCCAATTCCACTTTTCTACCATCGACTTCCACGTCAGCAACGTAGTTCTCAAAAACAGTTGGCACATAAACTTCTGGAAAGGTTCCTTTAGAGAACACAATCAACAAACAGGTCTTACCACAAGCACCATCACCAACAATCACTAACTTTCTTCTAATTTCAGCAGGAGGAGGAACCATTCTATCGTTGTTAGTATAGATAATACAAAAATCCGGCAACCAATGTTTACCCTCACAAGATAACTCCAAGCCACAACAAACGAGCTGACAGATAATGCAATAGATCATGACCGATTCAACTTGTTATCTGCGTATATAACCAGTTTCATAGGCATATATAGATGTATAAAGCTTTATAGAAGACTCTGTGTCCACTAATATGATTAGGGAGCCAGTCTGATAGCATTTGATTTGTGCCATAGTTCACCCTTTAACGAGAGCCGTTGATCTAAACAAACGGCTTATAATATGGTCAATTATTCGTCAAATCGCTTCAAAAAAGGACCGATAGACGTGTAATCAATTCAAAAATCACCTGTGCCCAATTCTGGTTCTGTATAAGCTATCTTTAATCCATTGATACATACTTTTCTACAAAAAAATACCGATGTTTAAAAAAACAAAAAGGGGGCAATGAACGAATTTCAGAACGCTCACAAAATTTTCAAAATCGATTGACACACATTCTGCTCCTTCTATATATAAATCGTTCCGGAGTACATGTGTAATACGAGAATGTTATAGAGGGTTTGTGTTTATATGAAGCAGATATATACATATATCTGTATGTATATGACTTTATAATAAGATGTGTTTTGCTGGTGGCCCAAATATAGTTCTTTAGATTTCTATTAATCTGTTGCTTAGAGTTATGATTTTGATAGTTGGCGTACCTGATTATGCAGCTTGACAGATCGATATCTACACGCTGCTATATTTAGAGATTATCATTTGAGAACCAGGAGATAATTCGAGGAAATTTTATGCCAGGTTATAAGACGACGCAAGGACAAAGTAGCCATAGTTGACTATGGTTCAGATATATGCCCCGGATTAATACTTCAAATGTGTGGTACACTAGGCGGATTATTTTATTGAACGTATTTCTTGTATATTGTTCCTGATTTATCTATGCTCCATTTTAATCTGACTTTGTCTGATTATAATGACCCAATGGGATCTATTCATTATTCTCCTTATCTTCTTTTTCATCTCCCTTTCCATCTTCTTTTTGACCTGTGGTATCTTCTTCCTCTTTTGCCAACTCTTCTGGTGCAAGTTCTCCTTCACTCTCGTCCTCTGTCTCCCTTTCCTTCTTTAATTTCCTTGGTGGTAACACTTCATTAAAGGCCCTTTCCCAATCTCTATAATCCAACCATCTCCCACAAATCTCGTAAACATGGCTTGTAGCCAAGACTTGTCTTCCATTGATCTGAATATATTTGCCAATGGGCAATCTCCCTACTTTCATTCCAAGCTCTTTGGCCTTATTCACACACAAATTCTTGTGTCTATTCTTGTCGACAATACCTCCGATAATATATGTGGTATTTTCTTCCAATTGCTCAATCTCTTCGTCGGTGTCTGCCGTCAAATAAACATATTCATGTCCATTTTGGACGTCGATATCTCGTTGTTGGGCCAAAGTTTCCTCTTTGAACTCGATATTCTTCCAGGATTTATATTGTGGAACCAGTGTGTCGAATCTTTCTTTGAGTCTTTTGTTAAAACTGTTGACAATTAATGGCAAATTATGTTTGAATTGTCTCTTTGTACTATACATTCTGGTAATTTGATTCGACAACGACGTGATCTCTTTGACACTCATCAATTCGTCAAATTCACAGTCAACTAGACACCGAACTCCTTTACTGTCCAATTGGTCCTCGATGGCTACTTTAACACTTCGACTCTTGCGGCCGGCCTGTTTACGCTTTTCTCGTTTGATCTTTCTATACTCATCTTTGGTCTCTTCATGTCTTTGCTGTCTTACAAGTTTTTTATATTGACTCTTGGAAATTCCTAACTTTTGACGTTTTATCTCATGTTCTTGCTTTTCTTCTAGTAATTTCCGATGTTCTTCCTCATTCAAGGGTTCGTGTGGCCGTCCTCTCTTCATTTTAGGTGATGATCAAACAGTTTTTATTTTTCGAAATGCGATCCAGAGATGCTCATCGCCCAAGTTCAGTATCGTCCAGGTTCAGTATCGTCGAGACACAGATGTCAGTATCGTCGAGACACAGCTGTCTCTCATTCCTAAAGCTGACGCATACAATGGAATTAAGGAATTGAGTTCGGATTTACTACCCTTTAAAATGGGTCCTTAAAGGTGCTTACATTGAATATGTTCTATAAAACTTCTTCCTATTCCTCGTCCGCAACCGTTAAGGGTTGTGTTGCAACTAATCTTTCTTCACTATTGTATTCCTCTACAATCAGATGATAACTCTTGTTAACTATGTAACTATTCAAATTGAACGGAGGTTAAGTCTTCGTCCGGCGGCGACGGGGACTTTACGGGTTCGGAAGATTCTCTTTTTGTTAATACACCGCCATTAATCGCGCAAGTGCAATGGCTGCAAAATCCCAAGTGTTTCTATTATAAAAGAGATCAAAAACTAAATGAAAAGAGTAGAAGTCAATTCGATAAGAGAATAAGGACAATATGAAAGTTTTTGTAACAGGTGCTTCCGGAAATGTCGGAACTGAAGTGATTAAAGCGTTAGTAGCCAAACAGCATGAAGTCGTGGGACTTGTTAGATCCGAAGCTTCTGCTCAAAAGGTTAAAGCTTTGGGAGCTCTGATTGTAATGGGAGACCTACAAGACTATGATGTTATTGTCGATGGCGCAACAAAAGCAGATGGGTTTATCCATTTGGGATTTAATCATGATTTCACCAAATTCATGGAATCGGTTCAAGTTGAACGTACTATAATTGAAAAAGTATGTGATGCATATCAAAACACTAATAAGCCGTTTATATCTACTTCTGGGACCTTAAGAGAGGCCAATTCTGATTTGGTTTTGCCTGCGATGAGCCAAAGAGCCAAAAATGAAGACATTACACTTTCTTACGGTTCTAAAGGAGTCAGAGCCATCGTTATTAGACTTGCCCCTACTACTCATACTCCCAGTTCACAAGGATTTTTGCAACTTATTGCTGGTATTTGCAAAGCACAGGGATCCGCTTATTACTCTGGAGATGGACAAAACGTATGGCCGTCTGTTGCTACCGCTGATGCAGCTCAAATGTACGTTTTGGCTTTGGAAAAGGGTCTTCCAGGAACAGGTTATAATGTGGCACTGGAATTAGTTACCTCCAAAGAAATGGCGGAAGCTATAGGAAAAAAATTTGGTATTCCTGTGGAGTCTGTTGCACCAGAAAAACTTCCAGAAAAACTCGGGCCCATGTTTGGAAATGTCTTTAGAATAGACAATCCTTTACCTCTCGAAGAGGTTAAATCACAGCTTGGGTGGACACAAAAATGTGACGGGTTAATTGAAGACTTCCTCAAAGAATGAATATAGTTTATCAGCCTTGAAACAGGACCGGTAGAAAAATACACCAGTATATATGAACATATGAATTGAATAAATGAATTTCAACTTAGACATTTGAATATGAAAATCTGTTGACTGATTCGTTGACTGATTTAGAGGTGGTGGAACCTAGTGTCAGGGTTTTATCTCCACGACAGTGAAAGTTCCATGAGCAACCTCTGATACGGCAAGACTTATCAATAATATTATACTTTAATGACACATCTGCTATATATATGTATACATATATACCCTGTAAAAAATACAATAGAAGCCTTTGGCTGCAATCTTTTTTGCAGCTATATTTTAACTCTACGGGTTGACAGTTTGTTGTCTTTTAATTATTTAAATTGTAGAAAAAACATGTATTCTGACCTAAGTAAACATTACAATTTACCTACTGTTCCACAAGTCTAATCAAATGATCGGTTTGTTTGCTTAGTGATTCTATAGCTGCTCGTTGCTCGTAAAGAATTTTGAGAATCAAATGCCTCTGGACAAATGATTCATGATCGTGGAATAGCACAGGTCTAGTGTGCCGTTGTTGTTGTCTTTCTAGCTTGTGAAGTAGATGCTCTTGATAAGGCACAGAAAACTCCTTAAGATCATCGCTTTTGCCACTACTACTTAAGCTGGCTTCACTGTCTCCACTGTATTCCAAGTATTTACCATGCTCAATCCCCTTACTCAAGGATAATACCGGTTTCGACTGTCTTGCTACTGACTTGGTCCTCTTAGTAGTTTTATCGTTCTCTATTCTAGTGGGATTGGAAATTTTTCTTTTACTTATCTTCCTTGGTGTCCTGGTCTCTTCATCTTCGTGGTCTTCTTTTACCACGTTGATACTACCATGCACCATGTTATCAGTTTGCAAAGCCACCGGATAATCATTTCTGGCTTCATTTTGTTCAGCATTATCCTCTATCTCTTTTTCAAGAGAATCCATTAGTGTTTGATGTTTTGTTGCCCTACTTAAATCAAGCATAGCTAGGATGTCTATGTTAGTGTATTTCACAAACAAAAATTGCGGACTGGGATTTTTTTGCAGCCATTTTTTTATTCCAATTATTTACACATAAACAATCTAATGATACACAAAGAAGTCAACCTATATATATACAAACATGTTGCGGTTACTTCTGGTTATTAGTTTCGAACATCTGATCGAATGGAATGGTACTAAAAATATCGAATTCATTTTCAGCCAAACCAGCACCATTGAGATCCACGTTTGCATTAGGGGCAGGAGCTTCAGGCTCTAAATCTTGTTTAGATGTCAATACTTGCAACCACAACTTATCGATTTCAGCCGAGTTCACAAAATCCAAGTCGAAGTCGCTGGGTTTGGGTGTACCTTTCAAAGGTTCATCAACACTTTCACGATGACCATTTGCTGGTCTACCGTTATACGAATCGGCACTAGGTCCCATACCTGCTTCTGGTGAGAACGGTGTAGCTCCGGTGGCATTGAAGAATCTAGGAGTTTGTGCTTGTCCAGTGATATTAGGTCCCGAATTCCGATCATTTTCTTTCACACCGTCATCTTTCGGTCTGAATTCCTCAAATATTTCCGGGCTAAAATAGTTCTTATCGTCCTTACCCAACTTCTGCAATGTTTTTTCACATATTTGTATGAGTTCATTGATCTGATCGATTGAAAATGTTGGGGTACTTAAAGAATTGGCTTTGTGATAGTTCTTTTCGTAAAATTCCTTCTTGGTAATTGTTTTCAATAAAAAGGTATGACCTTTGGTGATTCTCCAAGCATAGTAGTATCTGTTTGAGATTTTGGAAATGACTGCAATAGATACTTCTAGACACCTTGTCAAGGAGGAAGACGCATTACACAATGCTTTGTAGTACTTTAAATAATTAGCATCAGTTTCACATTTACTGTTATGTTCCGGTTTTATTCTCATGTTGTATATGACAAAGTTACAACGGATGACCATAGCAATAATGATTTGATTCGATTTGTGAATCATCTGTTCAAAGGTTGGGTTAATAATAAGATCACATCTAATGTTACCAATCAAGTCGAAGTAATGAGGCATAAACTCGCTTATCGAGATCAACAATATCTTCTTCAAATAGAAAAACGACAATGCGATGTTTCTCTGTTCATAATATAGATAGAAGTAATAATAAACGATGATGTAGAACGATTTGACCGCTAGATAGAACTTTGTTTTATAGGTCCTAGTGAAATTAGCATATTTGCCATCCCCTAATGTGATGCAATCAGTCAAGTTACCAAATTCTTTAGCAAGTAAAAGTTCAAATTCTGTTAAAATCTTGCATAATTCAGACATCTGAGTTCGGCCCTCAACATTCAAAATTAGATGGAGAATATTTCGAAGAGGAAGATATAATACAGCCAGTCCAAATAAAGAGCCGGTCACGAACCGATCCAATTCCTTATCAATTAAACCTTCCTCTCCTTCTCTATAGAAAGGAACCTTTGTATCGTAAGAGCCTCTGGAAATACCCAAAGGGGTTCCGAACGTGTAAGCTAAATGTAGGTCATTTAATACCAAATAATGCCAAATTTTTCTTCCGATATTGTCCCCGGGGTAAGCCTTGTCAGACTTTTCCCTGAAATTATCAGGCTCTCTATGGTAGCCCACCGACATGGCCATTTGGGTCAATAAGGCTAACATAGTACTAGAATCTCCTCCATCTGCCCCGTCACCATCTTCTGGAGCATATGTGTGATATATTTTCATAAAAAATGCCAATTCAATCACTGGAACACTGGGCTTCCTAAATAAATTGAATTGATCCAAACACTCTTGGGCAACATCAATTACATTCATTGTTATAGGATTGGATAATAGGTAATTGTAAGCTTTAAGGGCGGTTTCTGGATCCTTAGTATATAATCTCTGTTCATTGATCTCGTTACGATTAGTGAATAAGGATAAATAACTTATCCTGAGCATGATTAACAAAATCCCAATGAAAGCCAAATCCAAACGCTTCTCAACTTTAACTTCTTCAATTTTTTCATCAACATATGCACAAGGACCAATCATCCTTTCCATCTCTTCCCTGAAGCATCGTTCATCCAAGAAAGGCATAAATGGATATAAATCTGCGAAAAAGACGTGGATCAATTTCCATACAACCTTTCTTTTCGGTAAGAAAACCTGGATCTTATCGATTAGTCTCAACTCATTCTCAATCTTTCCGTTGTAAAACGTTAATCCCAATGGTAACCTTGATTGGTCCGCTTTCGATTTTTCCAAATTTTTTTCCACTTGAGCTTTCTTCAACTTATAATAGGGAATCATATCACTCACCCCTTCTGGCTCCAATAATCTCTTCTCAAACACTTTTTCGTCTAGATTTATGGAATTTTCGTTGGTGGTACTAGTCATGACCGATGTAGTTTCTGCTGTTATTTCTGAGTCTTTATTACTGAAAATCAATGCCGTATTAGCACTCGAACCTTTCATTTGCAAAACATGATCCCATAAAAGTTTCAACCCATAATCTTTCTGCATCAAGGAAGACCATGAAAATGGGCCAAACGAGATTCTTCTGAACTCCTCTTTGAAATACACGGAGCTGTATCCCTCATAAAAATTGATGGTATCATCAGGAGATCCAAAAGGATGAATTCCCCTCATGGAGTCAGAATAATTCCCTTCATTAATATGTTCGTTGCTTGTTCTATCAGAATAGGGAGTATCCACATTTTGAGCCAGACTTCGATGCAGAAACGTGAAATCTTCGAAGCTTTGATGAGTCGATCCGGTACTTATATTATTACTTGAGTTAGTTCTCTTGTCGGCGGCACCGAGTCCACCTGGATTCAACCCTGGGGTTCTTGGATACGATCCCAAAGGTGTACTGGCGCCAATGGAAGAAACTGGGTGATTAAGAGGGGGTAGCTTGACATCACCTTTACCAATAGCATCTGCGGGGGGAAAGGGACTGGTCATTCCCATAAAATAGGGATCTTCAGATATCCTTTCGGCTGCTTGGAATGAGCTCTTCGGGTCAGTGTACGAGTTATTCAGAGTCCCGTAGTCCGAATTAGAATGAGCAGACATCCCATTAGATCCCCCTCTTGGTGCCGCTTTATAATTCTGCCCCACAGAACCATTGATTCCCGGTATATTCTTGCTAGTTTCAGTACTTACGCTTCCAGGTCGGGACAGAAGGGGCTGAAATCCGACGAAATGGAGTGGTGCACTATTACTATTATTTTTGTCGTCACTATTCCCCAAAGACTGTTCAATACTCTTCAACCTTTGCTTCAACATTTCGAGTTCAGTTCGGGTGGCGTTATCATATCTAGATTCTAGAGGAACCAGGGGAATTCGGTTGGTGACATCATTGTAACTGTGAGGACTCTGAGTGGAATTATAAGCAAGCTGTCCGTTTGTGCTTCCATTTACATTCCTTCTATTGTGCCCATTACCCTTCATTTGGTCAACCAAGTGAATGGGATTCTTAGCACTTGTCAAATAGGGTAAATTAGCAGGATTTTGGAGTTGACTAAGCGCTTCTTCATCATAGGTGCAAGTAGCAGTTTTCCCAGACTTCACACACTGGCCACATGGTTGGCCCTTGTCACATTTGACCTTCTTACGACGGCAGTTTTCACAGACAAGACTTGTTCTCTTTCTACGCTTAGAATCTGACATTTCTGCTTGTTGCAATCAGATGTATAACTAAGGTTGGATTTCGCGTGTTTTATAGCTCGCCCCCATCCTCCGAAGCGACTTGCGCGGCCTATCTCCGAAGTTAGGCTGACGGTGTTTTCCCTATCGAGAAAATACCGGATTCAGCCCCTTGGGACTGACATATGTTCTGGGGAGGAGGAGTAGGATGAAAGCGCTAAACTGGGATCAATCGCATTGTTACAATGAAAGCAATGAATTGGTCAGTGTGTTGGTTATGCGGATATTATGTGTTTACTATGTAACGGAAGAATACTACAAAAAACTCCAATACTCTCTTGTAAGATTCCACATGAATGTCTCTACTTAGACACCACATTATCACCACAAACTCGTATGACTTACATATTAAATACATTCATGGGTCTAAAGATCCATAATTTTCTTGTTCTTGGTCTTCGGTCTCTTCATTATAAACGAAAAATTGAACGAAAATGGTGAAATCAAGTAACAAAGTCCCTAAAGACCCTGCCAACCAACTGGAGTTGATAACCAAATAATCCCTGCTGACGTCAATCGATAAAATGGAGATAACATAGGTTAAATTTCCCAAACAAGCGAATAAAAAGAACATGAAACTAATTCCTTCACAACTTTTCCGTTGAAAGTTCAATAATATTTGTGGAATTCTGGATCCCAAGTATAATATAGCACATAACCAACCGAAGAATTGAGCTAATGGATCAAATACTAGCTTTGGTGATTCAGGATGTTTGTACTTATAATAGTTTTTGACATACGAAATGTACCATCCAATTAACCCTGACAAAAATACCAAGCTTACCATCAACAATTTGAACAAGAAATTCTTAACTGGGGACCTTTCTTTTGATGACCCATCGGTAGAATTGGCAAGTAGATTGTCAGACTCGTCTTGACTGTTGGATTCCTGTCTTTCTTGACTGTCTCTAGATAAAACCTGCTCTATCGTATCCCCATCGAATGGGTTTGCGGGGGATAAATGGATTAAGTCTGTCTTGGATTTGTGGCCATAATTAAGACATTGCCATAACAACAAAATATCGGCTAATGTATAATAGATGGCCAAGATTATCATAGTGGGCAAGACTCCTTGTAAAATAGATCCCAAAACATTGAAAACATCTCCGGCCAACCATAAAATAATGAACATTAATGATAAACCTTCGCTGGACTTTCTGGTGAAATTTTCATAAATCTGGGGAGCAAAAACGATAATCCAGCATGCAATGGAAATACTTCCTGTTATTCCACTGACAGCTTGTGCATTTAGTATAATGGGCGGTGGTGGCATTTTTATATTGATACAGTCTACTCTGAAACCCTTCTAGTGTTTTATAAGAATTTGGGTATGGAGATTCTTAATGTAGTGCTAACTTAAGTTGCAATTTTTCGTGAGCTCATCGAATTGCCAGCGCGGCACGTGACATCTATCAGTTCTAGAGTCTTTTATACCATGTCAACTCTAGGCAGGTATTTGTACGAGGCAAAGGAAGAGATATTTGCATATATGAAAACTCATTTGCTAAAAATACAATCCCCTCTTTTGTAGCTGTCTCAGATGATGACCGAAAAAAAAAAAGTTCATAAGACAGTTACATAATAAATCATAAATTGAATGCTATATAAATGCTACTCGTTAACTAACTAGTCTTCCACCACCAAATTCCAATCAAAACTACTTTCTTCCTCTTTCCAAACATTTATTAATGTGCTGAGCAAATCTTCCTCCACTAATATTTCGTCCACAATTCTCACAATTGAAATACTTGACTCCATCACTAGTCTTTAGTTTCATCTTATCTTGCCCATAGATATCTGTATTTCCCTTGTGTTCTTTGATTAAAAATTGTAGCCTGTTATCATTTGTTAACTTCTGGAACGTTTTAAATGTTGATAGTCTTTGAAGCGTCTCAATCTTTATCACGTTATATAACATGTCTTCGAACAATGATTCGGCCTGAACAGTGTTTCCACGATTTTCAGCCCATACTATGCCATTAACCATGTAACAATTGATAGTACTTTAAATGCTGAAATCGTTCTGGCAAGTAATATAGTAAGGACATCCACAATCGTGGGATTCACACACATCTGTTAATATTTATCCTGAAATCATATACTGAATTACATTTTTACATACCAATGCCTGCAAAGTAACCTCCATCGTGCTAAAAACTAAGTTTCTGCTGATTTAGATCACTTTTTCTTTATGAGCTTGTTATCTGATTAGCTATTATCTGAATGGTTTCCTGAGAATCTTGAATCTCATGATCGTGCGAGGTTCATATAATTGGCCACAGCGATGAGATGAATTTGATTCACAGCACTAAGTCATTATTTTACAAAATGGCAATGGATATTGGAGAAGATGAAGTGACTGAAATCATAATTGATCAAGAAGATGAGGTCCAAGATTATAAATTTCTTCACAAACAGTTCCCAAAAACAGGAGAGAAGGACTTCGAGCCTGATGGAACTCATGATCAAGTCGATAAAATTAGTGATTCCAAAAACATAATGTACCAAGCTTTGAGCCAGGGAATAAAGATTCATGAAAAGCAAGTACTAGAAGGAATTTATCTTCCTGATCAGCAACACACTTTAATTTTAAACGTACGAGGTAATTATTTCAAAGATGTGGGCACAAATGGCCTGCTTCATCAAAGACAGATTATTATTCTTAACAAGATTGAATCATTGTATCTACTCGAACGAGGGTCATTGATTCTATATTTGGGTAACGACAAAATCACAAGCTATATACAAGGGATTATCAACTCTTTCAATTTGCACGAATTGTGTCCTATTAATTTACAATATTTCTACAACCAACTCAATTCCTTTGAGATTGGTAAATATCAAGTTTATGCTTACTTGAAACGATTGGGATACTTAGTAAAGGATTATGATGGCCAATACATCCCTCAAGTGCTTCCAGATATAAAACATCCGTCATCCTGGTTTCATCTTAACTTTTTCAATACTGTTCCTGTAGGGATAAATCCGAAGAAAACCCACTATCTATCCTACACCCAGATCTTGAAACAATTAGCATTCATACCTAGTTACAAGACATATTCTAGTCTTGGGAAACAACTTGAAGAAGATAACCAATATCAAATTCACTTCAATGTCTGGAAACCCAGACCACAGTTTTCCAAGAAAACTCCTCCGAAACCTGATTTTCAAATATGCATTGTCAAAGCATTCCCACAATTGAAAGATATTCATGCATTATTAAATAAACTCAATCATGAAGTTGAATTATTAGACTTCGATGATTTGGATCAACGACAAAAAGATCAGAAACTCAAACATGGAACTGGAAGATCAATAATATTAGCAACTATTGATAATGGTGTCAGTTTTATCAATTTATCTGAGGTGGACTTCAAGTTGCAGTATAATGACAAAGTCCACGGAATCATTCATTGATTCGAATGGTCTCTAATTCTTAACCTCCATTTAAATAGATCGAAGGCGTCTCCACTTCTTGCAAATCATCAATATACGACATGGCATGACTATATAATTCATTATCATTGATAGAGATTCGATTGTTATGATAATAAACCATCAATTCCTCTAACCACGTCAAGACTTGGTTTCGATTCGCTAAATACAGAACCGCTATGAATCTGTTGAAAGTATTTGCCATCAATCTAGCTTTGTTCGTCACTCGGACCTTCGTAAATGCATCTCTATAAACCCTGAGGGGTTGAAGTCGGGATAACAATGCTGTTTGGTGGCATAAAATAACCTTCAACTTATTTGGATGGTTTAAAAATTTGTCTTTAATGAAGTCGGTCTGAAGATAGGGATGGCGGTATAGGGTCCTTCGTACAAGAATGCTGAATAGAATCTCACCTTCATATTCCTGAGATTCCATCAAGCTGTTGATCATAGGATATGGAGATTCGGGAAGTTTATTTCCCAATTGATATTTCTGAATCACTTGATGTATCAAAAATGGATCATTAACTAAGAACGGTAGAACAGACAACGGATTCTTTTTTGGATCTGGGGTGGTTTGGAGAATATATTTTGTATTCATATGATTAGACGGAGGACCAGGAATCTTCCAAGAAGGAAATCTGTGGTCGAATTTTTTGGGAGACAAATTAATCATCTTTTGCATAGATTCTTCCATATTTCGTAGGCAGCCCACATCGTTCCTCACAAATTTGTTAACTATCGTCAAATAATTTCGGCCATTATCACAGCTGGTGAGGTCGTTATAATCTTCTATAGAATCTCTCAAAAATTCCTTGTACATGCTTCGGGTACCATTCCAGGTTCTAGAGTCCCTTAATATTATATTTCTTTTGTTTAAAAATCGGACTAAACTGTATTCAAAGATTTGCTTTCCAAACTTAAAGGGTTCATTTTCAGCCGAAGAATTCTGTTGAGCGGAATTTAAAATTTCTAAAATCCTATCCATAGAATTGATGGAATGAACCTCTACCTGGTCAAAGGGATTTCTTGTGTGCAAGGGCCGGCTTGTGGCGAACTTTCGACTGAGAGTCCTATTCATGGCTTTCACGATACAATCGTATGTAGAGAGTAGCCACTAATAAATCTACTGTCGCATTACATCGCGAGTTTATATAAATGCTACCATATATTTTTGATGGTCTATGCTACACTTAGATACGATTCAATTCCCTATAGAGTTTCCATTGGAGACTGTCGTTTACTGTGGTTAATTTTGCCTCTAATTGCCTTCCATTGGTTTTTGAGGTAAATGCTGCTTGGTGGTGTCCGTTGTTTGTTTCCGGGGTAGATTCTCTTTTGGTTGTCTCTGAAGTTGTTTGGCACCGCTCTTAGATGGATTCTGCTGCTGGTCTTCTCTAGTTGGCTTCTTCGATTTTGGTCTCTTTGATAGTTCCATTTTGTTTCCTTTATCAGTTGGTCGGATTAGCTTCTTGGGAAGAAAGTCTTTGCTCTTTGTTTCACTTGAAGGTTTATTCTGATCGTTAGATTTCTTCTCTTCCTTAGACCTTCTCGGTTTCGGGTTTGGTCTCGAGCCGTTTTTGTCATTTCTAGTGGGTTTTTCCTCTTTTTGTTTTCTTTTATTAGGATCGGCAGAAGCTTTTTGATTCCCATCCTTGTGCGATACTAGCTGTTTCTGGGGTAAATAGGATATTTTCTCGGGTTGGTTCGATTTTATTGGCTCATCCATGCTACTCTTACTATCTGGTCTGTCGCTAAATTCCCCATTTTTACTAGATCCACTATCTCTGCTATCGGGTCTTTCCAGAGGCACCTTCTTGGGTGGTTTCTTCTCCTTCTGTCTCCGTGGTGGTTTGGGTGTCGATTCTCTCTTGACTCGGCGACTTTCATCCTTTTTCTGTTGTTTCTGTTCTCTTTTTGCTGACTTCAACTTCTTTTCATTAATTTGCTTCTTCCTTTGTTTCTTCTGCCTTTGCTTAATAGCTAAAACTTCATCGGATAAACTAAACGCTTCAGTCTTATCTTCTTCGTATAATTTCTTAAATTTGAGGAAAATCTCGTTTTTATCAAGCAGATCGTCTATATTGATACTGGCGTTTTCAGGCTGTGAAGTTTCATATACTACCATATTTTTATCTATCATCTTCTTCAACAAACTATTGGAAACTTGTGGAATCATCGCATCATCATTTGAATCTCTAAAAGGCTTACCTTTCACTTGAAGCACAAAGTCTGTTGCAGCACTTCGACTACGAAAATTCAAATAGCATCTTGAATATATTGGGGCTTCGTAGGGGTTTGAAGGTAACAATCCTTCCACATAATAGCTCTGTTGCAACTCGTTCAACAGAACCAATTGCTTAAGCTGTGTGAAAAATTCATATTGAGTAAGCGTTGGTGGAAGCAATCGTACTATCAACTTCCTCTCATTTAATTCCATAGTATGATGTGAGCTTAGATCTTAACCAGCCGCTATTGCTTTAGTTTCTATAATGAATCTGCTGATTCTCTTTTTGAGGCTTGTAGGTATCGATGAATTTTTTCAGTGCGCAAATGCCTATTGTGGAGTCTATCACCATCAGCATATATTATCCAAACAACTATGGAAGCGTTCCTTCAGCAGGTCCAAAGCACCTCTAAGCTCCCGTTACCCCAGCAGATTGAACAATATGAGAAGCTTCTCGATGTGAATCCTGTGACAAACAAGTATATCCAGCATATATATAATGATTCTCAACTCATTCAAGAGGTCGATAATATAATAGAGCGTTATAACTTGTATAATAATGAATGGCTAGCTTTCAACGAGATGATAAAGCAATTCATACGACTCAGCAGTCAACTCGATCCGTGGTCGCTACTTGAATCTTTTGATCTCTATAGTCTGTTTGTCGATAGTTTGTCTACTGCGTTTAATAATACTAGAGGAGGAAGTTTAATATTGGTAGTTCGTCAGACAATCAATTTCATAACACCCATGGCCAACAAACTTGACTTGCAATTATATTATAAGGAAAATCAAGGAAAACTCCGATTGTCATGGCTAGCATCGGTTCTTTTAAAGATTTTCAACAATATTCGATCACAGACCAACGATGATAATATGACCAAATCCCGAATAATTATGTTCATAAGTGTCCGACTTTGTCTGATATATTTTAAAATTGAAAACCCACTATTATGTCGAAATGTTTTCAGTAACATTAATAATTTGAACTTGTCGACTTCCAAGTTCCATATATCGGAAATTATTGGGTATCGGTACTACTTGGCCAAGTTCTATATTATCAAGGATCAATTGATTGACTGTTACCAACATTTGACTTGGTGTTTGATCAACTGTCCACCAGATCATCCCAATTCCCTTAAAATTCTCCAATTGTTGTTGCCTATCAGTATATTGATAGGTAAAACACCTAATTTTCCCTTTATTAATAGCCAATTCCGTTCGGGTGCAAAATTCATCTCTATCTATGAATCATTATTTAAGGCTGTTAAAAGAGGTAATTTCCATGAATACAATCGATTGCTCCAAGAAAATTATCATTATTTCAAGTCCATGAGCTTGCTTATCGTGCTAGAAAACAAGTCTATAATTCTTATTGTAAGAAACTTATTCAAGAAGGTATGGGACTATTTGGGTAATCCTTTAAGCATCGACTACAATTCTTTGATCTTGGCTCTTAAACTAAGTAAGTTTAATGTCAAACTTGACGATTTGATTATTGAAAACTTATTGATTAGTCTAATCGATCAGAACTTGTTGAAAGGTAAAGTGTTTCCTAGATTAAGACTGGTGTCATTAGCTAGAGCTAATGTATTTCCACCAGTAGACCAGATCAACTTTATAAGATTCGGTAATGGAGCCGAGGACACTTTGAACTCCAACGATACCTGGCTCAATAATTAGAGTATTCTTTTTACAAGCATTTGTATATATATAGGCATAAGCAGATTATTCTGAATAGAAATGTAAGTCTATATGGAAGCTGGTAACGCGAGTCTTTAATCGTGAACCTCTTATCGGTGAAATTCGCAGAAATCGCAAACTACGAATCATACTGATCCAGATTGATGATTCAGAATGAACCCTTTAATAAAGAAAGAAGAGAGACTTCATGAACTCAACAATCAATTACTTCGAGCAGGGGTCATGGGGATGCTAAAAGGTTCACTTATTGGAGTGGTAACGGGACTAGGGTTGAGTTTTGCATACAATAGAGGTCACACTAGTCATTTCTTTAGGTTGCCCTACAAGTGCTGGTATCTTAGTAGTTGGGCATTGGCCGGAATAATCTTCGAAACAGACAGAGCAAAGAGTCAAATGAGCAAACAGTTGGCTTTGGAAGAAGAATTGAAGAGAAACATTTTTTTTCAAGACGATAGTTAACTAGCATCTTGATGGACAGGTATTCTATAAATATGTAAATTAATGATAGATAAATGAATAAATAGTTTATGAGCTACGTAATAAACGCTACGTATAAAATGCTTCTTCATGGAATTTAAGTCCATTCTCATGAGCCCAAACCTTGACGTTGTTCACCAATCCTTTCGGACCAGCTGAGATAACCCAAACTTTGGATAAATCGATGTCTTGAATATTATTGGCTTGCAAGTCTTTACAACATACCAAATTGGAACCGACTTCCACTGGACCACTGCATTGAGTGAACCCTTCATGCAAACACCAATTAAAGTATCGATAATTGATATTAGGTCTACCTTTATAGATCTTATTGGTCAAATTCATCTTTGTGATGGTATCATTGTAATTCTTCAAATACTCCCTGCTCAAATCATTAGCAGACTTAATTGTGGGGATAAAGTGTTCGTTGGTGTGACTAGAGAAACTCGTCTTACGGGAATGTCGTGAAGGATGGGAATGACGAGAATGAGATGGACTTAATTCATAATCATCGATGCTTTGAGATAATAATTGACTCTCAAGCTCTCCTTCCTCTTCGTCTTCTCCTGCATCGAAGTCAAATCCTGAATTGGATCGATTGCTTCTACAGCAATCATCTTCTTCAATATCCTCATTACTGTTATCGTCATCTTCGTCTAGAACAGAGATATCGACATTTTCATCTTCAATATAAGGTGGTTCATCACGCATCGTACTGTAGTAATCATGTTGAAGGTCACCGCTCAGTTCTAGATCAAAGGTTCCGTAACTTCGGTGAGAACTTGGAAAGCTTCTAAAGCTTTTAAAATTCTTTAAGTCGTCTATTGTTTCGGTTCCAGTCACGAAGATTTCGATATCATTACCGTGAATGTACCCATCAAAGGACTTCAATATTGCAATATCTCTGAAGTCTTTGATTACCCAAACAATCTTTATAGGTATTCCGTGATAGTTCATTACTCTTAGAATAGGTAACGCAAAGGAGATGGCCGAACCACCGATAATTATTAACACTCTTTTAGTGTTGACTTTCAATCGACTAATTCTGAAGTTTTTTTCGAAATTATTAATGAACAACAAATGTGGATCATAAGTTCCCATTACCATATATCTTCTATCATTCTCAAATTTGAAGTTACCTTTCTTGATAATGAGTTTTTGGGTCAAATCATTAGGTAATGACACTAATGTATAGGGGTGATAGTTGGGAATCATAAATTTCAATCCCGATAAAATATAGTTAGAAGTTAGTTTAGTTAATCTAACATGCGAGCCAGGAGTATTAGCTGGGTTCTTAATGAGTTTATTGGGAAATTCAACCAAAATTAAATTAGGAGAAACGTTATTAATCACAAATTCATTGGAATTTGACAACCGAGTTAAATAAATTCGGTAGCCGATTTGAAATAAAAGGATAAATAAATTTATGCCGGTGAACCAACCAAAATTGTTGGGCCTTATGTGGAATTGTAAGCAGATGACGATGATCCAGGAACAAATATAATGGAAATTGAAGAATGCACTGTACCAGAAATTTCGAAATTTCAGTAATGAAGTAAATAATATAAGTAGGAAACAGGAGAGTGCTACCCATCCGTAGACATTTTCTGGTTTGATAGCCTTTCCCCAAGTCAGATTTCTTTGAAAAAACCCACAATAAAGGGCAGCATGCACCAAAGATTGGATTATTATTATTCGACTGATCCATTTATGGATAGGAATCAACGACAAATACAAAGTATTTGGCAAAGGGCTCGGCTTCAAGCTTAATAGCAATATTATAGACAAGCTATTAGCAGCAATTCTTCCTAATCGTTTTGCCAAAAAAATCAAATCACCTCCATGTAATTTGGTGAGTGATAAAAGGCCCAAAATAATAATCCAGAAGAGGATTTGAACCAATGCATTTAAGTGGTAGGTGATTGTAGTTAAAGCGACTTTCACAACCTGACCAAAAGTCCCCGAGTCTTGGAAAGAATTATTGATCCATTTCAAAATCTTAAACTTATTGTGATAGTAATAACCTCTTTTCACGAAACTATTATATATGGGGATCAAGATTATGAGCGTCACCAAGATTACTACTGTTAGATTGCCATATCGATCGGTAGTATCCTGACGCAATTGCTTGTATTCCAGCGATTTTCCGTCGGGATAGTGGAAATACGTCATAGCAGTGATTTGCTGATACCAGCTTGACCTGTGCTTCTTCAACAGAGCTTTATTAGTTTTGTGGGGCTCTGGTTCTGGTAAAGGTCAGATCATAATAGTTTGTGATTGATGCCGCACTCGGCAACTGGACTTGAACGGTTCTTGGTCTGTACACGGACTTATTAGTAAAGGTTTTTGAAGTTTGACTTCTTACGATTGTCAAGGAACCCCGATCTTGTGGGTGCCTGTTTTCTCTTCTTTCTGGACCCTCTGTTGTCATCATAGTTGTTGGAGTTGTTAGAATTGTTGTAGTTGTTGTTGTTGTAGTTGCCGCTATAATTGTTATTGTGGTAGTTATTATAGTTACCGTTGTTGTAGTTATTATTGTTGTAGTTGTTATTGTAATTGTTATTGTTGTAGTTGGCTCTATAACCACCAGAACTCGTGGGCTTGATATATCCCGATCTCGAAGGCTGGTCTTTCCTAAACCCATTGTTATTTGATCCATTAAACTTGTTCATACGGTATGACTGGACTTCTGGTTTCCGTGGTAATGCATTGTCTTGAATCCTCCTGTAATAAATCTTTCTTAAAGAACTAGGCAAGTTGTTGCCGCTGAAAGCACTTCCAGCAATGTTGGGAATCCTGGAAGTTCTAGGCTCTTTGCAATCATCTCCGTAATGGCCCTCATCTCCACAATTATAACAATATATTATGGGTAGTTCTTGAGCAACATGTTCTTTAGAGTCTTTGGAGTGGTTTATAAGTAAATAAGATCTCCAAATATTCGGGCAATTATCATCATTATGATTGAATAAATCGCATGTCTTACAATATTGTTTCTTCTTAACTTTATTAGTACAGTCAATAGCCTTATGACCTTTACCGCCACATTTGGCACATATCATAGTAGTGGGACACTGTGTTTCATAGTGATCCCCAACAACACCACATTTATGACAAATAACAGTCTTACATTTGGCTCTTATATGGCCCCTTCTATGACAGTTGGCACACAAAGGTCCCATACTTTGCTTCTGATTGACTGTCTCCCCACTCTCTGGGTCAATAACTCCGAAGTAACGTCCCCCACCTCTTAATTCTACCAACTCATCCACGTTATTGTTCACTTGATCAAAGGATAGAGCTACTGGTCCTTCTCTATCACCGGTATTGTTACGAGTGTCACTCTTATTACTTTGTTGAATTTCAGAACTTTGTTGCTGGTTCAGAGCTGGAGCTACAGAAGTAGATGATTCTTTCGGCTCTGTGGCTGTTGGTGCAGTTGTCGTTTCAGCCATCCTGGGGGTATTAGGCGTATTACAATTATTGATATTGTAAAAGTTTTAGTGCGATGCGTTCAAGTAGGAAATTTACTATGAGAGAGTTTAAACGTATTATTACGAGATTCTTATAATGCTGTCATTATAATTAGAATTTCATGGTAGACTATCAAGACGTCCTGAAATTCTTCTCCTTGCAACTTACTACTATTAAATGTATATCTTTACGATTTAAAGCTCAAAGCTTAGCTACATTTTTCTACTCAATCCATATTATTCATACCTCTAACTCTATTGGGAGCTAAACATTGTATATTTTATAGCCGATCAGAGGTTACAAAACATTTCTAGTTACGTGTTCGTTGACTTGGCCGTCAAGCGAGTCGTTACCGGTGACGCTGATAGACGTCTTTAAAAATTCTTGATGCTTTATAGCAGCCAAAGCGTAACAAGCCGAAGCTAACGCAAAAAATACTGCCACCACAATCAAACTAGTAGCCTGAATCAACAAAGACAACCATTGGATCACACTCATTAACAAGTAGAACCCACATCTTGGCCAGTTTTCATCAAAGTTCTTAATGAAGTTGGTGAAAGTATCAGTCAAAGGACATATTTTCAACAAAAATGGCACCTCCACAAACAACACCACCAAAGATTGCACAATACAGATAATTGAAAAGATAATCACCAAAGAAGCATGGAAAACATTGGCAATTCCAAGAGCCAAACATAAAAACATCGTCAACAATCCAATCCATTGGCCATATAACGAGAAATTCTTCTTTTTGAAGTCTTTGGAAAACCCGCCGAAAATGTTTCCTAATACAGACTGGAAATTCATGGCTACAGTTCACTATATTCTAAACAGATATGTATGTGTCAATTGATCCTTAGAATCCACAATTACCGTTCTGCTAGAATTGTTGATGTTAGAGCCATGCTTATGACCTGTTTATATGAACCGATTGCGTGTTCGTACCGTTTTCGCACAGCTTTGAGAGCCTCATCTCCTGCTGCATTATAGACTCGATTTATTCTCTTTGCTTAGCACAGTAATTGCTCGATACCGGGCTCTTTGAGGCTTGTTTGGCTAGGAAATTTGTATAATTATAGAAATTAATAGTTTTAATGGGGAAAGAAACAGTTATTGGACTTGTAGGGAAACCCAGTTCTGGGAAATCAACTACATTGAATGCGCTCACAGATGCTAATGCAAAGATTGGTGCTTTCCCATTTACTACTATCGATCCTAATAAAGCAACCGGGTATTTGGAAGTTGAATGTGCCTGTAAAAGGTTTGGAGTGCTGGACAAATGCAAACCTAATTATGGATATTGTCAGAACGGAAAGCGTGGTGTCCCTATAATGCTTTTAGACGTTGCTGGTTTGGTACCTAATGCTCATTTGGGAAGAGGTTTGGGGAATAAGTTTTTGTCTGACTTGACAGAAGCTGATTGTTTAATTCATATTGTTGATGTAAGTGGAACAACAGACGCAGAAGGGAAAGCTACTCGGGGTTATGATCCGTTGCAGGATATCGAATGGCTCCAAGACGAAATCTTCAGATGGATTCTTGGGAACTTGAAAGAACGGTGGGGGTCTGTGGTCAGGAGACATATAGGAACTAAATCAAGTACGCTAGAGACATTGAGACAGCAATTGGGAGGTTATTATGCAAATAAGCAGTTAATAGGCAAGGCATTAGATGATATTCCTAATTTACCTCCTTTGCCGGATTGGGATGATGAAATGATTGAAGCCGTAGTCAAATCTTTTATGAACCACAAGTTTCCCACGGTGCTAGCGTTAAATAAGATGGATCATCCTGACGCTGATAAGAATGTTAGTAAAATTGTATTAAAATATCCGGATTCAAAGTGTGTGTTGACTTCTTCTATTACCGAGATCTTGTTGCGGAAATTGGCAACTCAAAAATTCATCAAGTATGAAACAGGAACCGAGTTTATTGATACAAAGGAAGATTTACCTGATCTGGATTTGAAGCCGTTGGATGAGAAACTTGCCACGAGAATTGAAAATATTAGAGACTTGGTGTTGTATAGATTTGGAACTACTGGTATTGTCCAATTACTTCAGACTGCAGTTGCTCTTTTGGACTTGGTTCCAGTATACACTGTCAGAAACATCCATAATTTCACAGGTGCTTCAGGTACCGAGGTTTTCCGGAACTGTACTCTTGTTAAAAGAGGAACTGCTGTGGTAACTGTGGCGAAGAAAATCATGGGTGACGTCACCATAGCAGCTATAGAGGGTATTGGAGGTGTTAGAATTGGGGAAGAAGATACAATCGATGTTAATAAAAATGATATTCTAAGCTTCAGAATCGTTCCTGGTTCCAACAATAACTAAGGTCCCCTGTGTAAATTGTATATAAAAATGGCTGCAAAAAAAGACTGGGAGTCGGACTATTGGCTGGTCATTACCATAAGATGAATGGTAAAAGAGCATTTGGATACCACATTGTGCTCTATTTCGAGGTGCCTATGTCATATTGCATCAGGGTACCACCATATTTTCCCAGCGGCAGTCGATCATATAGAGAATATAGAACTTCGCAGAATCGTTATAGATTTGAAAAGATAAGCCGGCACCGGGCTTCGCGTTAGCAAACTTTCGTCTCTAGAAGAATAAACCATAAGAACTCCTGATGAGCACTGAAGCAGACACTAAAACTGATACAAATGGTAGCAAGCTGGAGCTGCAACCATTGGTATCTGCTGTGCAATTGAACAAGGAGCAGACTGACAAGCTTCAACAACTCATAGACTCAATTCCAAAGATTTTGGATAAGATCGAAAGTAAAGATTACGATGAAATCTTTGGGTACAGGATTAATGTGATAGGCGAAGACTATGTGGATGAGCCCGTTAGAAACGAAATTTTGTTGAAATTCTTAATTGCGAACGACTATAATGTTCTGGTGACAATTTCCCGGATTGTTGAAACGATCAATTGGAGATACAAATTCCAACCATTATCAGCTGCTTATAACGAGAACTTCGATAATGAATTGAGTTCATTAGGGGTTATCACTAATTTTCCGAAAGAAAAGATCCCTAACTATACAATCGGAACTTGGAATTTGTATGGAAACGTGAAAAGTCCCAAAAAATTGTTTGAACAGTTTGGAAGTAATGATCAAGGAGGCAGTAAACCAGGTACTGTGTTTTTGAGATGGAGAATTGGTTTGATGGAAAAATCGTTGCTGTTCATAGATTTCACTGACTCAAATAATCATAAGATTGTCCAAATCCATGATTACAAGAACGTTTCTATGTTCAATGTGGATAAGAATATGAGAAAGTCTACCAAAGAAATTATAAAAATCTTTGGTGACAACTACCCAGAATTATTATCCACTAAATTGTTTGTTAATGTACCTAGTATCATGGGATGGGTGTTTTCATTTATTGTAAGCATTGGAGTTATTAATGAAGAAACGCTTAAAAAGTTTAATGTGTTGAACCACGGAGATTTGTCTAAATATTTCAATCCAGATAACTTACCAGGAGATTATAAGAACGGGAAAACTAAGTTCACATTATTTGATTTAGACAAATCCAAGGATGCTAAGATTCCTGAATACGGGAAGGTGGTGTTGGAAAAGTTGAACAAAACTAATATCCAAGATATGAATTTATCAGTAGAATAGTTATACTGAGTATATAGCTGATATTTGTATTTATATATAATTATTATATGATAGTATCACGTGTAAATGTAGAAACTAAGTATTAATTTACGAGCCATTGCTTTGGCATTGTTAAGTTGAAACCACTAGTATGATATTAGCACAGACATTCTTAATATTCACCATTATTAGTATGCAGCACTTGTGCATAGAGTGGTGATGATCAGTGCGGCATGAGAGATACTTTTATTTACATGATTCATGATGGATTATTATAGTGTTCTTGAAGTGCCAGTAACGGCAACTCAAGGGGAGATATCCAAAGCATTCAAGAAGCTAGCCATCAAGTATCATCCAGACAAGACCCAAGATCCTAAACTTCATGAATTGTTCAAGAAAATTAACGAAGCCTATGAAACCCTCAAGTATGCAGACAAGCGTAAGGAGTATGATTTAAAAAATAATGTGTCACGACCTAGAACCTACAATTTCCATCAAGACATAAATTTGAATACCGGCTCTTATATGAACTTCCTGCGTGATTATAACGGAAAGACTTTCTTCAAGTTTAGTCCTGGAAATGGATCTAGTTCCTATGGAGGAGGTCCTGGTGTCTTCTCAAGACACTACACCGATAGATTCAGTCCTGAAGACTTATTCGAAAAAGAAAGGAGAGCTCAGCAAGAGAGGTTAAGAAAGGAAGCTGAAAGGGTGAACCAAGAAAGGATGAAGAGAGAGGCCCAACGAGAGCATGAAGAACATATCATTAAGGTGAAGAAAGAGAAAATGGCAAAACTAAGGCAACAACAGCAGAGACGAGAGCAAGAAGAACAACAGCAAGAAGATGAAAGGAACCAACAGAGCCTGGGTCGGTCATTCAACGATGAAAATGCTTCTTCCAACGATGATTCCACAAACTTGCACAAACAAAGGAGAAGAGCCATGAATGGGCATTGGTCCCGTCCTTTCCAAGCTTTTGATAACAACAATTTTCAGTACAGCTCCTCTTCCAACGTGAGAGCTGAATCATCCGGTCGCTCTGCTTATACTGAGCATCCAGATAATAAGGAAGACTTATCTAAGGGTGATCTGTCTGATCCTATTATTGTTGAGGACGAGTACTCGGATGACTCGTCACAACCTACTTATACTACCAGCTCCCCTGTAAATAATCATCCTAGCTCCAAAGACGCTGAACACAATGAAGATGACGAAGATGACGAAAAGAACACGAATCCTGATAATATGGGAACAGAAGAACCCGAGGTCTTACAAGAGCCTGATAATACTCCTGAGCCTCTGAATGCCCCTACATCTAGTGTTGAACCCGAGGTGGAGGAAATCAAGTTCACAAGAATGGCAGCGGAATCCCCAGAAAAAACCCCAGACATTTTGATTCAAGAAGAGTTCGAAAGGAAAATGAAGAATGAGCCTAATGGACGGCTCAATAAAAGAAATAAATCACGCAGGCCCCATACATTTGTGTTCAATGATTTAGTCGACAGTCTAAATCCAGACATAGGCGATGTTGATTTTACAGATGTCAAAACTAATCTCCCCGATTATGGGGATAACCCTAGAGTCAGGGTCAGGAATGATCATGGCGGTCAGAGAAACAAGAAACCAAGATTGTCAGAGTATTCTAATGGAGAATCTAAAGCTGAGACCCTTCATACGCCCATTAATAAGCATAGTGTAAAGGGACATGCAGTTGAAAACAATGAGACTACTACTGGAAGTAAGACCTTAACTATGCTAGACTTCAATGCATCCTCCAAGGTTAGAGCACTAATGCCCCCAACTCCACCTGTTATATCATTGAATCGGAACATGACTAAGGAAGTATGGCAAAACTACGTCAAGGATATTCTTACCTATCAGCATCAATTCTTCGACTATAAAACCCGCATAATAATCTACCAGCAGGAAAGAGCCAGTAGAGATAAAGAGCTCTTCGATTTGGTTAATTCTCATCGTTCTTGCTTTGAGGTGTATCAAGAATGCTTGGATCAGGACATGATAGTAATGAAAGAGTATCATGAAAATTTGCGGCAATTCAATGTGACTATGGAATCTTATAAACAGCATTGCAATTGGAAAGAAATGGCTAATTTATTTTAGTCCTTGTATATTAATTTGTGACATATCATCTATATATATATTTAATATAAAATAGAAATATCTAAAGATAACACTACCATATTGGCTTAAACTAATAACCCCCACAGTACCTCATCACGTTGATAACGCGCTAAAATAATATACGTGTTTTCCATTTTCTAACTATCAACTGTGTCAAGCTTACATTGAAAACTCTATCCGTGAATACCTTCGGGCGAAAAAGAATATTAGGGAGACTTCAAAAAGACTGTATTAATACTGAGGACTCAAAAAAGTGAAGAAAATGAATGGGCAGAGACAATTATTGGTGTTCATCGGTGTGATGTTCCATTTGTTTTATTTGTGGTCCATCTTTGATATTTACTTTGTGTCTCCCCTAGTACATGGGATGGACCAACATGTTTCTAACGAAGAACCACCTGCAAAGAGATTGGTTTTGATTGTAGGAGATGGTTTGAGAGCCGACAAAACCTTCAAAAAGTTGAAACATCCCAGCACCGGAGAACATAAATATATGGCACCATATTTACGGAATATTATCAAAGAAGAAGGAAGCTGGGGTGTCTCTAACACCAGAATGCCCACTGAGTCAAGACCAGGGCATGTTGCGTTGATCGCTGGATTTTATGAGGATGTCAGTGCCGTAACTAAAGGCTGGAAAGCCAATCCAGTGGATTTTGATTCGTTTTTCAATCAATCATCGCATACTTATTCCTTTGGTTCGCCTGACATTTTGCCTATTTTTTCCGTGGGAGATGTGGTGCCGGGAAGAATCGATTGTCATATGTATGGACATGAATTTGAGGACTTTACCGCCGATTCGATAGAGTTAGACTCCTATGTTTTTAACCATGTAAATGAACTATTTGACAATGCAGCCACCAACGACACTTTAAACGCCGAGTTACGTAAAGATGGAAATGTCTTCTTCTTGCATTTGTTAGGGTTAGACACTGCTGGTCATTCTTACAGACCTTATTCGGCCGAATATTATGACAATCTTCAATATGTGGACCAGCAGTTATCAAAGTTGGTTCCTAAAATGAATGAATTTTTCAATGACGATAAAACCTCATATGTATTCACTGCTGACCACGGGATGTCGGATTTTGGTTCTCATGGAGATGGACATCCTGATAATACTAGAACGCCTTTGATAGCTTGGGGTGCTGGGATTCATAAACCGAAGCTTGCTGATGAGCATAGATTAAAACTCCAAGACCCCGTTAAATCTGGCTATGAAGCTGATTACTTCGATGACTGGGATTTGGGTCATTTAGCTAGAAATGATGTTAACCAAGCGGACATTTCGCCTTTGATGGCATATTTGATTGGTAGTAACTATCCAAAGAATTCGGTCGGTGAATTGCCCTTGAATTACATTTCAGAGAGCTCGATTAGTAAGATTAAAGGTTTATACGCTAATGCGTTAGCATTGATCGAACAATACAATGTCAAGGAACTTGAGGTGTACAATCATCAGTTCAAATTCAAACCTTTCAAACATTTTGAAGACCACAAGATTGTAGACTACAGATCTACTATAGAAGGTATCATTAAGACCTTGGAGACAGATCCTGAAGGTGAAGATGTTGATGTTTTAGAAGCAAAGGCTGTTGAATTATGTCATGATTTAATCCAAAATTCTCTTATAGGTTTAAATTATTTGCAGACTTACAATTGGATGTTCATTAGATCTATTGTTAGCCTTGGATTTATAGGGTGGATTGTTTACTCCTTCATTATCTTTTTGAAACTATTCATTTTGAAGAATATTGCTGAACCTTGGGAAAGCAAAGTAATCAAAGGATCTTTCATTACTGTCGCCTTGGTGATAAACTATGTTTTGTACTATCAAAATTCGATTTTCAATTATTATTTTTACTCCATGTTCCCAATATACTTTTGGTATGTTATTATAGTTGAATGGACTAATTTGACGAACGGATTGTCTGCATTGTTTAAAAATATCTCCACTATTAATAAGATTGTTTTTGTCATATCATTTGTGGGTATGTATGAGAGTATTGTTTATGGATTCTTCAATCGGGCAATATTTTCTGTGCTATTTGTCGTTATCGGACTTTATCCTTTAGTCTTCAAGCAAGTGTCGGTACCTTCGAAATTTTTATGGTTTGCTAGTTGCTTGTGTATGACGGTGTTCACAAGATTAGACCCTAATAAGACAGATAATTTATTATTGATTAATACAGCTACTGTCCTTTGTTTAATCACTAGTTTGGGAGGTTATAGATATTTGTCCCAAAAGTCATTGATTAATGATTATAATAAAGTGTTGATCTTCATGCAAAATGTGTGCATCGTGCTTATGAATGTGAGTGTCAATCAAACAGTAACCTCCCTTTCGGCAAAGCAAGGTTTACCTCTATTCAATCAAATTCTCAACTGGGCTTTATTTATTGTGTCCTTGATAGTTATCCCAGTTTTATACATGAAAACTTTCATCAAAGATTATGAATTAAGAATGCTCATTATCTATTTAACATTCATACCAACTTTTGTAGTGCTAACTATATCCTATGAGTTATTGTTTTACGTGGGATTTTCTTTGGTGTTATTACAATGGTTGGTAATTGAAACCACGGTTATAAATAGTGATAACTGGTCCCAAGTTTTAAGAGTTACTATTATTGGTTTTTTCTTTTTACAATTAGCATTTTTCGGTACTGGTAACATCTCGTCAATATCATCATTCTCGTTAGACTCCGTCTACCGATTAATACCGATCTTTGATCCATTCCCTATGGGTGCATTATTGATGCTTAAATTGATAATACCTTATATTTTATTATCAACATGTCTTGGTGTAATGAACTATGAGCTAAACATCACAAAATTCACCATTTCCACTTTAATTATATCCACATCAGACATTTTATCATTGAATTTCTTCTATTTAGTTAAAACTGAAGGTAGTTGGTTGGATATAGGAACAACTATATCAAATTATGTCTTAGCCATATTATCCTCATTGTTCATGTTAATTTTAGAGCTTGTCAGTGCTGTTGTACTAGCGGGAGTAGAGTTCAAGAAAAAAGTACAACTCCCGGAGGAGTCTGCAACTTCAAGCGTTAGCACTGGGGTAGATGTCGATGACAATAATATCAAGAGAAGACTTAGACCTCGTAAATAGGACAACGAAACAAAACAAAAGTATATTGAATTTTACAGCCACATTTATTTTTACAAATATGTAGTATATCCATTAGTTACTGGTTGAATCAGGTAACAAAGTTCTGCTTTATCATTGACTGCAAAATTGAACCCATGAGTCGGTTAGCTCCCCCGATGACTCAGTCTCGCAAAAAAAAAAAAATTGATAATCGCATTAAGCGGGATCCACTTTCAACTATTCGAGGTGTTCTATACTATACACGATGACCAATTCCAAGAAACATGTGTTGATGATCGATAATTATGACTCCTTCACTTGGAATCTTTACCAATACTTGAATCAATCAGCGTATTGTGATAAAGTAGATGTTTATAGAAATGATGCCATCGACATTGCGACCATAGAAACTAAAATCAAGCCCGATTTAATTTTTATAAGTCCGGGTCCGGGCCATCCTAGTACGGATTCTGGAATCAGTAAAGCTGTCATTGACCACTTCAAGGGAAAATTGCCTGTAATAGGAGTTTGTATGGGATTGCAGTGTATTTTTGAGGTGTTTGGAGGTGAAGTTAGTTACGCAGGAGAAATTGTTCACGGCAAAACAGCCACCATCAAACATGACGCCAAAGGCATATTCAATAATGTTCCACAATCTGTTGCGGTCACCCGGTACCATTCCTTAGCTGGGAGTTTGAAATCTTTGCCCAGTTGTTTGGAAGTTGCAGCTACAACTGAAACCTCTCCCGAGATCATTATGGCTGTAAGACATAAAGAATATACTATTGAAGCAGTTCAGTTTCATCCCGAGTCCATTTTGACCGAGTCTGGTCACATAATGATCGATAATATCTTGACTATTACTGGAGGAAAATGGTCTGAGAAAAACACGGCAGTTCCTGCTACCTCTGGCAAAAGCATTTTAGAAAAAATCTATGATAAAAGACAAGAAGACTACAAACTTATTGAAACTTTACCTGGTCAATCCTTTGAAGAGTTAAGAGCCTACGTGTCTGCGGGTTTAGCTCCAAAGTTGATAAACTTTTATGACCGCTTGAAATCTACCGTGACAAAAGAACAAAACATCATCTTGAGTGAGTTCAAGAGAGCTTCCCCTTCTAAAGGTGTAATTAATATTAAAGCCAATCCTGTTGTTCAAGGGTTGAGTTATGCTAAAAATGGTAGTTCCACCATTTCAGTATTGACAGAACCTCATTGGTTCAAGGGATCCATCGATGATTTAAGACTCATAAGAAGAGCGATTGACTCAGTGCCTAATAGACCAGCAATCTTGAGAAAAGAGTTTATATTCAACAAATATCAAGTCTTAGAAGCCAGGTTGAATGGTGCTGACACTGTTTTGTTAATTGTCAAGATGTTATCTGACTCCTTGTTATCCGAATTATACAATTATTCGTTGGAATTAGGTATGGTACCATTGGTAGAGATCAACAATGCCGAAGAGTTGAAAACGGCTATTGCTTTAAGTTATGCTGGAAATGATAATTCTAAGCAAGAACCATTGGTTATTGGGGTTAATAACCGGAACTTGATGAACTTCTCGGTAGATTTAAACACAACCAGTTCCTTGATCGATGATATCAAAACTAATGACCGTCAAGGAGATGTGTTGGTATTAGCCTTATCCGGCATCACATCTACTGAAGATATCGTTGCTTACAAGAAACAAGGAGTTGATGGTTTCTTGATTGGAGAAAGTCTAATGAGAGCGGAGGAGAGAGGTGAAGCTGATAAATTCCTACATGCGTTGTGTAACTGTTGATATAGACATACTTTTAATACAAAAAAAATCACACGATAGAAGCCCAACTTCACTATTCATCTATTTATTTGTATATTGTATGTAGACATAAACTAAGAAGTCCGATTTGATACTGCAGCGGCAGCAGATAAAATATCGCGGTACGCGTTTTATATATTTAACGATTCTACTCTTCTAATTACCAAAAGTTAGCGATAATGGACGCAATCAGCAAAAGAATCGATGGCACGTTGTTAGATAGCAACCAGGGCAAACTTGTAAGAGTTATTGGGAAATTGGAGCAATACGATGGAAATTCTGCCATATTGATTAGCAACGGAAATGTCCAATTAAACTTGTCAGCTATAACTAGCAATATTGATATGGAAATTAATCATAATTATGAAGTAATTGGTAAAGTGGGTGATGACCTTCTGTTAACTGTGTACTCTATTTTAGAGATAAGTGACAACTTCATCTTCGAAAATTATTATAAATTGTGTGGGTACATCAGCAAAGTTCCGGAGCTATACTATTAGGCTTAATGTATTTAATGGAAATATACGTGTTTATAATTAAACAAAAAACTGCTTGTATCGATACTATATATCTAACTATTTTAATGCTTTGATGTCATCAAATAAGGCCTTGAAACGAGGCTCGTCAAACTTTGTAAACCAAGTTGGGATGGGATCACTAATAAGTTCCAAATATTTCAAGTTTCCAAAACCGATCAATATTCTATAACTAGCTTCACTAGAACTTGAGAACTGGCTCAATTGACTGAATTTGGCTAGGTGAGAGTCATGGATCGACTTCTTGATCTGAAATACAGTTAAATTGTACACAAATGTTGCCAAGTTGACTAACACTTGATTAAAATGTTTATGGGATGAATTTAAAGTAGTTAACTTTGAGTGGAGCTTGGTGAATACTGACAACAAATACTCATTATAGGTTAGAGAATTTTCCTCTGTGGTAATGAATATTTGGATGAACAAAACGGAGTCAATCAAATTGCTCAAGAATTTCAACATCATCATAATCACACTAGGATTTTCACTCTCAATCCCTTTGTTTATAAACAGCAATAATAATTCAGGTAATTCGACATCACTTATTATCTCGCTGATATTGATATTATTGATGAGAGCCCGCAATAAATCAAATCCTATCAAATAACTTGAGGGTTCCCATTCAAATACTTGTTTGATTACAGTTTTGATAATATGTACAGTCTCGATACTGTTGACATCAAACTTGCTAGGAACATTCTCTAATTTGGGTTCTTGTGAGTCATTGAATTTACTTAATCCCTTGACCAACTGGGCATTGTTTAATTCTTGAAAAAAAATAAAATCGGTCACGGGAAGTATCTTGCTGTTTCTTGGGGTATTTGTAGGAACATTAGGAGGTGCCACTTCATTGGCTGGCTTAGAGGCTTCGCTGGTCTCTAATTTCGCTCCTTGGGTGTTAGTCTGCAAGAAATTGACTACTTCTTGAGTATAGGAAGCTGGCAACTCGTAATCAGCCAAAAATCTTTGTGCTGCCTCATAAGGATTATCATTAGCATTATATGGCAATTTTAATGGCGGCTTACCATCTTCAATATCAACATCAAAGACGTAATCGTATTCTTTACCCTTATAAGATTTCTTATTGTTGGAACCAGAAGATCCAACCACGTCCCCTATCTTATTCCATTTGTTACCCGACCATTGTTGAGCTTCAATAACACCTGCAGGACTTTTAACCATGATTACTTGTCCCTCATTACCAGGCTCCTTCAAGCGGTCATAAGATGGCAAATCAGTTTTATTGATATCATCCAACGATTGTTCATTAATGGCTGAATTCTCGACAGATTTGTTGAACAAATCCAATTCATCTGGAGGTGCAACTTTCGATTCGTCTGCGGTGAAGATTCTTATCGTGTTATCAGAGGATCCCACAGCCACGTCGTTGCCTATATTAGACAATGTCCAGTTTGAGATACACGGTAAAGTAATGACTTGCAATAATTTGAAGTCAGAATCCCAAAATCTGATTGTACGATCCTCACCGCTGCTAGCATAAATTCCATTGGGTAATCTGATTAGATCATAAATAAATGAGTCGTGGGCTGGAATAGTTCTTAATAACGTCCCAGAAAAGTCCCAGATCTTAATAGTACCATCGTTAGCTACCGATGCAAACTTAGAATCTTGCAATAGTAATAACTTCCGAACCACGTCTTCGTGGCCCTTGAATTGTTTCAACTTTTGGTTTGTGTTGATGTCCCACAAGGTTATCAATCTATCTGAAGAAGCTGTTAATATTCTATTATCATCAACAAAAATGGCATCCAATACGGAATTCTGAAGATTGAAAGTTTCGACCAATTCATAGGTAGCTAAATCCCATAATTTGCAAGTTCCATCCCAGCTACATGATATCAATAGCTTTTTGGATTCGTTGGTGGCCAAAGCACAAATATTGTTCTGATGGCCAATAAGATTGAATAGTCCCATATCTTGACTCAAATCTTTGAAAGAATTAACAAATATTACATTATCCTTACCTGCACTAGCATATAGTTCATCACCCAATGATACCAAGCAATTAATGAAGGAATTAGTGGTGGAGTTGAACAAGATTTGACCTTCAATCACAGGGGAAGATAAAGCCCAGAATCTTACTGTTCCATCTCTTGAGCATGAGATCAATTCACCGGAGTCGGTGGTTATTAAATCTCTCACGTCCTGTTCGTGGCCCTTTAAGGTCTTGCTCAATTGGTACATTGTCTTACAAAAGCTCTGAAGTTTTAAAATTGAAAGATTACAATAGGCTTCAACCTCTATACAGCGCGGAGGCAAAGATTAGTTGATCGTGCACTACGACTTCAAGATGTCTAGTAAATTATCGTAAATTATATTAAATAGATTCTAGTTATACAAAATAGAAATCATAACATGGTACAGGATTAGATAGGGGGTATTTAGATGGCATGCAAAATAAAAAAAAATGGAAGCAACGTTAATTGGGCCCAAAAAGACCATCCTCTATATCCTTAAACACACCATTGTCTTCCAGTTGTTTAAGCAAAAGAGCTAATGGAGGCTCCCATTTGGGTGACGTTAAAATGTTTTGCAAGAAATCAGACAAGATTGCATTCTTCTTAGCATAAGAATAATAGTGATTCAAGTCAATCCCATCGAAGATTCCTTGATCATATAATCCAGAAACTAATTTGGGGATCATAGAAGAAATAGTACTGTTTTGTAAAATGTCCATTGCCAATGGGGTAACTATTCCGGTATCATTCAAACCATTGATGATAGAACTTAGACTGGTAGAAAATAAGGAGCTTGAGAGGACTCCATTAATCAAATTACTCAAGAAATCAGCAGCGGATCCTTCGTTGGCTTTCAAAACAGTATTCAAAAGATCATCGATTTCATCTCTAGAATCGAAACTAAACACAGCTTGTTTATCCTGTGAAATGGAACTGTTGTATTTTGGATTCAAGTTGGGGGTATTTTTGATTGTATCGGCAATTAATTTGACGGTCAAATCTTTTCCAGCACCTAGTTCATTCAAAAGCTTACCGACCCAAATGTTGTGAACTAAAAAACCACCGGTCAAATTAGCTAAAGTTTCTCTGTTCGTATCATTCATTAAAAGACCACCTGCTACAGTAGGTATTAATCCACTATCCATAACAGTATCAAGGATATCACTGGTATTAATAGTCAAGTTTAAATTGCTAATTTGGAAACTTGAATTTTCTCCTGAAGCTAATCCACCGATAGCTCCAACCAAACTATCTATTTGGTCATCGTTTTGAGCTATTTCATATAAAATATCAACAATCAATCCTGATTCATAAACGTTGATGAGGATATTATTCAAGGTGGTGCTGCTGTTAGTGTTCAGCTCCTCCTCCTCAGCCCTAATGTATAATGCTTGATCTTCCATTATAAACTTCAAATTATCAATCAACTGATCATATTTCACATTCCCATGAGGATCCAACGTACTTATCCAACTGGTGTCCATGTCGGTTCCCATCACCATCACCAAGTTCATGAGCCATATAAATACTATTCCTAACGACAACATTGTGATTCGAATATTGAAACCAAACAAAAAAAAAATACAGTATCAGCCCTTTAATGGAGAAAAAAACTTTCTGTTGGGGATAATTTACTTATATATAATTCAGGTGAAATTAGCTTTGATCGTCAGCTCCTTAGTACTATTCTTTCCTTTTTCATAGGCAGTTGTGTGTTTACCATATTGTTGATGGTTCTCCCCACCAATTCGATGCTGCTGCCTAAACAGGAAGGTTTAAATACTGGTTGAGGGACTACTTGTATATCGTTGCAGTTAGGTTTTAATTACCAAGTGACAAGCAAGGTCTTGGGGAGAATAAAGATATGTTGGTAATTACCTATACTGTATTCAGCTTTGAAAATAAACGTGTTTCAATTTAACATTTGGTCTAATAGCTATAGTCGATAGGAATAGTTTGGTTCCCTCTTTTTTTTTTTGCAATTACTATTCCTAATGTGGAAGTGTTATTAGATTACCCAATTGGGAAATACTGCAAAAAATCAAACCTATAACTAAGACACTTCCGAGAGGCACATAGTGTAAACTTGAATATTTGGGTCCAAAACTTACCCAATCGAGACAGTGATATAAAATTAACTTACTTTAACGGGAAATTACACTATACCCGGTCATTTAAATACCCAAAGATCCCTCCCCATGGAAAATATTCTGGCTCTTAGTACTTTTTAACACCATCATTAGCTTCACCACCTTCCGTAAATGATACTCCCTGTGGTCTGGATAGTTACCTTCTTGGTGACAGTGCTGGGGTTGTACGTTCCTGATGGTTTCCCAAGTGAAGGGGATTTGGCTTTGCAAGATCAGTCCCACAATGGCGATTTAGAGTGGCAGGAAATATTAGATGAAGTATTATCGAATGATCAGGTTCAAATTTTGGAAGACTTCGACTTACAGATTCACAATAAACTATATAAGAGAGACTTGGAGTCAGGACTCGAGTCTATTATTGAATTAATTAATAGTTCTGGTCTTATTTGGGATGCTTTGGATTACGCTGCCGATCATGATAATATCATTAAATTCCTTGGAAACACTATTGGGGGATTTCTTAATTCTAGTGGCGATATGGAGACAACTAATACCACTGCTATCTTATCGTTCTTAACTGGTACTGCCTCGAGCCTCAACATTACTGCGTTAGGAAATGTGGTTCTTGATTCTGGTCTAGTCCAATCGGTATTGGATGGTTTATTATTAGATGATGACTTTAGACCTGTTTTGGCTGGTTTAATTTATAACATAACCGAGAACCATATGGGTTTAATTGCCTTGGTCGTTCAAAACCTTTTGGCTCCAGCCAACGGTAATTCTAAAAGAGATTTTACTGGGACATTGATCGAGTTTGTTGGTAACTTTGTGGGGTCATTTTTGAACTCTAAAGTTTTCTATTCTGGTTTGGGAGATGTTTTAAACGCTTTGAATGATACCGGTTTTGTTGTTTATACTATTCAGAGATTCTTGGCTACTCCAGCTTACATTAATATGACCGGAGAATTAGTTTCAGATACTTTGGATGCTAGTGGCTTCAGTCTCACGGATCTTAGTGATTTCAGCTTAAGCGATCTTCCTATCAATATCACCGAAATCGTAGCTCTTGCATTACTGGATACCTCCAGTATCACTGGCTTGATTGGTGACCTCTTACTGGGTGATTTTAGTGGACTTTCTGATTTTATTCAAAGGTATGTTCCTGGAGTCAAAGCTCTTATCTTGGAATTGCAAGATATGGGATTATTTAAAGATTTGAACGAGAATCTCTTCCCTGATGCTAGCAAGGACAACAAGGAAGTGGCTGTTAACAAGAATGTCACATCTGTTCAGACAGAAGAAAATAAAGCATATGCATCTCCTTTGAGTATGTTGAGTATATTTATTCCATTTATGACTATTGTCTTTTTCATATAATAATACCTACCGGTTAAAAGAAATCATGTCATTTTTTGTCTTTTCCGTTTAATGTTAACCTTTTGTTTCGTCTCGTTGGAGTTCTTTCATCTGTTCTATACCATTAATTATATACATCAATCTCAAAATTTTACTTTTTATTTTAGGGTGTCGTAGCACTATCTTCATTTAGTCACTTTCATACGGTAGTATACTTTTTTATAATTGATGCACCAAGGATTGTTATAATGAAATTTAGTGCCTCTAATTCATATATGGGTGGATACACATTCTCTCCACTCCTTATTGTTCTCTATGTGGAGTCTTCGTGATGCTCATCATTGACCTCCAGGAAACGACTGCGAATAGATAGATATATTATCGATTTGTGGTTCATGGCTTCCTTACCAGCGAGTCCAGGATTGGCTCCTACAACAGCTACCATAACCACGATTGATAGTCATAATGAATCTGTTTCTATGTTTTCAAGTTCAAAATCAACCCCTTCCACCCCAACGGCGAAACTCAACAGAGTCCTCAAGCGTATGGGTAATTGGATATCCAAGAAGCGTAAAGATGAGAACTACAAGATCGAATACTCGATTCTTCAGGCTCCTAAGGGTGTAAATCCACTACTGGAGTCTGAATTTATGACCCAATACAACAGTGCCAGATGTAATAGGGAGAATTATTTATCAGTCATAGACTTTAACCGATTGATAAATGATATCGTCGCTCATATTGACATTCAAGAGTTTGAGCCTATAAGGATCAGCAGAGGATCCAGTGGTAGTTACTTTGTTAGAGATGGTACTGGACAAGTGGTTGGCGTTTTTAAGCCAAAATCGGAAGAGCCATATGGTAAATATCAACCTAAGTGGGGAAAATGGTTGCAGAAAAATATCTTAGGACTTCTAGGCTTCAATCGATGGTTTGGTAGACTGTGTCTTATTAACAACCAAGCCTATATAAGCGAAGCAATGACCAGCTATATGGATCAAAGATTATTGAGTTTCATAGTACCATACACGGATATTATATACTTGAAATCCAGAGCATTTTACTACGGGTGGAATAAAGTTAATTGGAAGATTGGTTCCTTCCAAAAGTTTTTGGTGGAGTATAAGGAAGCTAATGAATGGTTCCAGAGCTATCCTATTCCTTATAATATGGAGTTCAATGACTTTCCTGAGGTTTGTAAGATTTCTAAAGGTAAAGCGTTGAAGTTTTTTTGGAATAAGCAGAGCTTGAGTGAATTTATAATAGAATTAGAAAAATTGGTTCTTTTAGATTACTTGATTCGAAATACAGATCGCTCCTTGGAGAATTGGATGATCAAGATCGACTGGCTCGAAGAAAATGGGTACTATATACCTAAGGTCAAAATTGGAGCAATTGATTCGGGCCTCTCATTCCCTTGGAAACACCCAAACGAGTGGAGGTCATTTCCCTACGGTTGGATGCAATTGCCTCCTATACTAATAAAGCAATCATTTGACAAAGAAACACGTATCCACTATGCAAGGATCCTTGGTAGTAGAGAGTGGTGGGAAACAACAATCATCGGATTGAAAAAAATTTACAAGAAGACCAAAGACTTTCACGTAAAAAACTGGCAGTATCAGCTATCTGTGATCAAGGGACAAGCCTTCAACATATTAAAAGTTCTATCTATCGCAAACTCAACTCCTCATGACCTAATCAACCAACCATCTGTTAGAATCGTCGATGAATATATGAAAATACCAAAGAGGATAGATAATTCGGTTATTCACAATGCAATCAATTCCAGTATTCGTGAGCTGTATAACGAAGATCGGGAGCTTCCAAATGGCCAAAACAAAGATGCCGTCTCTCCTACAGTCAATGGCAACAGTAACCCATTCGGCGATGAGCACAGAATTATAACTGAATTAGAGACTGTGGTTATTGAAAGAATGGATACAGAGGCCAACAAACCACCAGTATTCAAATGCTGTTAACTATTTATTCTGCAATACTAATTTCACTAATACTAAATGCAATCTTCTAATTCTTTCAATTCGTACTGCTGCAATTTGGATTTGAATATGTCTATTGAGTCGATCAAGTCTAGCTCAAAGGCGCCAATTTCAAGGTCTCCCATTCGTTCAATGTCTCTACCCAACTTATTAAATCCTTTTCGGTAAGTATTGGACAACACTTGAGTCATGATCCATAAAACCTGGTTGATAGATTTTGATAACCCTTGGACCTCATCCCTGGCTTCCGGCTCAAGATTATAAAAATTTTTATTCAATTTGTCAATGAGAAGGCCGGTGAACAAATCCCCCACTCCCACGAAATAGCCTTTAAGAAGAGAAATCTTGTAATAGTAGATTTTATGAGTAGATTTTGTTGTAAAAACACAAAACAAATCATTGGGATTGTTTTCAATCACAAAACTGGTGACAACGATAAATTTCAAGTTTGGAGCTTGGTCTTTCAATTTATGGATAGCTTGAATCAAAGACCTATGATTAGAAATAGGCAGGGTAATTCCTGTTAATAGTTGTAATTCAAACTGGTTCGGTGTAATAATATCTACTAAGTCTGTGGATAGTAACTGTTGGTATTGGCCAATACAAGATTGATCGACGTACAATTGATTTTGGTCCCCCAATATAGGATCCAATAAGTAGACAACCTTGTTTTGAGTGGACTGCTTATAGTCTACAAGAAAGTTTCGAAATTCTTCAATCAAGACACCGTTGGGAAAATAACCTGAGATAATGAATTCCGGCCTATAAGATTTGGAAGCCTCTAGCCGAAGAATATTCTGAAGTAAGTCATGGAACTCAGAAACCGTTATTTGAGTTCCTTTAAAAGCTCCATATCCAGTATGATTGGAATAGTTCACTGTATTGATGTTGTCTACATTCCATCCTAGAGATTGTAAAGGGAATATAATAGCTTTACCTCCAACATAGCCATGTATAACATGGGACGAGATTGTCAATACGGATGACATATTTAAAGAGATGAAATGCGTTTCGAATATTCAAACCTTTTGTTCGAGCTTTTCACGTGACTTCACTTATCGATAAAGAGTCATTCAAATATAATTAGAACACGCTGTTCTAATGCTTTATGGGACCCTATTTTATGCACACGTATGCCATAAAGGCAGTCATTTGCATAATTCCTGCCAATTTCATTCTAATTGTTATCTCGATAATTCTGAGAGAAATGACTCTGCAATCCTTCGCCTCGTAAGGCGAAGCACCCATGGCCACTCTTGTTTATTTACGTCCTTACACGCCCACTCATGTCTATACAATAAAAATAGAAGCTTCCACACGAATCTCACACTTTTTGGCCCGTGTTTTTGGACTCTGCACGCAACAGGCGCCATGTATAAAAGGTCTTGACATTCCCGCGATTCCACGGTGTCCTTTCTGATTTCCTTTTTGTTTCTCTTTTTTTTTTTTCTCTTTAGATCATTCTATTTGTCTTATCTGTTAAGTATCTTGTAGTTGTTTGTCCCTTCCCAAGAGTCTTTGTGTGATTGAAATACTATTCTGTTTATCATGGATTGTAAAACTGCTTTACCCCCAAGAAAAAGAGCCAAAACCGATGAAGAAAAAGAACAAAGAAGGATTGAACGGATTTTAAGAAACAGGAGAGCTGCTCATGCCTCAAGAGAGAAGAAAAGAAGATATGTGGAGTACTTGGAATCTTATATTGACAAATTAACTTCTAATTTGTCGAGTTATCAATATAATCAAGAATATTTGATGTCCAAAATTGACGATCTGTCTAAATCTGAAGTGGAATCGAATTTGAAGCTGATTGAAGACTTAAAGTCTTTTGAATCGGATTTCTTCCTTAATGGGAAATCTAGCAAAAAATTTGACAAAGCTAATGCTGAAGATAATCATGAAGTCGAGCAATTGGTATCTCCTCCTGTTTCTGAAGTAGAAGTTAACTCTTCCACGAAATCAAGTTCGACTCCTTCTGTTAAACACGAGTTAGATCTGTCTCAAATAGAATCGGCCATGTCTTCTAATTCTAGTGTCAGTGGTGCGGATGATGAAATGTTCGATAATAATAATCAGTTATTCTCGGACCATCCATTCGACTCAAATGATTCCATAGAGACAGACTCTTCGTTTGATTCGAATTTTTTACTCAAACCGATTGATAATTATTTATCGCCTGTTTCAATTAATTCTCCGGTAAATTCTCCAATTAATTTGTCGTTATATGATTCAAATCTAAATGATTTAGAGCACAACTCAGAAGTAGTTGTCGACTAGGATATTCTCCAGACAGAAGATATTTCAATCATCTCAAACACAAAGATTACGGGACAACTCGCAACGCGAGATACGATAAGATATAAAGGATGATTTCTTAAAAACAAAGGCTTTTGGGGTAAAGCAGTAAAAAGAGAAAATATCTGGCCTGCAGTGCCAATCATTGATTTTGAATTCAATAATGACGAGCATGACGATATGACACATGATGACGATTCCAGTAATCCAATTCATGATGAAAATCATCAAAGTATGGAGGGTTTATTTTATTGTTGATTGATTATTTGCGCTCCCTTTAGGTTGAGCGACGGGGTAAATGGTATTTCAATTTGGTTGTTTATAGTTTGTATATGCGTGTTTAATAAATGGTAATAATTAATTCATATGGTAGTGTGTAAGTGATAATATGGGGAGAAGATCACATAAGGTTATGAGTGGCGCGATAGCCTTCATAAGATAAGACAGGTGTGTTAATTGATTGACTTCAAGCAACACTGTTTAAAATCGACGTTTACAATGTTACTAGATTTCAATGAGGATATAATTGATTATATCTGTGGCTTCTTGTCAGCACGCGATATCTTTACATTGAGCATTACCAGCAAAAGTTTACATGAACATTTGCATGCTAACAATAATATATACAAGTTGATCTATTTCAAAATATTCCCCGACTTGAATTCTCCAATGATAAATGAATCACTTCATGATAGCTGGTATGATTATTTCAGATTCAAGACAAACAGGGCAAATAAACTCTTCACTTGGGGAGCAACTGACTTGGGTAGGTTGGGCTACCTAATTAACCAAGTGCCTCCCGAAAAATTGACTGTTAATAAAAATGTCAGTATTCCCAATAGAGTGCCGAATTTTGATCCCGTAATTATTTGGAATGTGGTCAGTACAGGTTTCAGTTTTATTGTATTGACAAATAAAGGAGCTTTTTTTACCGGTAATGATTACAAAAAGTACCATGATTTATCGGCGCCAGGCCCCCCTCAACTGGATTTCAAACATAGAATCAATTTGACAGCCCCTATTGGAATTTTTCCAAGGATTACTTATCCAGGTTTGCCTGCCCCTCCTGGGCCTACTCCCAATAACCAAAGAACCACGCCAGACCCAAATCGTCGAACAAATCCTAACTTGACTCGACCACCTGAACAAATACCAGAGCTTAGAGAATTTCAATCTCAGCAATCATCGGCCTTGAAAGAATCTTCCGTGCCGCAATCTGAGCCCGAGCCTGACATTGAATCGAATTTTGTCACCAAGTTGAAGTTACCAAAAGAGGCTGGAACTATTACTACAATATCCAGCGGGAGACAGCACTTCATTGCATTGGATGATAAAAATCAAATATTCACTTGGGATACTGGTAACTCATCCTTGGTTGGTGTTAAAATTCTCTTTCCTTCACCATTAGAACATCTCCATGACCCAAAACATCCGATACAAATGATAAAGTGTGGGTGGAATTTGTCTTCATGTTATGTCAGCGGGAAGCTTGTGATCTGGTATCTGAGGGAACCACTCTCTCAAGAGAAGATCGACTCAGAAACGTACGAATCAGTGACCAAATGCTTCGTGATTCCACTCGACAATTTGGTAGACTATCACCTTGGAAATGATTTTCTAATTGTGTTGAGAAAGGAGGGGTGCTTTGGGTTTAATTTGCATACACTGGAGTACTTCAACAATCATCAAAGCTATCCATCGGTGACGTACCTTTCTTTAAATGACTTTATCCTTTTACAAAGCTTTAATGGTTATTTGGAAAAGTTAAATGAACCGGGTTATAATTTCAGATTTTTCAAAGTAACGGGATGTTTCAATAACTTTGCAATATTCATCAATAACAATCATGATATATTATTTGGAAATAAATCGATGATCAACGAGCAGAACCAGGACTTGGTTCCGAGCACGTTTGAATTACCACCGAATATCATAGATCTTCAAATGGGAGACTATCATTGTTTAGCCTTAACAGCCGATGGGGATGCTTACTCCTGGGGTTTGCAATCGAATAATTGCGGCTGTTTGGGGCTAGGAGACTTGAAAGAAACACCCGATAATCCTAATATCATTCAAGACAGAAATAATTTTAATGTTAAAGTTCCTACAAAAATAGAATCTCCTACTGGAAAATGGGCTGCTATAACAGCTTCCGGGTGGCATTCGGCTGGTATTTGTCTTGAAAAGTAACTAATTCGAGTTGGTCAACACAAGCATTTTATATTTTTTACATTTGGAATTTCTTTGTTATGCATTAATTATGGTATAAAAAGGTGCATTCTGACTTGTGGTAACATTTTGTTCTTTGAGTGTTTGCTGGTTTTTATTTCTTCTTTAGCTGTCATTGTAGCCGCTTGTATATAAGGTATTTTTCCGTGATTGGTGTTCCCTTCATGACTTTGTAAGATGCGCCGGCTTACTTTCAACATTTCTAGATGAAAAAACATTCGTGATATCTTTAAGTTTACCAGGAAACTAGAGAGTCGGGAACTGAAATTTAAAAGAGATACAAGGACGCGTGTGAGGTGAAACGGCAATAGGTGGTCCATGCCACCGGAATAGAAATGAAGCATATCATTCCTCTTGTGGTGAGCTATAACTCAAATTCGCAGCCATTATTGTTCAAGTCCGCAGCTATGTTTCTTCACCGTCTAGGAGATTTTTTATGATTACTAGCAATAGCAACTATTTTCATTCGACCTTCTGTAATTGTTTTCTCTCCTCTACCGTTCTTTCATCTGGATTCTTTTCTCTTTGGTGGTTTATCATCTGTTACCAGATGTTTTCTAAAACGAAACCATTTTTTCATCAATTCGCATATCCGGGTAACCTTAAGGCGCTTGCTCGTTTAGCGTCACACAAGAACGGAAACACATCAACACATACCAAAACACGGAAGCTACTAGATCGTCTATAAAAAGACTCAAAGGCGTTATTTAATTTTTTAAAGCGGTTCCCAAAAATGGCCAGTGAATTCCCTAGTACTAGTACCGGGAGTAACAGCAGCCCACGAGTGGTCCATAGTCGTCATGGCAGCTTGAGCGCAGCTCCCAGTAATGGGATGAGTGGAGTTAACAGTAATAACTTGAGTCCCAGTCAATCAAATATCACAAGACAAAGAAGGTCCTCATCATTAATTCAACACTTAGAACCAGATACGCAAGATACAAAAATCGATCAGCAATTGAATCCTAACTTAAATGCCGATTGGGTGCACTATAAGGGCGCTTGGATTATACATTTTGTGATTATATTCATATTAAAATTGTTTTTCAACTTTATTAGCTTATTAGACAATAATTGGAAGTGGACATTAACCAACTTGACTTACAATATCGGCTCATACATTATGTTTCATCAAGTTAAAGGTATACCCTTTGAATTCAACAATGGGGCGTTTGATAATTTAACTATGTGGGAACAGATTGACGATGGAGATCAGTATACTCCAACTAAAAAGTTTTTGATGTTGGTTCCCATCGGTTTGTTCTTGGTCAGTACCCATTATACTAACTACAATTTGAATTTATTTATATTGAATGGTGTCAGTTGTTTGTGCGTGGTTGTGCCTAAGTTACCCATCAGTCATAGATTGAGAGTGACTCTTTATTAAGAACCGAATAGCCTCTCATTCGTTAACTAATTTCATTTGTGTTCAAGATGTCAATGATTCCTCCCATCTAATGTTTGTTGTTTATAGATAATGAAATTTCCCGATGATCCCTGATAATTTCGATATGAAACCTTTAGTCTGCGACAAAACCCTTGATGATCAGTTTATGTTGTTGTAATTATGGATTGATGTTTATAGCATAAAGGTATATGGACATATACAGCTTTGATATACAGTAATAAATATTAATAAGAATTTTAGCTTGGTTTGAGTCAAATGACTCCACTTGACTCTGTTCTCGCACGCAATATATGTTGATGGACACTAATACACTAATGTATTTATATGAGTACGAAGCCTGAAAAAAAAAATTTTTGCAACGACCTACACGTTTCTTATAAGTTTCTGATAAACTTCAAATAAACTTCAAAGGAGACGGATCTTACATTTCTCACGATGTCTTATAGTTTAAGTGAACAACACAAACAATTAACCGAAGGATCTTTGAAAGATTACGATCCTGAAGTCGATCAAATCATTAATGCCGAAATTGATAGACAGAAGCACTCTATTGTGTTGATTGCTTCAGAAAATTTCACTACCAAGTCTGTTTTAGATGCTTTAGGAACTCCAATGTGCAACAAATATTCAGAAGGCTACCCAGGAGCTAGATACTACGGTGGTAATGAACAAATTGACAAGATTGAATTATTATGTCAAGACAGAGCTTTGAAAGCTTTCAATGTCACTCCTGACAAATGGGGAGTTAATGTTCAAACTTTGTCTGGTTCACCAGCTAATTTACAAGTGTATCAAGCTTTAATGAAACCTCACGAAAGATTGATGGGGTTAGACTTGCCACATGGGGGTCATTTGTCACACGGGTACCAAACTGACTCAAGAAAGATTTCTGCTGTGTCTACTTATTTCGAAACTATGCCTTATAGAGTCAACTTAGAGACCGGTCTCATTGATTATGATATGTTAGAAAAGACTGCCTTGTTGTACCGTCCAAAAATCTTGGTTGCAGGTACTTCTGCTTATTGTAGATTGATTGACTACGCTAAAATGAGAGAAATTGCTGACAAAGTTGGTGCCTACTTAGTGGTGGATATGGCTCATATCTCTGGTTTGATCGCTGCTGGAGTGATTCCATCTCCATTTGAGTATGCTGATGTTGTCACCACCACTACTCATAAATCTTTGAGAGGACCAAGAGGTGCTATGATTTTTTTCAGAAGAGGGATCAGATCAATCAACCCAAAATCTGGGGAAGAGATAATGTATGACTTGGAAAATCCAATCAACTTCTCTGTTTTCCCAGGACATCAAGGTGGACCCCATAATCATACTATCACTGCCTTGGCTGTTGCTTTAAAACAAGCTTCTTCTGATGAATTCAAGGAATATCAAGCTCAAGTGTTGAAGAACGCTAAAATTTTGGAGTCCGAATTTTTGGCTAAAGGTTATACTTTAGTCAGTGACGGTACTGATTCCCATATGGTCTTAGTCAACTTGAAAGATAAAAAGATTGATGGTGCTAGAGTTGAAGCAGTTTGTGAAAAAATCAACATTGCGTTGAATAAGAATTCCATTCCAGGAGACAAATCCGCTTTGGTTCCAGGTGGTGTCAGAATTGGAGCTCCTGCTATGACTACCAGAGGATTAGGAGAAGAAGATTTCAAGAAAATTGTTCACTATATCGACACAGCTGTTGTGATTGCCAAAAAGGTGCAAGAGAGCTTGCCGAAGGCCGCTAACAAATTGAAAGACTTCAAAGCTACTGTGGCTAAGGGTGAAGTGCCCGACTTGTTTGAATTAAAACAAGAAATTAGCGACTGGGCTGGTGCATTTCCTTTGGCTTCTTAGGTAGACTTATCAGTAAAGGCAGTTTCTATTAATTAACTTAATAGAAGCGGTGTTAATGATTTTATGATCAATGAATACTCAACTTATTCATACTCACTTCTTGTTCAATTTCAAAACTAAGGACGTATATAAGTTCTAATATATACCTATAATTATCTCCGCGGATTAGATTTCAACGGCTTATAAAAGCCCATATTGTTTAAATTTCTCTTCAATAACTCCCTGTTGTTTCCATTTTTTTAAGTCCTGTTCATCGAATCTTTCACCTTTCAAAAAGATTGTTGGGACCCACTTTCTGCCAGCAATTTGAGTAAAAGCATCTTCCAAATCCTTGGCCTCAGCTTGATTTTGAAATAAATCCAACTCAATGATGAAAATTTTCGATTTGACGTTGTAATCGTCCCATATCTGATAGGTATACTTACAATCACCACACCAAGTCTTTGAAAGCATCACGAAGTCATTCTGCTTTATGATCAGTTGGGCTTTTTCCAATGTTTCTGCTCTTGCACTCATTTTTGGTTTAGTTGAAGTTGTCGAAATCCTCACGGCTCCGAGCTTCCACGAATGGTGACAGCGCAGCGAATCAGCTTCTACATATAATTAGTTGTAGGTGAGCCACCGAATATCAGGTTATCTCCTGTGCAATATCTGAAATGACGGCGCCCAAGAAACTATATACATTGTTTACAAACTTTTACTCTTTTTGGCTCTAAACTTGAATCAGGTGATGCAACGAGCTTGTTTCCCCAGAGAGTCACTCCAAAACTCGATAAGATCAACCAAGACTCTGTGTAATATTACATCTTCATATCGGTCTGGTGTCCTATTTGACCACTTCATATGTAATACACATTGCCATACAAGCAATTTGTTCTTTCGACCTCTTTTAGCCCCTTCAAGAGCCGTTAAAAAAATTTTCTATGGATCGTGAAAGTCCGAGTATTTAAAGGGATAAGAAAAACCCGTTTATGAAAAAAATGACTGAAAGTCTTGAAGTCACTAAAACTTTTTTTATATATATATATATATTTTTGGCTTTCCTCTTGAATTAATTATTTGATTAATTATATATCTATAATATTAGGAGAGTCAACAAGAGACAGAGTGATTCAACAAAAACCAAAATAAAATGATTCAGCAATTACAATCAGTAGTTGACAAGGTAGTTCAAGAATACAGTATCAGCGATGAATTTTTGATCAAGGCTGTCGAAAAATTTGAAGAATCGATGGACGAAGGATTGTCCAAACCACCTTCCAGAGATCATATGCCTATGATTCCGACATTTGTCACCGATATTCCTACAGGTAAAGAAAGCGGATTATATTTAGCCGGTGACTTGGGTGGTACAAATTTTAGAGTCTGCTCTATTAAATTGAATGGTGATCACACCTTCGAGTTGCAGCAGTCCAAGTTCAGAATACCTTTGGATTTAATGTCTAATTCTACTGGTGACGAATTGTTCAGCTACTTGGCAGGAAAAGTCCAGAATTTCTTACAAGACTTCCATTCCGACGAGGCCACTGCCGACCCTGCAAAGTCGGACGCTTTAAAACTAGGTTTTACTTTTTCATTTCCTGTCGACCAAACTGCTTTGGACCAAGGAACTTTGATCCGTTGGACTAAAGGTTTTGATTTACCAGACTGTGTCAATAAAGATGTAGTTGATATGTTGCAAACACATTTGGACAGTTTAAACGTTAATGTTAAAGTAGCCGCCTTGGCAAATGATACTGTAGGTACTTTGTTGTCTAGAGCTTATTCTAATGATTCTTCCAAGTCCAATAGCAATACTATCGTGGGGGCTATCTTTGGAACTGGTACTAACGGGGCCTATTTCGAGACTTTTGATAAGATTAAAAAATTGGATAGTTCTAAATTTGAAGGTAAGACTGGTATGGTTGTAAATACTGAATGGGGCTCGTTTGATAATAAATTAGAGATCTTGCCAAATACTAAGTATGACCAAATTGTTGACCTTGAAACATCCAATAAGGGGTATCACCTATTCGAAAAGAGAATCAGTGGTATGTTTTTGGGTGAACTATTAAGAGTTACCTTGATTGAGTTGTTTAAAGAGAATCATATTTTTGTGGACTTATTTAACGAAAGAGGTGGTTCCTTACCTCATAGATTATCAGAACCTTGGCAGTTGGATGCTGAAGTGTTATCTTACCTTCAAATTGATGATTCGACCGATTTAAAGATGTCTGAGTTAATCTTACAGAATCATTTGAGGTTGCCCACTACAAAGGATGAAAGAACAGTCATAAAAGCGTTGACAAGAGCTATCAGTCATAGGGCCGCCTTCTTGTCTGCTATCCCATTGGCCGCAATCACTAAAAGGGTCTCGAAACAATATTCAAACGATGATAAGGATTTTGAATTCGGTTTAGACGGCTCAGTTATTGAATTCTATCCAGGTTTCAAGGAAGCCGTGTTGGAAGCCATTGAAATTATTGATCCATTGAAAGGTAGTAACAAAAAAATCCACTTAAAGATCGCTAAGGATGGTAGTGGTGTTGGTGCTGCATTGTGTGCAAGCACTTCTTAAAAATATTTCAATTTCTTCTTTATATTTATGGTTTGACCCTCGTATATATACATATATATATCCATATATATCCAAACCATGAGAATAAACTAATACTACTGCCCATGTGTCATTCACTTGCACGATTAAATCTGTCGTTGGTATCCAGAAGCACTTTTTTCTCCAGTTTGGGTATCTCTTCGAAGGCTCTCCCGGTGTTTCCTGAACCCTTCTGTCACCTCTCTTGAATGCACAAAATCGCGCTGATAACTAAAGGGTTGGAAACATTTGATATCACCAACGCTTAAAGAAACAAGTGTACTCGCAAAATTGTACTTTTTGCAACTTTCGCAACCACATCAACGTGAGATCAACTTAATTTGGGAGGAAAGATTCTCTCTTCTGTAACAGATACATAGCTCTTCAATCTTAAGGACTACTCTATTAAGCCTTTGTACAATATATCGGACATGGAGAAATTTGAATTTTAGATTTTGAGACAGAAAATTGATATCACACTGTCCAAAGAACATTGAGATTGTTTTGTCTCTAGTTCGTTAATTTTGAATTGGAGCATTCTTCTCAACTAGTTCAATGATTGCATTCTGACGATCTAGTAACTATTTTTAATAGCAGTGTGTCCTTTAAATTTGAAGATTTTGTGAGCCATCATATAAAACAACAAAGTTTTCGAATCAAACAAATCAACTTAAATACCGTAGTAGAGTGATGGTGATTTTGCTTTTTCATATGCAGAAGTCAAAAACTTTGATCGTTAATACGGTTATTTATCAATATTTATGGCAATCTGTTCTCTTGTTTTTGTTTCACAAATACGATATACCAGCTTTATTATAACCTGTAAACCTCTTGGAAAGAAAACACTGCTCTTTGAACCACGCTTCCTTGAAATTACTGTCCACTTGAAAATAAATGAAATTCTTACTTCGTATCACCTTATCGAAAGTCTTTCTTCTTCTCCCTTTACCTTACCTGAAATACTATTCGCCACACCAATTTGCTCTACCAACTTCTGAGTTAATGTTGGTTCCTAGACTAATAGTCACCAGATGGTTTGATGAACACAATAAGACAGCTTGGTTAACTCCAACTCACAAGTTTCTTCCAATTTGAAAGCACGAAGAAATAACAATTGATGTAGAGAGACATTTAAGCGTAGAAGATAAATAAAACTCAAATAGGAAAAGCTCTTAAGCTTGCCTAGATGTTTTGCTACTTTTTATGGAAGAAAAGGGGGGGTAGAGAAAGAACTGGGGGTTGAAAAAGAACTGCGGTAGAGAAAGACCCGGAGCGACTAGAATTGAATCTTGAAGTTGACCAGTACGAGGCATCGCTGCTTCTTTCTCTGATTTGAGGATACTTAACGGCTATAGTTATTGAGATTTCTCAAATAGTGAATAAGAAATTAGAGTTTGATCATCATTCTTATGTATTTTTTCGTATAATTAACTAGCATATAAGAAGGAAATGAGAATTGGTATAATAATATTTTTGTCAAGATATATAGTTGCAATATTACCGAAAAGCCAGGGGGCATATCCTCAACGTCTTCGGGAAGAGGGCAAATCACCCAAAGGGTAATTAGAGCTTTAGTGCCAGCGACTGTGGCAGAATACGCAAATTTGCCCTGATCTCCTTAGCTCAATAATATAAGGATTAGAAGACAATAAAAAGTTCACAGCCGACCTCAAGAGGGAATTCAATCGACCAAATCAAAAGAGGTGCTTTGTTTACCAGCGAAGCTACGTAGAGAAACCTAGTTTAAAGATCATAGAAGTTCTCTGTTAAAAAAGGAAAGGGGAATGTGTTGTTTACATGGCACAACCAGGAAGATGATCCCTAAAGAGGATTACAATTTCATGCAAGACGATTGCAATTTCATGCAACATGCAAACAGGGCGCAACGAGCAATATGAAAGAAGCTCCAGATGGTCAAAACAAGACACCACCATCCCAACAACACACCCTAGGGATATTTTGAAAAAACAACCGAAAACCAGCATCCCGAAGACCAAAAATCGATATAAATAATCACTAAAGCACATGAGGGATGAGCGAGCTTGAAAGTTATTTGAATTTAAAGGGGTATTGCAATCTAACAATAGTAGCCATAAACTAGAGAACTAAAACCATTCTGTAAGCGTCCTAATAAGTAATCATGTGTAACACATCGTACGTATATATAGAGATCTTAACGGCATATGAACGATCGATAGAAATGATCTCAACAAAAAGAGCCGTGAAGCACTCAGGCAAACCCTTTCAGAAGTCGGGTGCAAATAGAAAAAGGGACAAAAGAATACCGACAAATACGAGAAATAGAGCTGTAAAAAAGAAGATACAGTCATTAACATGTCTTGAGTCAAACAAAAAATGGCATGCATTTGCATGACTAAGCTGAGCTTTATATATACCAAGTGAAGTAAGTAAAGCTTAGATGATCTATTACTTTCAAAACCACCAAGTCATAGATCGAAACGACACAGTAGTTCAAACCACCGCTCATTCTACAGCTATGTGTCATACTGCTACGTGCCCTTTCAGATCTCAAGAAGTACCATCGCAATACATATCCAATACATGAACTGTGGCCATAATTGTCGACATCATCAAGCCAAAAGAACCCCCCAACAACTTTAAGGTGTCATCATTGAGGAGGACAACTGTGTCGAGTCTAGCAATACCTCTGGAAGTGCTAATTGAAGACACTCCCTTTATGAGAGGTCGCAGCTCAAGCCTTGGGCAAGCAGCAGGCAGCAAAACACAGAAACACTCTCACAGTGAACACAAGAGGAATTATGTCGACAGTGATGAAAAATAGCCCACCATTGAACCCCCCTGTAAATATGAAAATACAGAGTTGGAAAGCATAAGCAAAAAAATAACGACCCAAGATATTGTCTATAAGCGTCTTAAGTATTTAGGAACTTGAAGAGGTGAGGAATTGGAAGCAATACAGCTAAGTAATACAGTTCCTGATTGTTTGGTAGTTGTTGGTATCGAGATTGTTACCACATGACAAGGAACTCCTATCCAAATTTGGTGTCATGGTCCGGTTACGGTTACATGCTACTGGAGAATAGATTATGATGCTTATTGTTGTTGTTTCCGATAGCTGCAAGTCATTACTAGACAAAAACTTCTTAGTACGTTCGACTGTTGGCTCAATTTGGTGCGGTCAAAACACCAACACTCTTGCTTTTTTGTTGTTTCATATTCTGATATAAGTTAAAGCATTAATCAGTAAAGGTGATACTTTACTTTGTGATCTCTACCATTCTTGCAGACGCCTTGAGTCCTGAGATGACTCTTTTTCTTGTGCATTATTATGCATTGGATAATATAGAAGATTCTTTGGAAGTCGCCCTTAAATAGTTTCTGCTTATGGCTACATAAAGCAGGTATCCTTATTTTGGATATTGTCGTCAGCCCTAAGCTACGCTAACTGACATCTGTACCCAACTACATCATATACTCTTTCCGTTGGTAATCTTACCTGATAATTGTGTCATGCTTGTCGTTATTTCTTCCATAGCAGACCTCTATATGTATACGTTGTCCCCCCCCCCTAATGAATACAATTTTATGCGACTGTCATGTTTGCTGGTTAAGTTTTCACTCTTTTCCGCTACAGCTTTCTTCGTACTGTTGGTATATGTTTTTTTCTCTGGGTACCTATACGTAGTCTCCCTCAGGCCGTTTAGAAGTTCTGAGACTAGGCTGCAATCTAATTACGCTGTTATTCATTTTCATTCTTTTGTAGGAAAGTTCATTTTATCTTTTTTTCGGACATTGCCCATTGCTCATCTCTTCGTCAGCCCCTGGTTCAGTCGCAAACCATTGAGCATTTTGTTCACCTATGGGTAAAATAAACATACTATTCGATTTTTCAATATATTGGGAAACTTATTATTGAAATACTAAGCATTAGCAATCCTAGTGGTATTATTAGGATGCAGCGATCTTCTATTGAAATGTAACAATAGTAGCCAGAAGACAATACGATAACAACAGTGATTATCTTGAGAACTCAATCAGTGATCATGTCAAGTAGTTAAACATATATAGAGAGGTGTTAGATCCTCCAATGATTAACTAGATTAATCAACCAAGTATGTAATTAATACCTTCAGTTAATACAATATAATCATCATGTAAAGCTTACAAAGTCTTCTGCTAATCAGCGTCCTATTTCAGATCTTAAAGATTTTCTCACGATCACCAACCCAGTCTTATGCAGTTGTTATTTAGCTTCAGAGAAAATCTTCTCCTATCAATTCGAGTTTGTGATTGTTGGGCTTCTTTTATTTTCGGTACTTTATGTGTTTCACACCGTTTGTAAGCTGGTTGTGCAGAGTTGTCTAGTTCTGGTGCAGCAGGTCTTGATGGTGAAGTATTATATTTTTTAACTCAATTGTGACACCCTTATTTCTCTTATATTTCCACTCTTTTCCTTCTTATATGGTTCATTTTTTTACTCTTCTTTTTTTTTACTCATCATTTTTTTACTCGTTTGTTGGTAGTTTGTCATGTGCTTCCCTTTCCTATGCATCTTTTTATCAATGAAAAGTTTACTGCATTTGATCAAATACTTTTAATTTGCGAAGCTTTTGAGAGTACACTATTGTTATTTTTCAGGAGGTTCTTGAAGAATATTAGTATGGATTAGCTTGGAGTACTCCGTTTCTAAGCCTCAGCCTGTAGTCTCCATTTGTTCGGCTCCTCGTATTTAAAGCTCAAGTCAGCCATGTACATTTCCGCTCTACCTTCTTTCTATTATCTTCTCTTATTTTGACTGGTTTTATATTTACTGGCTTCGTTGCCTTACATGACTCAAAGATTATTTATGATAATTGGGTGGAGGACAGGGCCTTCAGTTTTCAATATGGGCATATTCATCCACGAGTCAAACTTTGTAACCCATACCCTGAATTGGAATCTGTTCGTATCCAATTATCTTTCTGTATCCTGGAACCGTTCAATATGTCTCTCATTTTTAATTGATGATCACATTTCCTTAGTCATATATCTCCTTTCCCGAAATTTTTTATCCTTTCGGAGGGGCTCGTTTGTTTTCATGGTCTTCTCTAGGTTCAATTCTTCGGTCATAGACATTGTTGTTAAAGTTAACTGTCTTTTGTGTTCTTTCATCTTCTCGGCATTTGCCACTCTTTGTATGAGACTGCTCTATTCTTTTCATGTATGTGCTTCTTACAAACAAGTATGTACACTCACTTTTGAGTGGAATTCTTAACAATGTAATTATTCGGAGTTTCAAGCTTCCTACATCGGCCCCACCTATAGCTATTAGATATTTTTACTTTGATGCTTATCCATACCGAGCCGAATCAGCTAACTTCTACCTAAAGGAAATATATCATAGTACCCTTTTTTACACTAGAGGTACATGCCAGCCCATGTTTGCCTTGGAAACAGAGCCAGCACTAAATGAAGATCTTTTGTTTATAGATAAATGTTATCATAATTGACTCAATACCAATACCTTGTTAATTTCTGTTGATGTTGGAAAGTTGATCATCGGCTGTAAAAGTACCTTCTTTTTTTGTACGATGGAATCATGTAATGTTACGATAAACTAACGTGTTGTTATCGTACATTAAATATTTTCCCCTTAGATACAAGTTATTAAGGTTTTGAGTATCAATATATACAGAGATATTTACTAGCGTGTGTCGATAAAGAGAATGTTTGCAACTAGTGATTGAGAGAAAAAGAAAACGGAGGCTTCTCACTTCAAATATTTCCCCTTCGGGTTGAAATGGCGGATTTCATGAAGTTCATATGGTTCTATCTTACATTCTATTATATTCTATTTTATTAGCTATTGGATTGGTAATTCATGACTTTTTCCTTTGAGGAGAGAATGTATGTCCTATTTGATACGTTTTCAATTGAGTGTTTGACATCAAATGAAAAGAAAAGATCCGAGGGTTAGTGGTTATCAAGAGAGTATACCCCTTCCCTAGAATAATTATTGGAATTTTAATTGTAGCCGTTTTAATCACTCCCTATTCCGCTTCTAGTTTGGAACACTCATTTCACTCTCTCTCTCTGCTTCGATATCCTCCTCACATTTATTCAATGGATGAACAAAATACTCTCTATGGTTTGGTTTTGATAAGCTGAAAACGTCCCCTAAGAAGAATGCATCTTACTTGTATCTCTTACTTGTATCTCTTCCTTGTATCTCTTCTCTTTTTCATCGCATCAATCGAAATGACGCAATGTGCCCTTTTTGCATACATTTCCTGAACCAGTCAAAGCTTTAAAAAATGATCCGCCTCTTTGCTTATATGTTTATGTTTCTTATGACTCAAGGGTGTAGTCTTAAGAACATTGATCTGGTTTCCCAAAACAATTTAAGGAACAGGTTATCTTTGAAGGCACCTCTTAGCCAGTAGAATTGGTGGAGCCCTTAGACAGCAAGAATTGCTTATTGAATTTCCATTCGAAATTGGTTCTTGGTAATTATGCTTCACCTATTTATCTCTTTTCTGGTGTATTAGTTTGTGAGAAGTAAATTTCGCAACCGCAGCCTTTTTATCATCAGTTTGCAGTCGATTTTATCTTTGACTTTTATTTTTAGAAAATCCAGAATATTTGAACCCCAAGAAAAAAAAGATATTGGTTGAATTTCAGTTTTTTTTATAATAGCTTCACCAGAATCTGGAACAACTTAAATTTCTCAATAATGTACTCCAGGGTTACGGGTATCCGCAGCTTCTTACAGACTCATGAGTCCAAGTCCTCCATAGAGCATCAAGGCGTTCTTATTTTGTATTCAAAAACATATTTATCTTGGACCTTACAGGCCCATCTAACAATATATCCGAGACAGTGAACCCTAAACTCGTTATAAAATAGAAGACTGGAAATATGCTAGCTCGGCTCGGTTTACGTGATTAGGGTTAAGATTGTAATTCCAGAAGTTGCCGAGAGGAAGAGCTGAGGTTTCAAAACAGTTGATCATTTGATGTACTCAATTGAAGCGGTCCAAAATTGATGAATTGTTTACATTAATAGTATATATTCATAATATATGAACAAAAAAAAACTTCTTAAAAAAAAAAAGTTTCATTGACAAATTAGCGAAACACGCTTATAATTTTTGCATAGCAGCAACATCAGTAGATTGAACGTAATCTTCGAAATCTTCAATAATTTGTTGTAATTCAACAGTTGAAACTTTGTCATCTTCAACAACACAATTGATTTGTAATTTCTTGATACCGAAACCAACTGGAACCCATTGGTGAGCACCCCAAGTCAAACCGTCCATGTCGACACCTTTTACGCTTTCTAATAAAGCATCTAAATCGGTTTCATCATCCCATGGTTTCACATCTAAAGTGACAACAGATTTAGCAGCTGGTTTTGGTCCTTTAGCGGCTTTCTTGGCAGCATATTGGGCAAGTCTTTCTTGTTTGACTTTTTCGGCTTCTTCATCAACATCATCATCGGAAGCAAACAAATCAACATCATCATCATCATCAGCAGCAGCAGCAGAAGCAGCAGGAGCATTACCAGCTGGTAAAGATTCAAAGTCACCAGTGAAAGTGTAAATGTGATTTAACCATTTGGTTAATTGTGGGTATTCTTTTTGAAAAGCCTTGTAAACAGTAACATCAGCTTGGGTGGCGTTAGAACTAGAGAAAATGTTAGTAATTTTACCAGAAAATGGTGAATCCAGATTTTCCCTTTCCACTTTCAGTCGACAAAATTCCCAGAATATAAATATAAGTCAGATACTAGATTTGAATCTTCTTTCTCACTCACGCGGTGGGGTCTTAAGCCACCTCATAAACACGGACCAAAGATTATGATCATCATTTTATATTAACTCTTGAACTTTGTCCCGAGAAATAGGATTAAAAAGGGCCACTGCTATCGCTCCCGAGGCCGCACAATGAAAGCATGATATATTCATGGAATACTACATGGTTTTATGTGACAAAAAGGAAGCAAATTAGAACAATCTCCTCTTGCATATAATGTGATGAAAACAAAAAATAAAAATGACAAGAGCTAGATAACCAGATCATTGACATTGACATAAAGGGGCCACGTTCAAAAATCTTTTGTCGACGGAAACATTCAAAGGGGGATGGTAATGATTGAATTGAGAATTATACATACCCATCAATATAAGACTTTTCAGCTAAGAAATCGTTTAAAGATTTGATAGTTTCAACTTTGGAGAAATCAGAAAAGGACATTTTTATTATTCGTTGGCTAATTAGAGTAGTAGAATCAGAAAATTTTTCAGCGGTTGGATATCTTCGCAATGAGAAACAGACAAAAAAAAAATAAAAAGTACCAAATTTACCCGGCATAAGCGTAAATTATGGAACACAACTTTGATTATCAGATATGTAGTAGTGATTGTGATTGCAAAATCTCTTTCAAAAATTTTTGACCGTTTTTCTTGTTAACATAAATATATATTACAGTCTAACTATCTCTATTCAAATTTCCAGTAACTGCATTCAAAGGAGGCGTAACATCTAAACTCATTACTCAATCCATTTTTATGCTCAGGATGGAAATCGGTGATTTTTGTCTCGGGGTAGTTCTTCTTAATGACGTCTTTCATTCGTTCTCCTGTAGACGAAATAAGTTTGAACCGCAAATCTCCCGAATTCGTCCTAGACGTAACGTCATTGGACAATAAATTTCTTGCAGCGATAGCTGAGTTTGTCTGGCACTCTTCCTCCAAGAATGGGGGGTCGATTACCACTCTATGACATTTGTTTTTCAAGACATCGGGGATATCGTTTGGTTTGTAAAAATCATAAGGAAAAAAATGATCTTCACCAGCCAAAACACGGAATCTGGTATCATATTCTAACAAATAAATATGCTCAGTGGGGATATCTTTTGGTTCGAATCTTTTAATTGCAGCATAAACAGAGGGGGCACTGGCAATAGCAATTACGGTATCTTCATCTGCTCCTTCTAGAACGGCTCTGCCTAATATATCTGCTGTTTTGTCATCATACCAAAACTGAGATAGCTGCCAATCTTCTCGAAATAAATCAATATTAACGGGTTCTACTTTTTCATCTACCTTCTTGCTCAACTTTTCGAATACCTCTATTCTTTCCTTCTCTTCCTGTTTGAACTCTTGAAGGGCAGCCAATGCATGCGATGAGAGACTTAAAGGTTCCTCATCGGAATCCATGGTTGTTGATTAGAATAAAATGAAAAATTTAAGATGAAAAAAATTTAGTTCGTTTTACTTCAGACATAAGTGCTGCTTAAACTGCCGCATTGAGATGGAAAAAAAAACTAAAGACGGCGTGACTAAGCACGTGAGCAAACAACTAGGTATGATTTCTTCTAGGTGCGTAATCTTGAAGTTAAGTTCTTGTTAAGAATAAGATCGTAGGATAGTGATAAATGGTTGCAACAATAACACTTAATCTATATCAAGTATATTTTTGTAAAATATATAAAAAAAGTACTTAAAAACTTAATATTTGATCTCTTTAACCAAACTTCTTTGATTACTATTAGATTGATAATCATAGTAGTCTTAATTTTTTACATTCTTTTACGGGATTTTGCCTTGTTATTAAAGTAATTCCTTTCAAGACATAGGGGTGACAATATATCTTATCAAGCTTTGATTACAATGGCAGTCACTTGTATTGTTTAACGTTGCCAATTGTTACGTCTTCATATCATCTCTCTACACAACTCATCTATATTGTAGTGTCTCTCTCAACAGACGCTCCTAGTGAGAATCACAACAAGCAACAATTACCTGGTATTTTTGATAAGCTAAATCGATAGATAAAGCAAGAGGAGAGCAAAGTCATCCATGGGGTTTGCATTCACGCCAAGTGAGATAATAGAATATCTCTTGCGACTGTTGGCATTCTCCGGTAACAACGGGTTGACTCTAAAAGAACTATGGGGCATTTGTGGAGATAAAATGGCAGACGGAAAGACACCCGATGATTTTGAAAAGCATATTATTTGGCAATGGCTCTTCAAGAGCGACATGGGAGCAAAAAATCTATTCATCTGGCAACACGATAAGCAGATAGATCCCAAGAAGAGCCACCAAGAGTTTGTGGATTCTTTGATTAACCCAGATTCTATTAGGATTTTCCCTAGCTCTGAGACCCAATGGAAATACTTAGTTGGCCAAGACTACTCCAAGAAACTAAAGGCTCAGATGGGTGATTACCCTTTTCAATTACTTTGTGAAATTGGAAAATCGGGTCCTAGAGGGATTTTTACCTCAGATTTAAGTAAAGTCACTAATCAGGACCCCAGATCTATGACACTAAGGTTAAAGAAATTAGAAGACTTGAATTTAATCAATAAGACCAGCGTCTATAATTCTTCCAGTAAACAACATACGAGTTTATGTGTCCACAAGCATTTCCAAAATTCAGAAACCGACTTTTCTTTGCTTGAATTTAGTGATGATATTAAATATTCAAGAGATGCCGAAAAGTTGCGTCACTTGATAATGCTGAAGCTAAAAAGTGCTCCTAATGGTTTGAGATCTTTGGGAGATTTGAAGAATGAATTATCTTTAGGTAAGAATCGATCTATATCCAAGTTTTACCGAGGCACAGTTGAGTCTCTTTGTCGAAAGGGTTATTTGGAAAAGGTAAATGTCAAATCATCGGACAACGAGAACACAAGTCTTATTTACTGCGTTAAGTTCATCAAAGATTTACGTGTTGGAAGTGGCACTGATACTGCAGATGAAAACATTCTAGATCTCCTTGAAGAAAATGAAGACAATGAAGAAAATGAAAAGAACAGCGAAGAAGATAACTCCGAAAACAGCATGATTCTTCCCAGATTCAATGGATTCTTCCCAATAACCACACAGATTTATCGAAACATATGCTCAACCAACAATGCAAGCTCAATGGATATAAGTAGAATACTCTGTGGTAATTCTGGGTTTCGTCCCATGGTGAGATTTCTTGAGACAATCACTACGTATGTGAATGAGAATAACAGGATAAAATTGATCAAGAACTACGAAGATCCTTACCAGGGCCTCGATATCACTCGTACCTATGATTTTGAAGGGAAATTCAAATTTTATCGGTATTCAGCTCACACTGACTCTCGAATTGTGGACAAAACGTTCACAAATAGCTCCAAGCACGAGTCCGGGAGTTTGAAATATCTCATCCAGCTTAATAAAAAGTTGTTCAAGTCCTTAGGAAAGATACCGAAAGGAAGTCTATTGGCAACTAAGAGAAAGACAGAGGAACAGATTTCTAACAGGTCTTCCAAGAGGACGAAAGTTAGCCCCCCGGCTCGCAGAGGAAAGGAAAAAGTTGAAGAAGGAATGGATGAAGAGCAGGATGCAGATACTGAACAAGAAATGGGTCCTAAAGTAACTGAACGACCATTGGACCCAATTGAGCCACCAGCCAATTTTAATAATGAAACAAAGAAGACTCCAATGTTTCAAAATGCATCTAGTGCTTCTATCAAGTCCATCAAAAGAAGGGAAGCGTTGATTGAGATAATAAAGACAAACGGTGGGGTTACATTCACTTCAGCTAATTTAAGGAGATCTTTGGATATGAAATTGGGTAACACGACAATGACCGATATGAAAACATTGGTAAGAGACATTGTAATATTAGTTCGAGAGAAAGTGATAGAGGCGAGAGATATCAAAACCATTAGGACAGGACAAAGTATTACGAGAAAGCTTTTAATTTTAATGGATCCAAGCTTCAGACCCACAGACGAAGAAATCGAAAAAGCACAAAGAGCTTGCGAGAGTGATGACAAGAGAATGCCCTTCACGTCGAGTATAAACAGACGGATAATAAATGCAGATGTAACATTATATTCTCGTCCGCTTGCAAAAGGGAGATTGGATAGTCTCGGTTCTAGCGGCGAAAGAAAGAAGAAAGTTGCGGTTAAGCGTGAATTGCCGGTCAAAAAGCGTGTATCCGTAAGACAAGGAAGATTGATAGATAATGAAACTGGAGAACCCAACACTGAATTACAAAACACATTGACAGCCTTGGTGGGTAATCGATTCAAAGGCAGGAAACCAACCAGTAAGCGAGATACCGAAGAGACTGTCAACAAGGATGGGGTTACCACCCAAAGAAAGATCAGGGTCAACGCGTTCAGTAAAGCGAATACTTCGTTATTGTTCAAACTAGTCGTGATATCTAGAAGTTTTAGAAAGATGATAATTTTCGATGATTTCGCAAAGTTTTTTGAAGATTTCAGTAGTAAAGAATTGAAACAAAAATGGACTACAACAAGAAGAAGAATCGGTGGCCTGAATGTGGTGATGAGATCAATGGAACAATTTGAAAATGTAGTGAGTAAACAGATCGAAGCCGGTAATGTTCATTTGGAGCACTTGCAGGAGCCAATAGATTTTCCATTTTTTCTAAACTTATGGAATACTGCAGGAGCATCAAACGAAGTCGAGTTTACGAATGATCTTTATTACAACCTGAAAGATAATTTCAACAAATACGATATCACTAAAACATCCGAGACACAGAGCTTGCTATTTGAGCAACTAGAGAAGATTTCTATGCGTCAACGAGAAATAGTCATGTCTGATACCGTGTTCTATGACTCCCCACACCAGGTAGTAAGATTTGACGAGGAGACGGAACAAATAAAGACGACATTAAGAGCCATTTTCGCTACAGAGCTGGCCAATTTCGAATCTCAAGTTGTGAACAATATTCTATCCCCCTATGGAAATGCCAGAATACAGACGGTGCTTACTAGCATGATGAGAGATCGAGAAGTTGCATACAATGGAATGGAGACTGCCGATAAGTCGTTCACATTAACTGATAAATTTGATAACTCATTGCTTTCTTTGAATTCAATACCTGAAATGTTACACGAGGCTAAGAACTTCTTTGAGTCTTTAGTTGACTTATTCAAAGAGTCAAAAGGAGTATTATTATCTCAGGGAATCAAAGGCAGCCATATGATTCCCTTGTTCAATTTGGTCTCGCAAAAGTCATTGCAGTTGATACACATCAGTAAACCATTCAAATTCAATGGATATGAGTCAAGGTTGATAGATAAATCGCGGGTAGATTGTGATATTATTATCAATGGTAAATTAGATGCTGCTAGAGTCAGGCTGATCCCAGTTCCAACAGGTAAGGCGTCCTCCCATGTATGGTTGGATTTGAATGGAAATATTAACCGAGATATATGGATTCGAATCGTAGTTTCCATTCTTTGGTTTGTTATTTTTAGACCCGGTGTCCAGAAGCATATCTTGTATAGTAGATTCAAGCTGGCGCTATCTTTTCTGGATTTGTCATTGGTCATTGACTGGTTAAAACAAAGCAATTGTCTCAAAGAGGGAACATACGAGGATTTTTGGGTACATGACGCTTGGTTTACTATTATCGGTTGATGCTATTTGAAATAGAACGTATGTAGAATAGATGAGTGCCTATATTTGATTCCGCATTTCCATTTTTTTTTTTTAATCCAGTAAACATCGCATCGCATCGCATCTCATCTACGAAATTTTCAGTTGTATAACTACTTGAAACCAAATGGGACTTGCCGGCACGAAAGTAAAACAACGATTTGGACTTGATCCAAGGAACACCAACTGGTCCAATGATAAATCTAGATTTGGTCATCAATATCTAGAAAAGATGGGATGGAAACCAGGCTCTGGTTTGGGATTAGTGGACCACGCAATTACAAGTCACGTTAGGGTATCAGTTAAAGATGATAATCTTGGGCTCGGTGCCAAGCTTAAGAAACAGAGCAGTGACCCATTGGATGATGATGAAACCCATGGCTTGGATGCATTCCAAAGAATCTTGGGTAGATTGAATGGCAAAGAGGACAAAATAGACCGAGAGTTGGAAAGAAGAAGAAAGGATAAGATAATAAATGGGAAGTTAGGTATTCAATTTGTTAAGGGAGATGTTCTTAAGAGCACATGGGACACAGAATCGAGGACCTTGAAAGAAGAAACAGATAAACGGTCCGAACCACTGAATAATAAGAAAAGACGCAGAGAAGGAGAGAAGGACGAAAGACCTGAAGCAGCAAAGAAAGTTAAGAAGGAGAAGAAGGAGAAGGAGAAGAAGGAGAAGGAGAAGAAGGAGAAGGAGAAGGAGAAGAAGGAGAAGAAGGAGAAGAAGGAGAAGAAGGAGAAGAAGGAGAAGAAGGAAAAGAAGGAGAAGAAGGAAAAGAAGGAAAAGAAGGAAAAGAAGGAAAAGAAGGAGAAGAAGGAGAAGAAGGAGAAGAAGGAGAAGAAGGAGAAGAAAGAAAGGAAGAACGAGAGTACTTCGCCAAAGGAGGTCCAAGATACTGTAAGGGACAGCGGAAAGCAAATGGCTAGTAGGTTTTCTGCCAGAGCCAAGTATATAAGGCAGAAGAAAGCGTCTGTAATGGATCCAAAACTACTCAACGAAATATTTATGATTACGAAATAGACAAACGAATAATAATTTTTTATAAAGATTTGAAATATACATAAATTATAAAGCTAATAATCGAATAAAATGAAAGTAGCACCACCCAACAAGGAAGTAGTAACAGCACATAAACCAATCAATTGGCCAACTGTCCAGCTGCCAACACTGATAGCAGAGGATTCTTTGCTGCTTGAAGAATCAGAATCAGAATCACTGGTGGATGAAGAACCAGAGCCGGAACCGGAGCCAGAAGAACCACCAGTTGAGGAAGAGTCCTTGGAAGCACACGTCGCGTCAGTCTTAGCATCCTTATTGATAGAAGCGGACCCACTGAAATCACAGGCTGATTCACTTTCATCTTCGCTTTGATAGTATTGGTTCAAGATATAAGACAACTTATCTTTATCAGAACAGAAGGAAAAGTCACCATAGGTCCCGTTTTGTGCATCACCACTGATGGACTCACAATCGATCTTGGAGCAGATAAAACCATAAAGTTCACCGTAATCTTCTTTATCAACATCGGAAGCCAAAACACATGACAAGCTGGAAGCCATACAATCACAAAGGTCCTTATCAGGGGTTGGTGGTAATTTACTAGAGGCTTTCCAGGTCAGAGCGGAAGTAGGACATTCGAGTGTGGAGTCAGACTTCGAAGCATCAGCAGACGAGGCCAATGATGGTGAGATATCATTCATCTCAGAGGAATAGTAGGAGAAATCATCCAACGTTTTCACATCATCTCCATCAACAGAAACCAAACCATATTTATTGGCTTCTTCGAAATACATGTAGACAATACCACCAGACCAGACGTCAGTCATTTCTTCACTATAAATTGTCCCAATCTCAGTGAATTTTCTAGGTCTTTCTGCATTACACCCATATTCGGAGAAAAATACAGGAATAGTGATATTTTTGTACTCTTCAGTACGAGCTTTATACCCAGAGGACTCGAAAGAAGAGTCACCACACCATTCGTACATGTTGATACCAAAGAAATCAGCCTTTTCATCATCATCTCCACATGCGAAATAATCAGCTATAGCAACTCTTATTTCATCGTCATCGTTGGATGAGTAACCAACAGGAATATTTCTGTACTTTTGGTCAGAAATATACTTTTTCGTATCTCTGACTGCAGCCTTGACATAAGCAGAAGCTTCTGTGTTACTCTTATTATTAGAAACTTCATTACCAGCAAAGAAACCCAAAACATTAGAGTAATTGGAAAACATATCAACGACATTTGTGTATCTCTCAAAAAGATCAAGATTCCACTCAGGAGAGTCTCTGTTGATAGACAACTCAGGCTCAGACAAGTCAGCAATAATATAGATCCCAGCATCAGCAAAAGTTTGCATACATTCATCATGGTCCAAAGAAGTGTTCACTGCGTAGACTCTCAACGCGTTGGTGTTGGATTCTTGGAAATACTTAACATCTCTTTTACAAGCATCTGGATCTGCCAAAGGATCATTAATCTCTTCAGACGAAGAGGTTCCGTTAGTGTTTTGTTGGTAAGCAATACCTCTAATCAAAAATTGAGTTCCGTTGTTTTTGAAAAAGAATTTGTTACCAACTACCTCAATTGGAGGAGTGGCATCGTCAGCACAAGCTACGAGATTGATGTAGCTCAAGGCAAGCAATAAAACGAATGAAAAGTTTTTCAACATCTTAAATATAGATATCACGGTAGGAAAACTATACTGAAAGTATCGAGCAGGCATTCACATACTTATATAGAGCAACCATCATGGCTATAACCCATTTACCAAAAAATGTCGATTCACACGAAAACACGAAAAACTGCTTTAATTAGAAAACAAAAAAAGAAACCGTCAAACTGTATTGTGCCAGGGAGGCTATATCAAGGTGTTCCATAGCTATATGAATGCCTACAGTTTCCTAACCCAGTCCTAGTTTGTTTGCAATATCAGTGCTAGAATCGAGTTCCTACATAAAAGCCTGGAACCGACGCGACATGCCCAAGAAGGGTTCTGTGCCTGGACCCACAATAGGCTCTGTCAGGGAGTAAATGCAGGTACAGTGTTTTCAGGATGAATAACGCACCCTCTTTAAACGGATGTCGCATTACACTCAGATAGATTACGCAACCTCTAGGCAGTAAATATCACATCCCATAAGGAAGAAAATGCCGATTGT